>OZ014530.1:152432542-152878401 GCA_963966105.1 Volucella zonaria | reverse complement strand
CAAGCTGTTCACGAAAATTCTTTCTAATAGAATTTATCGCCACTGCCAGTCCAACAACATCATTTCGGACGAACAAAAAGGCTGCAGCAGACAAACTATGGGATGCAAAGACCAGCTAACGATCGACTCTGTAATCACAGGTTTGGCCCTGAGAAAAAAAAGAAACTTAAGCATGGCCTACATAGATTATAAAAAGGCTTTCGATTCAATGCCCCATGGATACCTCATCAAAGTACTTGAGATTTATAAAGTTGATCAATCCATAGTGGACTGTCTGAAATTTTTGATGGAAAAATGGGACACTAAACTGCATCAGGATGGGTCAGTTAGCAAAACTATCCCCATACGAAGTGGTATATTTCAGGGAGATGCTCTAAGCCCTCTTTGGTTTTGCTTGGGACTCAACCCACTTAGCTGAATTCTGAGCCAAATGCGGTCTGGATTTTCCATCACAACTGAAACATTTGACCACTCCTTTAACCACCTCTTATACGTTGATGACCTCAAACTCTACTCCAACAAAAGAGAAAAACTCCACCGGATGATAGAAGTGGTCAAAAGTTTTAGCAGAGATATTCAGATGGAATTTGGTTTGGATAAATGCAAAATGGTACACCTGGTAAGGGAAAAAATAGGTGCTACTGAGGAAGGATGCCCCATCGACTACAACGGCATCATCGACGATATGCAACATGGCGAGTCGTACAAATATCTTGGTTTCTTGCAGCTCAAAGGAATCAACCACGGCTCTATAAAAAGAAGACTAACTGCACAATTCAAAGTGCGGCTAAAGTCTATAATAAAACCAATCTTAACGGAGGAAACAAATGTAGAGCAATTAACAGCTGGGCAATTCCGTTATTAACGTATTCCTTTGGGATTATAAAATGATCACCTACAGATGCTACAAATCTTGACATGTTGATAACATCTAGATATCAAAGTCAACACCCACAAAGTGCGATTGAAAGAACATCTCTCCCTCGAAGAATGGGTGGAAGAGGAATTGTGAACATCAGCCGACTTCACTACCAGCTAAATTTAAATCTCCGCCAGTACTTTTTAACTAGCACATCACCGTTGATAAAGGCTATTGTTCTAGCCGATGATGGCTTTACGCCTTTACACCTAAAATTAGACAACTTCCCTATTCCCGAGAATGTCAAGACCACCAGCGAACTTACAGCGTCTTGGAAGGCCAAGCCCATGCATGGAGGACACCCATATGATATGCAGCTTGACCACATTGATCAATATGCATCAAATTTATGGCTCACGCAGGGAAAGTTATTTTCGGAAACCGAAGGCTTCGTAATGGCTATTCAAGACAAAGTCGTGAAAACAAGGAATTACCGTAAGTTCATTCTCAAAGAAACAGTAGAGGACAAGTGCCGACGATGCGGAGAGGCGGGAGAGACGATAGAACACATAACATCAGGATGCAGTGTATTAGCTCAACAAGACTACACTTTTAGAAACAACAACGTAGCCAAGCAGGTCCATCACCAATTGGCTCTAAAGAGTGGCCTGGCAGAACACTACTTCCCGTACTACAAATATCATCCACCTGCAGTGTTGGAAAATGCGGATTTTAAGTTATACTGGGATAGAGCCACAAAACCGATCAGCATATTCTAGCCAACAGGCCGGACATTATCTGGTTCCATAAGGCAGCCCGACGTATAAAAATCTTTGATGTGGCAATAACGTTGAATCGAAACCTACAGTCAACGTATGCAACGAAGATTTCCAAATACACACGTCTAGCAATAGAAATGAGCGCTATGTATACCGCCGACCGCGTGCATATTACACCAATTGTCATGTCAACAACCGGTCTAATTCCAACAAAGCTGATTACAGACTTAAAGAAACACGGCATGGAAAAGTTGTTGGCTCAGATGCAATAATAATAATAATAATAATAATAATAATAATAATAATAATAATAATAATAATAATAATAATAATAATAATAATAATAATAATAATAATAATAATAATAATAATAATAATAATAATAATAATAATAATAATAATAATAATAATAATAATAATAATAATAATAATAATAATAATAATAATAATAATAATAATAATAATAATAATAATAATAATAATAATAATAATAATAATAATAATAATAATAATAATAATAATAATAATAATAATAATAATAATAATAATAATAATAATAATAATAATAATAATAATAATAATAATAATAATAATAATAATAATAATAATAATAATAATAATAATAATAATAATAATAATAATAATAATAATAATAATAATAATAATAATAATAATAATAATAATAATAATAATAATAATAATAATAATAATAATAATAATAATAATAATAATAATAATAATAATAATAATAATAATAATAATAATAATAATAATAATAATAATAATAATAATAATAATAATAATAATAATAATAATAATAATAATAATAATAATAATAATAATAATAATAATAATAATAATAATAATAATAATAATAATAATAATAATAATAATAATAATAATAATAATAATAATAATAATAATAATAATAATAATAATAATAATAATAATAATAATAATAATAATAATAATAATAATAATAATAATAATAATAATAATAATAATAATAATAATAATAATAATAATAATAATAATAATAATAATAATAATAATAATAATAATAATAATAATAATAATAATAATAATAATAATAATAATAATAATAATAATAATAATAATAATAATAATAATAATAATAATAATAATAATAATAATAATAATAATAATAATAATAATAATAATAATAATAATAATAATAATAATAATAATAATAATAATAATAATAATAATAATAATAATAATAATAATAATAATAATAATAATAATAATAATAATAATAATAATAATAATAATAATAATAATAATAATAATAATAATAATAATAATAATAATAATAATAATAATAATAATAATAATAATAATAATAATAATAATAATAATAATAATAATAATAATAATAATAATAATAATAATAATAATAATAATAATAATAATAATAATAATAATAATAATAATAATAATAATAATAATAATAATAATAATAATAATAATAATAATAATAATAATAATAATAATAATAATAATAATAATAATAATAATAATAATAATAATAATAATAATAATAATAATAATAATAATAATAATAATAATAATAATAATAATAATAATAATAATAATAATAATAATAATAATAATAATAATAATAATAATAATAATAATAATAATAATAATAATAATAATAATAATAATAATAATAATAATAATAATAATAATAATAATAATAATAATAATAATAATAATAATAATAATAATAATAATAATAATAATAATAATAATAATAATAATAATAATAATAATAATAATAATAATAATAATAATAATAATAATAATAATAATAATAATAATAATAATAATAATAATAATAATAATAATAATAATAATAATAATAATAATAATAATAATAATAATAATAATAATAATAATAATAATAATAATAATAATAATAATAATAATAATAATAATAATAATAATAATAATAATAATAATAATAATAATAATAATAATAATAATAATAATAATAATAATAATAATAATAATAATAATAATAATAATAATAATAATAATAATAATAATAATAATAATAATAATAATAATAATAATAATAATAATAATAATAATAATAATAATAATAATAATAATAATAATAATAATAATAATAATAATAATAATAATAATAATAATAATAATAATAATAATAATAATAATAATAATAATAATAATAATAATAATAATAATAATAATAATAATAATAATAATAATAATAATAATAATAATAATAATAATAATAATAATAATAATAATAATAATAATAATAATAATAATAATAATAATAATAATAATAATAATAATAATAATAATAATAATAATAATAATAATAATAATAATAATAATAATAATAATAATAATAATAATAATAATAATAATAATAATAATAATAATAATAATAATAATAATAATAATAATAATAATAATAATAATAATAATAATAATAATAATAATAATAATAATAATAATAATAATAATAATAATAATAATAATAATAAGCTCTGCAAAGAGATGAGTCGCCAGTGGCCCAACAAACGAACACTCAAACTGCGACAAGTGTTTCCCAAGCCAATCGTGGGACCACCAGAGCAGGCTGCCCTAGACAGCGCATCCAATGGACTAATGACATGAACGAATATGTCCTGCGCTGCTACTACACTGCAACAAATTGCGAAAACCCCAATAATATGATAGCCTATAGGAGAACAATGTACAACATATTTATTGCGAAGTACAGGCACCTGGATGGAAGAATAAACGACAATAATCTAGCCCGACGGAAAGATGTCATTCTCAGCAAAGATTATGTCGAATCCGATCGTCGACAAAGAATCAAAGCTGAGATTTTGGCCGCGATCGGACAAAGTACTATACTGTACCAACAACACCTGGCACAATACAAACAACCACTACTAGCACTACTGAACTTGCCAGCCGAACACCCCGAGACACCTTGCCGCCGCTATCGGAGGTAATGCCCGGCAACGTCATATCAGAATCACTACCCAATGCCTCAGAACCTGAAAACGATTTACAAAGTCTCAGAAACATCTTCAACTTAGCGCTTCTAGAATATGAAGCGATGGACCCACCACTAAGGCCTAGAATCCCAAGAATTTATGAATCCAGGAAACTGGATACCATTCTGTCTACCATCAACACAGAAATACTGCCCGATTACCTAGACCAAGGTGCTGAGTTGCAACGCATTAATGCGCTCCTCTATGTCTGCGCAATAACAGCAAGCAGGGCTTTAGGAAAGGGACCTAAAGCGTTTTCCGAAACCTCCAGACCAACAACATCAGGAAAAGTCACGATGCCTAAATGGCAAAAGAGACTAAAGAATAAAATAGGAAGGGTAAGACAGGATATTGGAAGGCTAATATCCTTTAGAAACGGACTAAGATCTAAAAGACTTTGCAGACGTGTCGCGAGACTAATTAAGCCACTCCGATGCGCCAGCACAAGTATGGAACAGGTCACGGATATCCTGGACAGGAAAACCCAGATACTAGCAGCATTGAATAAGCGCTTACACCGTTACACGAAGTGCAGCAAAACAAAGGCAGACAACACCTTGTTCTTCAAAAACCAGAGGCCTTTCTTCAGGAATATCGCATCCCCACTCCAACCATCGAAGGATAACGACTATCCATCAATGGATAGAACAGAACAATTCTGGGAGAACATCTGGAGTGTAGCTAAACAACATAATGACTCTGCCCAGTGGATTGCCAACGAAAGCGTACAATGCGAGCATATAACACCAATGCTGGCTCAACATATAAGTAAGGAGGAAGTTGGTGACGCCATTTCTAAAATTATGAATTGGAAGGCACCTGGCATAGATAAACTCCAAAACATCTGGCTCAAAAAGCTCACCACAACCCATGAAGAACTTGCGAAATGTTTCACCAGTATGCTGCTGCTGACGAGTATACCACCCGCGTTCCTGACAACCGGACTAACTTTTCTGCTTCCGAAAGGAGAGGTAAGCACAGATCCCTCGAAATACCGTCCCATCACATGCTTGTGCACAACATACAAGCTGTTCACGAAAATTCTTTCTAATAGAATTTATCGCCACTGCCAGTCCAACAACATCATTTCGGACGAACAAAAAGGCTGCAGCAGACAAACTATGGGATGCAAAGACCAGCTAACGATCGACTCTGTAATCACAGGTTTGGCCCTGAGAAAAAAAAGAAACTTAAGCATGGCCTACATAGATTATAAAAAGGCTTTCGATTCAATGCCCCATGGATACCTCATCAAAGTACTTGAGATTTATAAAGTTGATCAATCCATAGTGGACTGTCTGAAATTTTTGATGGAAAAATGGGACACTAAACTGCATCAGGATGGGTCAGTTAGCAAAACTATCCCCATACGAAGTGGTATATTTCAGGGAGATGCTCTAAGCCCTCTTTGGTTTTGCTTGGGACTCAACCCACTTAGCTGAATTCTGACCCAAATGCGGTCTGGATTTTCCATCACAACTGAAACATTTGACCACTCCTTTAACCACCTCTTATACGTTGATGACCTCAAACTCTACTCCAACAAAAGAGAAAAACTCCACCGGATGATAGAAGTGGTCAAAAGTTTTAGCAGAGATATTCAGATGGAATTTGGTTTGGATAAATGCAAAATGGTACACCTGGTAAGGGGAAAAATAGGTGCTACTGAGGAAGGATGCCCCATCGACTACAACGGCATCATCGACGATATGCAACATGGCGAGTCGTACAAATATCTTGGTTTCTTGCAGCTCAAAGGAATCAACCACGGCTCTATAAAAAGAAGACTAACTGCACAATTCAAAGTGCGGCTAAAGTCTATAATAAAACCAATCTTAACGGAGGAAACAAATGTAGAGCAATTAACAGCTGGGCAATTCCGTTATTAACGTATTCCTTTGGGATTATAAAATGATCACCTACAGATGCTACAAATCTTGACATGTTGATAACATCTAGATATCAAAGTCAACACCCACAAAGTGCGATTGAAAGAACATCTCTCCCTCGAAGAATGGGTGGAAGAGGAATTGTGAACATCAGCCGACTTCACTACCAGCTAAATTTAAATCTCCGCCAGTACTTTTTAACTAGCA
This sequence comes from Volucella zonaria, assembly GCA_963966105.1. Lineage (NCBI taxonomy): Eukaryota > Metazoa > Arthropoda > Insecta > Diptera > Syrphidae > Volucella > Volucella zonaria. The sequence goes on along the minus strand of OZ014530.1, from coordinate 152,871,602 downwards.
CATCACCGTTGATAAAGGCTATTGTTCTAGCCGATGATGGCTTTACGCCTTTACACCTAAAATTAGACAACTTCCCTATTCCCGAGAATGTCAAGACCACCAGCGAACTTACAGCGTCTTGGAAGGCCAAGCCCATGCATGGAGGACACCCATATGATATGCAGCTTGACCACATTGATCAATATGCATCAAATTTATGGCTCACGCAGGGAAAGTTATTTTCGGAAACCGAAGGCTTCGTAATGGCTATTCAAGACAAAGTCGTGAAAACAAGGAATTACCGTAAGTTCATTCTCAAAGAAACAGTAGAGGACAAGTGCCGACGATGCGGAGAGGCGGGAGAGACGATAGAACACATAACATCAGGATGCAGTGTATTAGCTCAACAAGACTACACTTTTAGAAACAACAACGTAGCCAAGCAGGTCCATCACCAATTGGCTCTAAAGAGTGGCCTGGCAGAACACTACTTCCCGTACTACAAATATCATCCACCTGCAGTGTTGGAAAATGCGGATTTTAAGTTATACTGGGATAGAGCCACAAAACCGATCAGCATATTCTAGCCAACAGGCCGGACATTATCTGGTTCCATAAGGCAGCCCGACGTATAGAAATCTTTGATGTGGCAATAACGTTGAATCGAAACCTACAGTCAACGTATGCAACGAAGATTTCCAAATACACACGTCTAGCAATAGAAATGAGCGCTATGTATACCGCCGACCGCGTGCATATTACACCAATTGTCATGTCAACAACCGGTCTAATTCCAACAAAGCTGATTACAGCCTTAAAGAAACACGGCATGGAAAAGTTGTTGGCTCAGATGCAATAATAATAATAATAATAATAATAATAATAATAATAATAATAATAATAATAATAATAATAATAATAATAATAATAATAATAATAATAATAATAATAATAATAATAATAATAATAATAATAATAATAATAATAATAATAATTTTTTTTTTTTTTTTTTTTTGCGGGTCAGGGAGGGGAAATGCATTACGCATCCCTGCCAGGTCGTCACGCTTCACGACAGGGTATGTTGGACTCCTCGGATGTTTACCAACTAAAACCCCCCACCCTTCAGCCATGGGAATCAACCACACCGGGACTACTTTCGTATTACTTCGGTGTGGCTCCCTTCTCTTGGGCTATATGTGCCACTCTTAGCTTGCGTTTTCCCCGTCGGGCCCGCTTATATGTTTTTGTTCAGCCGCTTCCATCCTGGTAAGCGTCCAGGTCTATTTTCTTCTTTCGGAGAGTGCGTTCAGCAAAATTCGCAATACGATTCCAGCTCTCTTCACTTTTCAGCATGATCTCCGTAACAGTTTGGGCTGTTAGTGGGCCGCAATTTATTTCAATGCTGATCCTTTCTTCCCTCCATTTATAGCAGTTGAAAAAGGTATGCTCAGCATCATCAACATCTGAATCGCCATATATGCAGCTTGGGCCGCTGCATTTCTCCATTTGATGCAAGTATTTTCGGAAATAACCATGTCCGGAAAGTAGTTGTGTGAGGTAATAATTTACGTCTCCGAAACTCCTATTCACCCAGCTTGCTAAATTTGGGATGAGTTTCGCTGTCCATCGGCCATGCCTTTCATTTTGCCACTTCTGCTGCCACTGTTCAATGCTCTGTGCTCTTAATTCTCCTACTGTCAGTCGACTTTCGTTGCTGAGTTTTTGTTCCCATCTCTTCTTGCGTTCTGCAGCTAGTAAGCCAATAGGGATCGTGCTACTAATGACAAGTACGGCCGCCTCTGAAACCGTTCTATAGGCTGACGCTGCCCTCAAGGCTGCTGTTCTTTGCGCTGAGCCTAAAGCCTTCCTGCGGTACTCTGCTTTCAACGAATCAGCCCACACTTCACTTCCGTAGAGCAGAACTGATTGCACCGTTGCCAAAAGTAATTTTCGCTTACTTGCAGTCGGGCCACCTGTGTTTGCCATTAGCCGTGATAAGGCTACCGTGACTTGGCCTGCTTTTTTTATTGCATAGTTTATCTGAGCCCAATAGGATAATTTGGAGTCCAGATGGATACCCAGATATTTTACTGTTTTGCTTGATTGAAGCATACCACCAACTGTATATATCGGTATTTCGATTGGTATTTGTTTTTTTGTGAGGATAAGGAGCTCGGTTTTTTCCGTGGCAAGGCTTAGACCGTGATCAAGCATCCATGCCTGCGTCCTGATCATCACCTGATTTAGCTTTCGCTGAGCTTCTTCTGTGTTCCTTGCGGTTATCACTGCGGCGATGTCATCTGCGTATCCAACAAGGTACGAGTCATCTGGCATGTCAATGCAGAGTATTTCATCGTACATGACATTCCATAGGTCCGGTCCAAGTATAGAGCCCTGCGCTGCCCCCGCTGTGATCTGCTTTCGTACTTTCCCGTTTTCTGTCTCGTAAACTAGAATTCGATTTTCGAGATAGCTGCGGATCATTTTCATTAAGTATTGTGGGACCTGGAAACGACCTTCCAATGCGTTAATTATATCGGTCCATCTCGCACTATTGAAAGCATTTTTTACATCTAGGGTTGCCAAAAGGACGATGCGTCTGGAGTAATGGTTTCCACTCTGCGCTATCTCTACACTTTTGAGCACATCCGCAATAGCATCTACTGTAGACCTGCCTTGTCGAAAGCCATGTTGCTTATCTGAAAGTCCGCCAGATTCAGTTACTGCTTGTAATAAGCGCGGCTTAATGAGCTTTTCGAGGAGTTTACCTGCTGTGTCTAACATGCAGAGTGGACGGTACGAGGATGCCGACTCGGGATCGCCTTTGCCCTTTCCAATTAATACCAAGTGCTGTATTTTCCAAACTTCTGGGAAAATGCCTTCCCTTAGACACTCGTTATACATTTCGAGTATCATTTGTGGTCGTTCAATTGCAATTATTTTAAGCACCTCCGCTGGGATTCCATCTGGGCCAGGAGCCTTTTGATTTCTTAGAGTTTTTGCCGCGGCTTTTAATTCACTTTCCGTGAACAGTGTCATCAGTTCATTTCTCTGCGTTGTCGTTACGATTTCCGTTCTCAGTTCATGGGTTGGGAAGAGTGTGTTTACCACGTTTTCCAAACTTTGAGCTGGGAGGTCCACTGATGGTGATACCCCGCCAAGCTTTTTCATGACGACAATAATAATAATAATAATAATAATAATAATAATAATAATAATAATAATAATAATAATAATAATAATAATAATAATAATAATAATAATAATAATAATAATAATAATAATAATAATAATAATAATAATAATAATAATAATAATAATAATAATAATAATAATAATAATAATAATAATAATAATAATAATAATAATAATAATAATAATAATAATAATAATAATAATAATAATAATAATAATAATAATAATAATAATAATAATAATAATAATAATAATAATAATAATAATAATAATAATAATAATAATAATAATAATAATAATAATAATAATAATAATAATAATAATAATAATAATAATAATAATAATAATAATAATAATAATAATAATAATAATAATAATAATAATAATAATAATAATAATAATAATAATAATAATAATAATAATAATAATAATAATAATAATAATAATAATAATAATAATAATAATAATAATAATAATAATAATAATAATAATAATAATAATAATAATAATAATAATAATAATAATAATAATAATAATAATAATAATAATAATAATAATAATAATAATAATAATAATAATAATAATAATAATAATAATAATAATAATAATAATAATAATAATAATAATAATAATAATAATAATAATAATAATAATAATAATAATAATAATAATAATAATAATAATAATAATAATAATAATAATAATAATAATAATAATAATAATAATAATAATAATAATAATAATAATAATAATAATAATAATAATAATAATAATAATAATAATAATAATAATAATAATAATAATAATAATAATAATAATAATAATAATAATAATAATAATAATAATAATAATAATAATAATAATAATAATAATAATAATAATAATAATAATAATAATAATAATAATAATAATAATAATAATAATAATAATAATAATAATAATAATAATAATAATAATAATAATAATAATAATAATAATAATAATAATAATAATAATAATAATAATAATAATAATAATAATAATAATAATAATAATAATAATAATAATAATAATAATAATAATAATAATAATAATAATAATAATAATAATAATAATAATAATAATAATAATAATAATAATAATAATAATAATAATAATAATAATAATAATAATAATAATAATAATAATAATAATAATAATAATAATAATAATAATAATAATAATAATAATAATAATAATAATAATAATAATAATAATAATAATAATAATAATAATAATAATAATAATAATAATAATAATAATAATAATAATAATAATAATAATAATAATAATAATAATAATAATAATAATAATAATAATAATAATAATAATAATAATAATAATAATAATAATAATAATAATAATAATAATAATAATAATAATAATAATAATAATAATAATAATAATAATAATAATAATAATAATAATAATAATAATAATAATAATAATAATAATAATAATAATAATAATAATAATAATAATAATAATAATAATAATAATAATAATAATAATAATAATAATAATAATAATAATAATAATAATAATAATAATAATAATAATAATAATAATAATAATAATAATAATAATAATAATAATAATAATAATAATAATAATAATAATAATAATAATAATAATAATAATAATAATAATAATAATAATAATAATAATAATAATAATAATAATAATAATAATAATAATAATAATAATAATAATAATAATAATAATAATAATAATAATAATAATAATAATAATAATAATAATAATAATAATAATAATAATAATAATAATAATAATAATAATAATAATAATAATAATAATAATAATAATAATAATAATAATAATAATAATAATAATAATAATAATAATAATAATAATAATAATAATAATAATAATAATAATAATAATAATAATAATAATAATAATAATAATAATAATAATAATAATAATTTTTTTTTTTTTTTTTTTTTTTGCGGGTCAGGGAGGGGAAATGCATTACGCATCCCTGCCAGGTCGTCACGCTTCACGACAGGGTATGTTGGACTCCTCGGATGTTTACCAACTAAAACCCCCCACCCTTCAGCCATGGGAATCAACCACACCGGGACTACTTTCGTATTACTTCGGTGTGGCTCCCTTCTCTTGGGCTATATGTGCCACTCTTAGCTTGCGTTTTCCCCGTCGGGCCCGCTTATATGTTTTTGTTCAGCCGCTTCCATCCTGGTAAGCGTCCAGGTCTATTTTCTTCTTTCGGAGAGTGCGTTCAGCAAAATTCGCAATACGATTCCAGCTCTCTTCACTTTTCAGCATGATCTCCGTAACAGTTTGGGCTGTTAGTGGGCCGCAATTTATTTCAATGCTGATCCTTTCTTCCCTCCATTTATAGCAGTTGAAAAAGGTATGCTCAGCATCATCAACATCTGAATCGCCATATATGCAGCTTGGGCCGCTGCATTTCTCCATTTGATGCAAGTATTTTCGGAAATAACCATGTCCGGAAAGTAGTTGTGTGAGGTAATAATTTACGTCTCCGAAACTCCTATTCACCCAGCTTGCTAAATTTGGGATGAGTTTCGCTGTCCATCGGCCATGCCTTTCATTTTGCCACTTCTGCTGCCACTGTTCAATGCTCTGTGCTCTTAATTCTCCTACTGTCAGTCGACTTTCGTTGCTGAGTTTTTGTTCCCATCTCTTCTTGCGTTCTGCAGCTAGTAAGCCAATAGGGATCGTGCTACTAATGACAAGTACGGCCGCCTCTGAAACCGTTCTATAGGCTGACGCTGCCCTCAAGGCTGCTGTTCTTTGCGCTGAGCCTAAAGCCTTCCTGCGGTACTCTGCTTTCAACGAATCAGCCCACACTTCACTTCCGTAGAGCAGAACTGATTGCACCGTTGCCAAAAGTAATTTTCGCTTACTTGCAGTCGGGCCACCTGTGTTTGCCATTAGCCGTGATAAGGCTACCGTGACTTGGCCTGCTTTTTTTATTGCATAGTTTATCTGAGCCCAATAGGATAATTTGGAGTCCAGATGGATACCCAGATATTTTACTGTTTTGCTTGATTGAAGCATACCACCAACTGTATATATCGGTATTTCGATTGGTATTTGTTTTTTTGTGAGGAGAAGGAGCTCGGTTTTTTCCGTGGCAAGGCTTAGACCGTGATCAAGCATCCATGCCTGCGTCCTGATCATCACCTGATTTAGCTTTCGCTGAGCTTCTTCTGTGTTCCTTGCGGTTATCACTGCGGCGATGTCGGCGATGTCATCTGCGTATCCAACAAGGTACGAGTCATCTGGCATGTCAATGCAGAGTATTTCATCGTACATGACATTCCATAGGTCCGGTCCAAGTATAGAGCCCTGCGCTGCCCCCGCTGTGATCTGCTTTCGTACTTTCCCGTTTTCTGTCTCGTAAACTAGAATTCGATTTTCGAGATAGCTGCGGATCATTTTCATTAAGTATTGTGGGACCTGGAAACGACCTTCCAATGCGTTAATTATATCGGTCCATCTCGCACTATTGAAAGCATTTTTTACATCTAGGGTTGCCAAAAGGACGATGCGTCTGGAGTAATGGTTTCCACTCTGCGCTATCTCTACACTTTTGAGCACATCCGCAATAGCATCTACTGTAGACCTGCCTTGTCGAAAGCCATGTTGCTTATCTGAAAGTCCGCCAGATTCAGTTACTGCTTGTAATAAGCGCGGCTTAATGAGCTTTTCGAGGAGTTTACCTGCTGTGTCTAACATGCAGAGTGGACGGTACGAGGATGCCGACTCGGGATCGCCTTTGCCCTTTCCAATTAATACCAAGTGCTGTATTTTCCAAACTTCTGGGAAAATGCCTTCCCTTAGACACTCGTTATACATTTCGAGTATCATTTGTGGTCGTTCAATTGCAATTATTTTAAGCACCTCCGCTGGGATTCCATCTGGGCCAGGAGCCTTTTGATTTCTTAGAGTTTTTGCCGCGGCTTTTAATTCACTTTCCGTGAACAGTGTCATCAGTTCATTTCTCTGCGTTGTCGTTACGATTTCCGTTCTCAGTTCATGGGTTGGGAAGAGTGTGTTTACCACGTTTTCCAAACTTTGAGCTGGGAGGTCCACTGATGGTGATACCCCGCCAAGCTTTTTCATGACGAGCTTGTAGCCTAGGCCCCATGGATCGCGATTGATGTCAGTACGGAGCTCTTCCCATTTCTGTTTTTTGCTTGTTGCAATGGCCATTTTAAGATTTTTCCTAGAAGTTCTATATCCTTGTGCGAGTTCAATGGCTGGGCCGATTCGCCTTGCTCTAGTATACAATCTCCGCTGGTAGAGACAAAGTCGTCGGAGTTCCCCTATTTCTTCAGACCACCAGTAAGCCTCCTTTTTCCGAGATCTGCCTCCGATTCTTGGCATCGATGCTTCGCAGGCTCGTGTAATGCTCGCCATCGTGCGGTCTACTTTACTTCGAGCGTCAGCTGTTTGTTGTTGGAGTGGGAATGCATAATCTAGCTCCGCTAACAACTCGGGTGTTTTAAGCTTCGAGACATTCCACTTTCGCGTTCCCTTTCTGATGTGAGAACTATTGGTAGATGTATCAGCTGCGATGCGATATGTGAGGTATTGGTGGTCACTCCCCGTGTAATCCTCCAGCACCTTCCATTCTTTTAGGCTATTAATCAAAGACTCTGATGTGAGCGTAATGTCTGGGATTGTGCCTTCGCATCCCGCTCTTCTATAGGTAGCCGATGTACCTTGGTTTGCGATCACCAAACCCAGCCTTGCAGCCATATCTAGAATTCTTCTACCTCTCGAATTTGTAGTGCCCATACCCCACTCTGATGCTTTTGCGTTAAAATCACCTGCAATAATAAGTTTTCCTCCTATCGCTCTGGCAGCGTCCTCGATACAGTCTAGTTTGGCTTGGAAAGTATCTATGGGGTCGCTTGGAGTTAGGTAACAGCTGATTATAGTGTAGTTCCTGCTAGTTGCCCATACAAAGCCGTCGCCTGAGCCGTGCCTTATCGTATGAAATTTTTCGCTGTTTGTTAGCCATATCGCCGCTGTTTTTGTTGTATCTTCGAACCAAAGGTCATTTGCTAACTTGCTGTGTTGTTCGCTGATGATTGCACACTCGGTGTTATGCTCAAGCATAATCTGCGGTAGCAGTGCACTGGCGGTTATACTTCTATGCAGGTTTGCTTGGAGTAGCTTTATCATTGTTTCCCGCTGAGTCTTTTGTAGGCAGTGCAACGGTTCGAGCCAGGTACATGGTCGGTTGAGTCGCAGTGCTCTTCAACGCAGATGCAACACTTCGGGGTGTTGTTGCATTCTTTCATCTTGTGGCCAGCGGTTCCACATCGTATACATAAACCCTGTCCGCTTCTGTCGGGGCCTTTACATAGCGTTTGTGTATGTCCCACACCAAAGCATCTGAAGCAGCGTTTAATGTCATTTGCTTGTCTGACTCTGCATCGTGTCCAGCCAATTTTTATGTGCTGAGATCGGAGTATGACATTTGCTATGTCATCTGCCATTGTCACAAATGCTCGGCACTGTTCTCTGCTATTCTTATTTGAGACTCTCACCGTGATATCTGGATCGTCTTTTTGAATCGCTTCTCTAATCGCCAAGGCTATCTCTTCTGGTTCTACAAGGGAGTCCATATCCCTAATTTCGATGGTAGTCTTTGGTTTTAGCTCCGTCACTCTCGCAGATTGTTTTAGGGATTTTTTTAATTGCTTCGCAGAATTGTTTCTTCTTTCCTCCATCTAGTAGTTCCAGCAGAAGCGAGCCGTCCTTAGTCTTCCTAACGGATCTTACGGTTACTTCAGCTTCTTCTGGTTTGACAGATCTTTTAAGTTCGCGGAGAACATCGGCGTAACTATTACCTTCTGCAGGTTTGACGAGCACGGCCTCTAAACGCTTTTTAGGCTCTGGCTTTCTCTTGCTTCTTTTTCTCGTCCTTGTCTTCTTATGTTCAGTTTTATCCTGAATCGCCGCGTTATTGCCATTGAGCTCCTTATCTGAATTTGGCTTTTGCTTCCGGCGAATTACAGTTGTCCAAGCGTCAGGCTCCTTTTCTCTTGTCTTTTTGGACACATTGGACACAGCTGGGCTTGTGGCTATCCTTTTACCGCGGACTGTCAGAGGTGTGTTACCTGATCGTGGTTGACTGTCAGCCGTTCCCGGTTTATTTCCTGCCTGCTCTTCTTCGAACCTCTGCATTTCTGTCGACTTCCACATCTGCCTGTAGTGCTTTAACACGTCGAAAGCCTCGCTTAGTTATAATTATAATAATAATAATAATAATAATAATAATAATAATAATAATAATAATAATAATAATAATAATAATAATAATAATAATAATAATAATAATAATAATAATAATAATAATAATAATAATAATAATAATAATAATAATAATAATAATAATAATAATAATAATAATAATAATAATAATAATAATAATAATAATAATAATAATAATAATAATAATAATAATAATAATAATAATAATAATAATAATAATAATAATAATAATAATAATAATAATAATAATAATAATAATAATAATAATAATAATAATAATAATAATAATAATAATAATAATAATAATAATAATAATAATAATAATAATAATAATAATAATAATAATAATAATAATAATAATAATAATAATAATAATAATAATAATAATAATAATAATAATAATAATAATAATAATAATAATAATAATAATAATAATAATAATAATAATAATAATAATAATAATAATAATAATAATAATAATAATAATAATAATAATAATAATAATAATAATAATAATAATAATAATAATAATAATAATAATAATAATAATAATAATAATAATAATAATAATAATAATAATAATAATAATAATAATAATAATAATAATAATAATAATAATAATAATAATAATAATAATAATAATAATAATAATAATAATAATAATAATAATAATAATAATAATAATAATAATAATAATAATAATAATAATAATAATAATAATAATAATAATAATAATAATAAGCTCTGCAAAGAGATGAGTCGCCAGTGGCCCAACAAACGAACACTCAAACTGCGACAAGTGTTTCCCAAGCCAATCGTGGGACCACCAGAGCAGGCTGCCCTAGACAGCGCATCCAATGGACTAATGACATGAACGAATATGTCCTGCGCTGCTACTACACTGCAACAAATTGCGAAAACCCCAATAATATGATAGCCTATAGGAGAACAATGTACAACATATTTATTGCGAAGTACAGGCACCTGGATGGAAGAATAAACGACAATAATCTAGCCCGACGGAAAGATGTCATTCTCAGCAAAGATTATGTCGAATCCGATCGTCGACAAAGAATCAAAGCTGAGATTTTGGCCGCGATCGGACAAAGTACTATACTGTACCAACAACACCTGGCACAATACAAACAACCACTACTAGCACTACTGAACTTGCCAGCCGAACACCCCGAGACACCTTGCCGCCGCTATCGGAGGTAATGCCCGGCAACGTCATATCAGAATCACTACCCAATGCCTCAGAACCTGAAAACGATTTACAAAGTCTCAGAAACATCTTCAACTTAGCGCTTCTAGAATATGAAGCGATGGACCCACCACTAAGGCCTAGAATCACAAGAATTTATGAATCCAGGAAACTGGATACCATTCTGTCTACCATCAACACAGAAATACTGCCCGATTACCTAGACCAAGGTGCTGAGTTGCAACGCATTAATGCGCTCCTCTATGTCTGCGCAATAACAGCAAGCAGGGCTTTAGGAAAGGGACCTAAAGCGTTTTCCGAAACCTCCAGACCAACAACATCAGGAAAAGTCACGATGCCTAAATGGCAAAAGAGACTAAAGAATAAAATAGGAAGGGTAAGACAGGATATTGGAAGGCTAATATCCTTTAGAAACGGACTAAGATCTAAAAGACTTTGCAGACGTGTCGCGAGACTAATTAAGCCACTCCGATGCGCCAGCACAAGTATGGAACAGGTCACGGATATCCTGGACAGGAAAACCCAGATACTAGCAGCATTGAATAAGCGCTTACACCGTTACACGAAGTGCAGCAAAACAAAGGCAGACAACACCTTGTTCTTCAAAAACCAGAGGCCTTTCTTCAGGAATATCGCATCCCCACTCCAACCATCGAAGGATAACGACTATCCATCAATGGATAGAACAGAACAATTCTGGGAGAACATCTGGAGTGTAGCTAAACAACATAATGACTCTGCCCAGTGGATTGCCAACGAAAGCGTACAATGCGAGCATATAACACCAATGCTGGCTCAACATATAAGTAAGGAGGAAGTTGGTGACGCCATTTCTAAAACTATTAATTGGAAGGCACCTGGCATAGATAAACTCCAAAACATCTGGCTCAAAAAGCTCACCACAACCCATGAAGAACTTGCGAAATGTTTCACCAGTATGCTGCTGCTGACGAGTATACCACCCGCGTTCCTGACAACCGGACTAACTTTTCTGCTTCCGAAAGGAGAGGTAAGCACAGATCCCTCGAAATACCGTCCCATCACATGCTTGTGCACAACATACAAGCTGTTCACGAAAATTCTTTCTAATAGAATTTATCGCCACTGCCAGTCCAACAACATCATTTCGGACGAACAAAAAGGCTGCAGCAGACAAACTATGGGATGCAAAGACCAGCTAACGATCGACTCTGTAATCACAGGTTTGGCCCTGAGAAAAAAAAGAAACTTAAGCATGGCCTACATAGATTATAAAAAGGCTTTCGATTCAATGCCCCATGGATACCTCATCAAAGTACTTGAGATTTATAAAGTTGATCAATCCATAGTGGACTGTCTGAAATTTTTGATGGAAAAATGGGACACTAAACTGCATCAGGATGGGTCAGTTAGCAAAACTATCCCCATACGAAGTGGTATATTTCAGGGAGATGCTCTAAGCCCTCTTTGGTTTTGCTTGGGACTCAACCCACTTAGCTGAATTCTGACCCAAATGCGGTCTGGATTTTCCATCACAACTGAAACATTTGACCACTCCTTTAACCACCTCTTATACGTTGATGACCTCAAACTCTACTCCAACAAAAGAGAAAAACTCCACCGGATGATAGAAGTGGTCAAAAGTTTTAGCAGAGATATTCAGATGGAATTTGGTTTGGATAAATGCAAAATGGTACACCTGGTAAGGGGAAAAATAGGTGCTACTGAGGAAGGATGCCCCATCGACTACAACGGCATCATCGACGATATGCAACATGGCGAGTCGTACAAATATCTTGGTTTCTTGCAGCTCAAAGGAATCAACCACGGCTCTATAAAAAGAAGACTAACTGCACAATTCAAAGTGCGGCTAAAGTCTATAATAAAACCAATCTTAACGGAGGAAACAAATGTAGAGCAATTAACAGCTGGGCAATTCCGTTATTAACGTATTCCTTTGGGATTATAAAATGGTCACCTACAGATGCTACAAATCTTGACATGTTGATACGCACATCTCTGACGAGATATCAAAGTCAACACCCACAAAGTGCGATTGAAAGAACATCTCTTCCTCGAAGAATGGGTGGAAGAGGAATTGTGAACATCAGCCGACTTCACTACCAGCTAAATTTAAATCTCCGCCAGTACTTTTTAACTAGCACATCACCGTTGATAAAGGCTATTGTTCTAGCCGATGATGGCTTTACGCCTTTACACCTAAAATTAGACAACTTCCCTATTCCCGAGAATGTCAAGACCACCAGCGAACTTACAGCGTCTTGGAAGGCCAAGCCCATGCATGGAGGACACCCATATGATATGCAGCTTGACCACATTGATCAATATGCATCAAATTTATGGCTCACGCAGGGAAAGTTATTTTCGGAAACCGAAGGCTTCGTAATGGCTATTCAAGACAAAGTCGTGAAAACAAGGAATTACCGTAAGTTCATTCTCAAAGAAACAGTAGAGGACAAGTGCCGACGATGCGGAGAGGCGGGAGAGACGATAGAACACATAACATCAGGATGCAGTGTATTAGCTCAACAAGACTACACTTTTAGAAACAACAACGTAGCCAAGCAGGTCCATCACCAATTGGCTCTAAAGAGTGGCCTGGCAGAACACTACTTCCCGTACTACAAATATCATCCACCTGCAGTGTTGGAAAATGCGGATTTTAAGTTATACTGGGATAGAGCCACAAAACCGATCAGCATATTCTAGCCAACAGGCCGGACATTATCTGGTTCCATAAGGCAGCCCGACGTATAAAAATCTTTGATGTGGCAATAACGTTGAATCGAAACCTACAGTCAACGTATGCAACGAAGATTTCCAAATACACACGTCTAGCAATAGAAATGAGCGCTATGTATACCGCCGACCGCGTGCATATTACACCAATTGTCATGTCAACAACCGGTCTAATTCCAACAAAGCTGATTACAGACTTAAAGAAACACGGCATGGAAAAGTTGTTGGCTCAGATGCAATAATAATAATAATAATAATAATAATAATAATAATAATAATAATAATAATAATAATAATAATAATAATAATAATAATAATAATAATAATAATAATAATAATAATAATAATAATAATAATAATAATAATAATAATAATAATAATAATAATAATAATAATAATAATAATAATAATAATAATAATAATAATAATAATAATAATAATAATAATAATAATAATAATAATAATAATAATAATAATAATAATAATAATAATAATAATAATAATAATAATAATAATAATAATAATAATAATAATAATAATAATAATAATAATAATAATAATAATAATAATAATAATAATAATAATAATAATAATAATAATAATAATAATAATAATAATAATAATAATAATAATAATAATAATAATAATAATAATAATAATAATAATAATAATAATAATAATAATAATAATAATAATAATAATAATAATAATAATAATAATAATAATAATAATAATAATAATAATAATAATAATAATAATAATAATAATAATAATAATAATAATAATAATAATAATAATAATAATAATAATAATAATAATAATAATAATAATAATAATAATAATAATAATAATAATAATAATAATAATAATAATAATAATAATAATAATAATAATAATAATAATAATAATAATAATAATAATAATAATAATAATAATAATAATAATAATAATAATAATAATAATAATAATAATAATAATAATAATAATAATAATAATAATAATAATAATAATAATAATAATAATAATAATAATAATAATAATAATAATAATAATAATAATAATAATAATAATAATAATAATAATAATAATAATAATAATAATAATAATAATAATAATAATAATAATAATAATAATAATAATAATAATAATAATAATAATAATAATAATAATAATAATAATAATAATAATAATAATAATAATAATAATAATAATAATAATAATAATAATAATAATAATAATAATAATAATAATAATAATAATAATAATAATAATAATAATAATAATAATAATAATAATAATAATAATAATAATAATAATAATAATAATAATAATAATAATAATAATAATAATAATAATAATAATAATAATAATAATAATAATAATAATAATAATAATAATAATAATAATAATAATAATAATAATAATAATAATAATAATAATAATAATAATAATAATAATAATAATAATAATAATAATAATAATAATAATAATAATAATAATAATAATAATAATAATAATAATAATAATAATAATAATAATAATAATAATAATAATAATAATAATAATAATAATAATAATAATAATAATAATAATAATAATAATAATAATAATAATAATAATAATAATAATAATAATAATAATAATAATAATAATAATAATAATAATAATAATAATAATAATAATAATAATAATAATAATAATAATAATAATAATAATGATAATAATAATAATAATAAGCTCTGCAAAGAGATGAGTCGCCAGTGGCCCAACAAACGAACACTCAAACTGCGACAAGTGTTTCCCAAGCCAATCGTGGGACCACCAGAGCAGGCTGCCCTAGACAGCGCATCCAATGGACTAATGACATGAACGAATATGTCCTGCGCTGCTACTACACTGCAACAAATTGCGAAAACCCCAATAATATGATAGCCTATAGGAGAACAATGTACAACATATTTATTGCGAAGTACAGGCACCTGGATGGAAGAATAAACGACAATAATCTAGCCCGACGGAAAGATGTCATTCTCAGCAAAGATTATGTCGAATCCGATCGTCGACAAAGAATCAAAGCTGAGATTTTGGCCGCGATCGGACAAAGTACTATACTGTACCAACAACACCTGGCACAATACAAACAACCACTACTAGCACTACTGAACTTGCCAGCCGAACACCCCGAGACACCTTGCCGCCGCTATCGGAGGTAATGCCCGGCAACGTCATATCAGAATCACTACCCAATGCCTCAGAACCTGAAAACGATTTACAAAGTCTCAGAAACATCTTCAACTTAGCGCTTCTAGAATATGAAGCGATGGACCCACCACTAAGGCCTAGAATCACAAGAATTTATGAATCCAGGAAACTGGATACCATTCTGTCTACCATCAACACAGAAATACTGCCCGATTACCTAGACCAAGGTGCTGAGTTGCAACGCATTAATGCGCTCCTCTATGTCTGCGCAATAACAGCAAGCAGGGCTTTAGGAAAGGGACCTAAAGCGTTTTCCGAAACCTCCAGACCAACAACATCAGGAAAAGTCACGATGCCTAAATGGCAAAAGAGACTAAAGAATAAAATAGGAAGGGTAAGACAGGATATTGGAAGGCTAATATCCTTTAGAAACGGACTAAGATCTAAAAGACTTTGCAGACGTGTCGCGAGACTAATTAAGCCACTCCGATGCGCCAGCACAAGTATGGAACAGGTCACGGATATCCTGGACAGGAAAACCCAGATACTAGCAGCATTGAATAAGCGCTTACACCGTTACACGAAGTGCAGCAAAACAAAGGCAGACAACACCTTGTTCTTCAAAAACCAGAGGCCTTTCTTCAGGAATATCGCATCCCCACTCCAACCATCGAAGGATAACGACTATCCATCAATGGATAGAACAGAACAATTCTGGGAGAACATCTGGAGTGTAGCTAAACAACATAATGACTCTGCCCAGTGGATTGCCAACGAAAGCGTACAATGCGAGCATATAACACCAATGCTGGCTCAACATATAAGTAAGGAGGAAGTTGGTGACGCCATTTCTAAAACTATTAATTGGAAGGCACCTGGCATAGATAAACTCCAAAACATCTGGCTCAAAAAGCTCACCACAACCCATGAAGAACTTGCGAAATGTTTCACCAGTATGCTGCTGCTGACGAGTATACCACCCGCGTTCCTGACAACCGGACTAACTTTTCTGCTTCCGAAAGGAGAGGTAAGCACAGATCCCTCGAAATACCGTCCCATCACATGCTTGTGCACAACATACAAGCTGTTCACGAAAATTCTTTCTAATAGAATTTATCGCCACTGCCAGTCCAACAACATCATTTCGGACGAACAAAAAGGCTGCAGCAGACAAACTATGGGATGCAAAGACCAGCTAACGATCGACTCTGTAATCACAGGTTTGGCCCTGAGAAAAAAAAGAAACTTAAGCATGGCCTACATAGATTATAAAAAGGCTTTCGATTCAATGCCCCATGGATACCTCATCAAAGTACTTGAGATTTATAAAGTTGATCAATCCATAGTGGACTGTCTGAAATTTTTGATGGAAAAATGGGACACTAAACTGCATCAGGATGGGTCAGTTAGCAAAACTATCCCCATACGAAGTGGTATATTTCAGGGAGATGCTCTAAGCCCTCTTTGGTTTTGCTTGGGACTCAACCCACTTAGCTGAATTCTGACCCAAATGCGGTCTGGATTTTCCATCACAACTGAAACATTTGACCACTCCTTTAACCACCTCTTATACGTTGATGACCTCAAACTCTACTCCAACAAAAGAGAAAAACTCCACCGGATGATAGAAGTGGTCAAAAGTTTTAGCAGAGATATTCAGATGGAATTTGGTTTGGATAAATGCAAAATGGTACACCTGGTAAGGGGAAAAATAGGTGCTACTGAGGAAGGATGCCCCATCGACTACAACGGCATCATCGACGATATGCAACATGGCGAGTCGTACAAATATCTTGGTTTCTTGCAGCTCAAAGGAATCAACCACGGCTCTATAAAAAGAAGACTAACTGCACAATTCAAAGTGCGGCTAAAGTCTATAATAAAACCAATCTTAACGGAGGAAACAAATGTAGAGCAATTAACAGCTGGGCAATTCCGTTATTAACGTATTCCTTTGGGATTATAAAATGGTCACCTACAGATGCTACAAATCTTGACATGTTGATACGCACATCTCTGACGAGATATCAAAGTCAACACCCACAAAGTGCGATTGAAAGAACATCTCTTCCTCGAAGAATGGGTGGAAGAGGAATTGTGAACATCAGCCGACTTCACTACCAGCTAAATTTAAATCTCCGCCAGTACTTTTTAACTAGCACATCACCGTTGATAAAGGCTATTGTTCTAGCCGATGATGGCTTTACGCCTTTACACCTAAAATTAGACAACTTCCCTATTCCCGAGAATGTCAAGACCACCAGCGAACTTACAGCGTCTTGGAAGGCCAAGCCCATGCATGGAGGACACCCATATGATATGCAGCTTGACCACATTGATCAATATGCATCAAATTTATGGCTCACGCAGGGAAAGTTATTTTCGGAAACCGAAGGCTTCGTAATGGCTATTCAAGACAAAGTCGTGAAAACAAGGAATTACCGTAAGTTCATTCTCAAAGAAACAGTAGAGGACAAGTGCCGACGATGCGGAGAGGCGGGAGAGACGATAGAACACATAACATCAGGATGCAGTGTATTAGCTCAACAAGACTACACTTTTAGAAACAACAACGTAGCCAAGCAGGTCCATCACCAATTGGCTCTAAAGAGTGGCCTGGCAGAACACTACTTCCCGTACTACAAATATCATCCACCTGCAGTGTTGGAAAATGCGGATTTTAAGTTATACTGGGATAGAGCCACAAAACCGATCAGCATATTCTAGCCAACAGGCCGGACATTATCTGGTTCCATAAGGCAGCCCGACGTATAAAAATCTTTGATGTGGCAATAACGTTGAATCGAAACCTACAGTCAACGTATGCAACGAAGATTTCCAAATACACACGTCTAGCAATAGAAATGAGCGCTATGTATACCGCCGACCGCGTGCATATTACACCAATTGTCATGTCAACAACCGGTCTAATTCCAACAAAGCTGATTACAGACTTAAAGAAACACGGCATGGAAAAGTTGTTGGCTCAGATGCAATAATAATAATAATAATAATAATAATAATAATAATAATAATAATAATAATAATAATAATAATAATAATAATAATAATAATAATAATAATAATAATAATAATAATAATAATAATAATAATAATAATAATAATAATAATAATAATAATAATAATAATAATAATAATAATAATAATAATAATAATAATAATAATAATAATAATAATAATAATAATAATAATAATAATAATAATAATAATAATAATAATAATAATAATAATAATAATAATAATAATAATAATAATAATAATAATAATAATAATAATAATAATAATAATAATAATAATAATAATAATAATAATAATAATAATAATAATAATAATAATAATAATAATAATAATAATAATAATAATAATAATAATAATAATAATAATAATAATAATAATAATAATAATAATAATAATAATAATAATAATAATAATAATAATAATAATAATAATAATAATAATAATAATAATAATAATAATAATAATAATAATAATAATAATAATAATAATAATAATAATAATAATAATAATAATAATAATAATAATAATAATAATAATAATAATAATAATAATAATAATAATAATAATAATAATAATAATAATAATAATAATAATAATAATAATAATAATAATAATAATAATAATAATAATAATAATAATAATAATAATAATAATAATAATAATAATAATAATAATAATAATAATAATAATAATAATAATAATAATAATAATAATAATAATAATAATAATAATAATAATAATAATAATAATAATAATAATAATAATAATAATAATAATAATAATAATAATAATAATAATAATAATAATAATAATAATAATAATAATAATAATAATAATAATAATAATAATAATAATAATAATAATAATAATAATAATAATAATAATAATAATAATAATAATAATAATAATAATAATAATAATAATAATAATAATAATAATAATAATAATAATAATAATAATAATAATAATAATAATAATAATAATAATAATAATAATAATAATAATAATAATAATAATAATAATAATAATAATAATAATAATAATAATAATAATAATAATAATAATAATAATAATAATAATAATAATAATAATAATAATAATAATAATAATAATAATAATAATAATAATAATAATAATAATAATAATAATAATAATAATAATAATAATAATAATAATAATAATAATAATAATAATAATAATAATAATAATAATAATAATAATAATAATAATAATAATAATAATAATAATAATAATAATAATAATAATAATAATAATAATAATAATAATAATAATAATAATAATAATAATAATAATAATAATAATAATAATAATAATAATAATAATAATAATAATAATAATAATAATAATAATAATAATAATAATAATAATAATAATAATAATAATAATAATAATAATAATAATAATAATAATAATAATAATAATAATAATAATAATAATAATAATAATAATAATAATAATAATAATAATAATAATAATAATAATAATAATAATAATAATAATAATAATAATAATAATAATAATAATAATAATAATAATAATAATAATAATAATAATAATAATAATAATAATAATAATAATAATAATAATAATAATAATAATAATAATAATAATAATAATAATAATAATAATAATAATAATAATAATAATAATAATAATAATAATAATAATAATAATAATAATAATAATAATAATAATAATAATAATAATAATAATAATAATAATAATAATAATAATAATAATAATAATAATAATAATAATAATAATAATAATAATAATAATAATAATAATAATAATAATAATAATAATAATAATAATAATAATAATAATAATAATAATAATAATAATAATAATAATAATAATAATAATAATAATAATAATAATAATAATAATAATAATAATAATAATAATAATAATAATAATAATAATAATAATAATAATAATAATAATAATAATAATAATAATAATAATAATAATAATAATAATAATAATAATAATAATAATAATAATAATAATAATAATAATAATAATAATAATAATAATAATAATAATAATAATAATAATAATAATAATAATAATAATAATAATAATAATAATAATAATAATAATAATAATAATAATAATAATAATAATAATAATAATAATAATAATAATAATAATAATAGTAATAATAATAATAATAATAATAATAATAATAATAATAATAATAATAATAATAATAATAATAATAATAATAATAATAATAATAATAATAATAATAATAATAATAATAATAATAATAATAATAATAATAATAATAATAATAATAATAATAATAATAATAATAATAATAATAATAATAATAATAATAATAATAATAATAATAATAATAATAATAATAATAATAATAATAATAATAATAATAATAATAATAATAATAATAATAATATATATTATTATATATATTATTATTATAATAATTCCCCTCCTGGGGACCGGCTTTTTCATTTTGTGTTGTTCTCTTTTGCGGGTTTAGCTCTCTTGCCGGTTAGGCTATCTTCGTTATTGTCGAGACGCGTCTAGGTCTGTCTCTCTTTTTTTGGTTTTTAATATTTTTTCTGTGTATTCACACACTCTATCCCAGTTCCGTGCACTTGCCGACATCTTTTCGACGATGTTGTCTGGAGTGATAGGGCCGAGCAGTTGTTCCAGCTCGCTTCTTTCTGTTAGTTTCCCTGCGATATCTAGCATGCATAGAGGCCTGTACGCTGATGGGGTGTCTACGTTGCCTTTCCTCTTGCTGATTAGTACCAGTCGTTGCATTTTCCATCTTCTAGGTAAAATTGCTTCTTGCAGGCATTTGTTATACATGTTCAATAGTAGTTGTGGGGATATTTGTGCTATCTTTCTAAGAATCTCTGCTGGTATTCCGTCAGGGCCGGGGGCTTTTCGGATCTGCAGGGTTTTCGCCGCCAGAGTCAACTCTTCTTTACTGAATAGTGGGACTTCTTTTAGTGGAGTTATTGGGGTGTCAGGGGGTCTGGTGGGGTGAGTTGGGAATAAAGTTTCCACTATGTTCCTCATTTTTTCCTCGCTAAGGTCCGGGCTTGTCATTCATCTTCCCAGCTTTCGCATTACGATCTTATAGCCTAGTCCCCACGGATCGTTGCTGACATCTCGGCGAAGGGCTTCCCACTTGTGCTTTTTACTCTGTTTTATTGCTCTCTTGAGCTCCCCCTGGTTACTCTGCGCCTCAGGTGTAGGCATTTTCTTCGGAGAGCCGCGATCTCGTCGGTCCACCAGTACACCGGTTTTCTGTTTTGGTACCCGAGACGGACGCGTGGCATCGATGCGTTGCATGCTTGGCGTATAAGCTGCATCGTGGCTTCTGCGTTTGTTTCTGCATTCCCCGCCATTCCTGCGGTCGTATTTACGGTCCCCTCGAGTGCAGATCTGAGTAGCTCTTCATTGAGTCTATTGACATTCCATCGTGTTTTTCGGCTTCGGTTCGGGTTGATGGCGCGTTCTTGGCTGCATATTTCGTAAGCGATGTATTGATGATCGCTGCCTGTGAAGTCTTCTATAACTCTCCAATTTTTTATCTTGGCCGAAATTTGTTCTGAGGCAAAGGTTATATCTGGGATTGTCTCTTCGCATCCAGGTCTCCTAAGTGTAGACGTGTTGCCTATATTGACTACATTAATTCTTCTTCTTGCTGCCATTTCGAGTATGTACCTTCCGCGTGAGTTTGTATTTGGCATACCCCATTCCTGTGCTCTAGCATTGATGTCACCGGCGACCAGCACTTCCCCCACTGTCTCTTGTATAAAGTCTTCTAATCTATCCAGTTTTTCTCGGAACTCGCTTATGCCTTCGTTTGGGGTGAAATAACAGCTTATTAGTGTGAGTTTCGTGCATTTCATCCAGGCGAAGCCTCTTTCACTGCCTTGGTCTTTAACAGTAATTTTTGTCGCGTTCGGAATCCAGACAGCGACGGTTTCCAGTGTGTCTGTGATCCAGTTTGGGCATTCTTTATTCTTATACTGTTCGCTGGTGATAACTGTGTCTGCTTTCAGTTCAGTTATGAGTTTGGTTAGGAGATCATCCGCCATTCGATTTCTATGGAAATTTCTTTGGAGTATTCCGCTCATTTGGCGTTTCTTTTCTTTGCTCTTTCAAGTGCTCTTTCTAGTCCAGGGTTCTTCAGATTAGTGCATAAGCATCACTTTGCCCTTTATCGCCTTACGTGCCGTCTTGTTTTTTGTGTCCCTGTTCTCCGCATTTCATACAGAGCTTCAGACTCTTTCGATCTATTTCTGTACAGGAAGTTTACAGGTGACCATACTCGAAGCATCTGTAGCAGCATTAGACTAAAACCCTTCGGCGGATTCTACAGTGAATTCATCCGATTTTAGTTCTGGGGGATTTCATTAATTTTTCGGCTGTTCGAGTGTTTACCTCTACAATGGCAATTTGTTAGCCCTTTCGGCTGTTTTTAGTGACTGATTCCTTACGGCTTGGTGGACCTCTTCTACAGTGGTAAGTTCGTTCATATCCCTTAGTTTGAGCATTGTTTTCGATTCAAAATTACGAACAACCGCCTTTTCGCCTAAGAAATTTCCAGCGACCTTCCAAAGGCTACCTTATCCTTTGGTTTGGCATTGAGTCTCCTCATTTCGTTGTACGCACTGCCCTTATGACAATTCCAGAGTCATCTGGGCTTGCGATGCTGCGTATCTCCTTTAGAATCCCTGCATACGTTTCTTCGCCCCTCGGTTTAATAAGGATTGCTTCCGATCGGGGCTTGGCTTGCTTTTTTTTCTGTCTATTAGTTGATGTAGTTTTCTTTCCTTTTTGTTCGTCTATTTTTTTGTTTTTAGGGAGTTTTCTCCTCTTTCGCATCCTACGGTGTGTTCGAGCTTTTTTCCGTGTAACTGTATGCAACTTTTCTTCTCTGTTCTTGTTGGGTTGTCTTAGCGCTTCAGTTTCTGCTGGGCTTGCTGCTACTCTTTTCTTCTTTATGGTCCTTGGAGTGTATTCTATTACCACAGCCGGCTGACCCTTCTTGTTCCAAGAGGTTGAATTTGGTTGTGTTGGTTGCTTATCTGTGTTCAGCCAATTTCGCCTGTAGCTTTCCATTTCCTCGAGCAGTTCCTCTAGTTCAGAGACACCCGATTTTACGTCCACGCTAACATACCTTTGTCTTGTCATAGCCAGTTTCATTTTTCGAAGCACGTCTTTACACTTGGTTAAGGACTCTTGCTCCGCGGCTCTCATCTTCTCAATACACTCTTGCCATGGTGAGATGTAAGGTATCACGGACTCTGTCAGCGCCGGTGTAGTTTCCTCGTCTTTTTCTCGCGGGTTTTTGTTTACTGCTGAGGAGAGACGGGCTGGTGTCGGTTCTGTGGTGCTCAGTTGCACTTTCCGCTCACTACTATCACTAACACTCGCGCCCGCTGGTGTTAGTGTGGGTGAACGTGTGATCTTTCTACTGCTTTTGAATATGCTTGCGCATTCTTCAGTACTCTCCTTTTCCAGCGCTTGTGGTGTGTTTCTGTTTACTGCTTGTAATTGTTTTCGTGTTTTGTTAATTTTTTTCCCCCCGTACGGTTGTACAGTCAATCAGGGAGGCCACGTAAGTGTTAACATAGGTCCTTATGAGGTCACAGCCGGGATCTAAGCACAAGATCAGGACTTGTTGTCAACTGAAGCTGTACCACCAACTTAACGGCGACGGACTCGGAACGTACTGAAAGCCTAGCCACAGTTTTAATGGGACGGGGCGTATGCAGCATTAGCCTAAAAGCTATTTCTGCAAGATGTCAGTCTTGGTTATTAAGGTAACAATACTGCATCCACCAACTCTCGCAAGCCCATTCCAAATATTTCATCGAGATCGTTTACCGGTTTCGTATTCCAGGTCGTCATTAGTTTCATAACCATCATCACGTATCTATTCCAAAGGGGTCTCCCGTTCTCTTTGGTCCCGACCCACGATCCGCACAGGTTGGTTACTGCGTCTCACAGTGGGTTGCTCGGGTTTCCAGGGGGCACCGTATCGTGGAGGTGAGAGTCGGTCATTAGGAACCCGCAGCTCATGTTAGCTGGAAACGGTATGTAGCTACGCCACCCTTTTGCCCCCAATATCAATAATAATAATAATAATAATAATAATAATAATAATAATAATAATAATAATAATAATAATAATAATAATAATAATAATAATAATAATAATATAATAACAATAATATTAATATAATAATAATAATATTAATATAATAATAATAATAATAACAATAATAATAATTATAATTATTATAATAATAATAGCAATAATAATATCATTATTATAATAATTATAATAGTAATAATAGTAATAATAATAATAATAATAATAAGTTTGATAACTAAGCCACAGTACAACAATAATAACAATACAACAAATACCCAGACTACAAGTGACCAGCATGCACCAATTGATGTACCTGCCACATCTTCGGGTAGAATCAGACAGGGGCGAAAGTTGACGAATGAAATTAATGAGCACACATACTACACTGCAACCCACCAAGAAAAAAACCTAACAGGATATCGCACCCAGCTTCTCACAATCTTTTTAACACAGCATCCAAACCTAGATGTCTCAGAGCAATGTTTATCAGATCAAATAAGATTTATACACTGGAATGACCTGATCTCAGAAATTAAAAGACTTGCTATTAAAGAATTTACAAGAATAACTTTAAATCGAAGTACCAACAACACAGAAATGCAAGAATCTATTGAAACTGCACACAATCCATATCCTTCAAATCAGCACCAAAGCCAAGAAATTGAAAATCTTATAACATACAATGCAGATACAGGTGAAAAACATATATTTGAAGAACAATATACCATCTACAAGAATACTATTACTGATCCCCTAAAGAGACCTCAAATACTGAAAATTTACAACTTGTACCAAACTGTTGTAAAGTAACGAGTAACACGATCTTTTGAATATGTTGAATTTGGCAATGCTACCTCCCGTTTGATAAACGTTTATTGACTTGGTAAAAGACGGATACTAAAGCCCAACGAATTATCGCGCACATCGTTATTTGCAGTACTGCAAAGGAGATGTACATAGATGAAGTTAAAAGTTGTGTATGAACAAACAACGAAGGCCAATGTTCACTGCTGCTTCAGCGCTTTTACAGCTTTAAAAACGATCCAGAAGATGATGTCGCAACACATATCTCTAAGCTGCAGAATATAGTTCGGCAACCTAAGGATGTGGGAGAGGAGGAGAGGGGCATGGTTATAACCAAGATACTCTTCCAGGTGAGTTTAAATATTTTTTCTGTGCATGGGAATCTTCACACAAACAAGAGCAAACCTTGGAAAATCTGACGTGACAGCTGGTAATGGAAGAAACACCCATTTCCTCACAATCATCTAATTCTACAAGTACAACAACAGCATTAACAGGAAAGCAAAAGGCAATAAAGCAACAAAGAAAAATTTCGAAGTAGAAAGTGTTTTGCATGCAAATGAGTACGGTCATTGGAAAAGAGGTTGTGAGAAGAGAAATATACACCAAAAGAGGACTGGGAGTCGAGGTCAGGCGTCACATACGGTCCTTCGAGGAAGATCAGGCTCACACTGATAGTGATAGTGATTGATCAAGCAAATTTCTAATAAAAATGGCGTTAGATGAGACTGAGGTGTACATCATCGTAGCTCGACAAAAATCTCTAGCAGAGGAGCTAGACAAATTTTGCCAAGGACAGTCCACTGCGCAATATTTAGAAGAAAAATTAAAACGGATAGAGGAAATCTGGGCATTGTTCCTCGAGAACCACAAATAAATTGAAGGAGATATAAAACATAACACCCCGTACATGCAAAACAAGACGGTAGAGAAAGTTCAACAACTGTACGCAGAGTTAAAGGCAAAAATAACGAAAACAAGCTCATACGTTGGCGAACCAGCAGCCTCAGAAGATAAAATAGGACGTGAGCAATCAGGGAGAGTACGCAAATTAAAAATAAAGATGAACGCCATTATTAACTATGTAATGGAATTTGAAGAAGATATTCTGATAGGCTGTTCAACTGAAGTCCATGATTTCCAACAAAAAATATTGCTGGAGCAATCTAGAAGCTTCACCGAGTTACATGAAGACTTCATGATCTAAAAACAAGTTTTGTAATAAAAGATGAGTACAAGGAGGTGCAAAAGGAATTAAATCGGTGTCTTCATAAGATGGCTTTCAAACTCAGCGAAACTAACCGATTGAAGGTTGAAGAAAAACACCATCAAGTTGAGGTGCGGTTGCCGCAATTAAGTATTCCGATATTTAAAAGAAACTATTTAGAATGTCAATCGTTTTGTGATATATGTATTCACAACACTTATACACAACAAAGTCACACTCAGTACTACAGAAAAGATGGAGTACCTAAAGGAAGGAGAACCAATGCAACTTATCCAGCATTTAACCATTTCAAGTGCAAACTATACATCGGCCTGTATAGTTGGAGTGCATATTGAAAAAATGCTCAAATCTGGTCATCAAGGAAACCAGTCACCATCAAATTCCATTAGGGCTATCTTGGATGCAACAAAAGAGCGCCTATCAGCAATAACCTCTCATTGTTCATTTAATTACAAAGGCTTTGGACCAAGGAAGCAGAAACCTATTTGAGCAAGGTCTAGAACAACCAAATAAGATGCCCTCCCTCCAACTCTTGTACGACTTTATACAAAGGAGATATCAGGTATTGGAAGTCATGGAATCCTCACGACAAGGTAACGCTCCAAAGAGGAATTGTTGAGCGTTAAAATTTTACCCAATTTAATTCATTGAAAATGTAAATAGATATTGTGAATAATATTCCAAACAATGTTTTAACTTTGAATGTAAGATAATTTTGTTTTGTTTTTGTAATTTAATGTCACTTGTCGTAAGGGTTTTTTGGCGCAAAAACTGAATATATATTTTATAATGAAAGTGAAAAGACTTTTTTTTTCTTTACCCTTTTTTTTTAATTTGAATAGAGTGTGTATAAGAACCGAACATTTCGAACCGAAATGTGCAAAAAAAATTTTAAATTAAAAAAAAACAAAAAAAGAAGACATTATTGCGGAAATTTCCCGCGCCGCGAAAATACATATATATATATATATATATATATATATATATACAGATAATTAATTATAACTCATAATCCAGGTGAGTGAGTAGGGTAGTTGGCTATTCTTAAAATATAAAAAAATGAAAATGAGGTACAAAGCTTTAAAGAATTTGTTGGGGTAAATTACGAGTACCAAAGATGAAGCCAATTTCAGGGAAGCGAACAAGGAGGTCAAGGGGAATGGCCATTACCTTGAAGGTCGACTTTCCATTCTTGAATCCAACTTCAAAGCGAGCAGCGAGGCTAACATAACTGGTATCACGAATGCAACCACCGACGGTGAAAGTGAAAAAATTGAAGGTGTTTTCGACCAAATCAAGGAGCTGTATACCGATCGTCTATTTTAGACACCCTTGATAAGGTTTCCGGTTTTTATGCTCCTTCTAATAGCTTCTGCAGACAAAAAACATGAGCTTCGACGTCCCAAAATTAGTTTACCCTCTTTCTCCGGTAGTTACGAAAACTGGCGATCATTTCACGATATTTTCCATTCTCTTGTCCATAGCGACCGCGCACTATCTGAAATAGAAAAGCTGCATTGTTTAAAATCAAGCATATCAGAGAAGCTAAGCGGCTTTTACAGCATCTAAGCTTGGATAATTGGAACTATGGAAAGGCATGGGATATACTCACCAGTAGGTATGACCACAAAATTGTTTTGGTTAACACGCAACTGAAGCTGTTCTTTGGACTACCTGTCGTCAGTGTTGCAAAGTCCGCCAATCTGAAAACCTGGGATGTAGTTGTGATTTATGTCATGCTGAAAAAACTTCCAGCTATTACTCAGCAATTATGGGAGGAAAAATTGGGATCGAAGAAAGACCTCCCAACGTTTGATGAGTTCGCTGTCTTCCTGGAAGCTAGGTTTAGAACTCTGGAGGCTGTTGACCAGCAGAAGCAGATACCCGTTCCAAAGGTGGAACAAACTCGACCGGTAAAAAACACGTTCACTACTCTCCAAAAACAAAAACAGCAGTACAGTTGTGGTGTTTGCAATAAGGGGCAACACTCACTGCGAAACTATAACCGTTTTTTGACCTTTGAAGTGAGGGACCGTACAAATGCTGTTAGGAGTTTAGGTATATGCGAAAACTGTTTGGCATATAGCCATCAGACAGAACAATGTCCAAGTCGTGTTTGCTGCTATTTCTGCAATCAAAGACACCACTCGTTGCTACGCAAAGGTCACCCTCAGAACTCACCATCCACCAATGTGTCTGCACATTCAACACAACACAATCACATACAGTCCAGTTACACCCCCCATAACAGCACCTCACACAACCCACTCTCAACCATCCCACACATACACACAACCTACGTACACACTCTCAACCACCCCACACATACACACAATCCCATCAGTCTTCAACGCAACCCAACACATACACAAACTCTTATCAAAACTCAAGAGTAAACCCTAATGCACCACCGTATCACCCTGTTATTGAACAACAACCTTGAACAAGCTCAGCGCAATTTTTACACACAACACAACACCAATCCACAAGTTCTTCTGGCAACCGCAATAGTGAAGGTAGCAGCTTCGGGAAGAATTATCAATCTACGAGCACTAATTGACCCAGGTTCGCAAGCAACTTTTATTACAGGAGCAGCAGTTCAGCTGCTTAACCTTCGAAACAAAAGGACATTGATAGAAGTATCGGGGTTGGCGAAGGTCAGCAGTGGAGCATGTCACAACTACGTTGACTTATCTTTCGGATCATTACATTCAAGGTATGAAGGACACACCCGAGCCTTTGTTTTTAAATCCCTGACTGGACTTCTTCAGGCCCAAAAGATAGACTTCAAAAAAAGGAGGCATATAAATGAACTCACCTTAGCAGATCCGAGTTACCACTCTCCTGCAGCTGTAGATATTCTTTTGGGTAGTGATGTCTATGCAGAAATACTTTTTCCCGAGATCGTAAGAGAGTAAAATTGTATGGCACCGATAGCCCAGAAGACTCATTTGGGCTGGATCTTGTTCGGCATGGCCGGTCGTTTGAACCCCCAGCAAAGGTAAGTAGCTTCGTTCAGATGCGCGATTTTGACACTTCGGAAATTCTGGGAGATCGAAGATCAGCCGTTCGAAAAGTACGAGTCTGAAGAAGATAGAGCTTGTGAACAACACTTCACTGCGAACACTAAGCGCCTACCTGATGGCAGATATCAGGTCAGACCGCCGTTCAAAGGCATTGAATATCAGGTTCAACATCTCAAGGAGCACTTCGACGATTCTACCAATTGGAAAAGAGGTTCTATTTAAACCCGACACTACACGAAGGGTACAAAAAATGTATGATGGAATACATCAAGCTAGGTCATGCCACTGAGGTTAACAATACCTGTGAGATTACGGCAACACCATATCATTATGTCATCCCCCATCATGCGGTCTTCAAGGAATCCAGTTTCACCACAAAGTTGAGAGTCGTCTTTGATGCGGCTTTCAAAACATCTTTTGGCTCTTCGTTGAATGATCATCTGATGGTGGGACCGAAAATACAAGACAATGTTATAGACATAGTTCTGCGTTGGAGGAAACACCGTTTCAAGTTTAATGCGGATATAGAAAAGATGTACCGCCAAGTCAGGGTCGATCCTAAGGATTCTGACTATCAACTCATCTTTTGGAGAAACGATGCCAAGGAGCAAGTGAGGACATATCGCTTGCAGACCGTCACGTTTAGGACAGCGTCAGCTCCGTACCTCGCAATTCGAGTCCTTTAAAAATTGGCTGACGATGAAGAAGATGATTATCCTCTTGCTGCACCTATCTTGCGCAATGACATATATGTGGACGATGTCATTACTGGAGTCAACCGTGATTGCCTTAAGGAAGAGAGATGAGATCAAGAAAGTTCTCGCATCGGTGGGTTTCTGCTTGTTTGCCGTTGATTTGGCTTTTGTCCGTTACGAAAGTAATTCGATTTTAATTACCCGCGAACTGTAATGGTTAAAAAAATACGGATTGAATAAAAAACATATACATGTTATTGCATGATAGATTTCCATTTTTTAATATCGTTTTTATACGTTTACATAAATAAATAATGAATTGATTGAATTGATCTTAATCTATCTACAACAATTTAGGTTTCTTGTTTTAATCAGAAACATTCTTCCCCGCCGTGAACAAAGTTCGCAATATTCCAAACTATGGTTGCAGCATTGCTGTAAACTGGCATCACTGACCCTTCATGATCTGCATTATCAGCAATTTCTAACATCTCTTACAGTTTGGATGCATTAAAAGAAACAAAGTCATTAAATTTTGTCATTTTGTCAAACAAAGGGGCGACACTTGACACATGAATAAAAAGAGTATGTGGGAAAAGTATTGGTTGTTGCCCTTGTTTACCCAACAAGATCAATGGGCGCCGCCATTTGTATTTTTTGTTGTTGTGTAGTGTAGTGTTTATTAGAGCGGCTGTGTCGTGCGGTAGCTGCCGTGAATATTTATATTTTAAAATCCAAGTGTTTAGCTCAGTTTAATAGTTAATTAGTGTATTATGAAGTATTCAGGTAAGTGATTTAATTATACTCGTATTGTATTATTTTTTTTTTAATAATTATAATAGTGTTTTGTGTTAATTTCTCGGGGTTTTTGTCTATTCATTCCTGTCCTTGTGTATATGTGTGTGTTGTATTTATATTTGGAATTGTGGAATTATGCATTTTTTTTTCGGAACGATTCGTTTACGCTTCGGAATTTTCTTTTATTTATTGCGTGAGTTTCGTCTTAAGTGTATTGAGTGAATGAAATTAAATTATACATAATACATCTGTGATTTGTATATTGAATGGAATGAATGGACTGTGTGTGTAGGTATATATTATTGTATATTGGAACGATTTGAGGGGTATGTGTGAATTTATTTTGAGTGGGATAAATGGACTGTATGTGTGTGTTGAGTAGAGTATAATTGAAATTGAAATTGAATTACGATTTGTATTTGAGTGATTTTTATTTTGAAATTCCGTCGGCATTTGCAATCTTTTTTTTTTTTGAATAATTGATTATTTTGTTCATTATTTGTTTTAATGGTAATTAGTTGTGTCGTAGTTAAATAATCGTATTGTTTTCGCTGGAATTAATCGATGGTAGGTAACAAATCTTTGTTATTGGTCGTTTTAATGTACAAGTAACATTCGCGGTTTTAAGTGTGACCACAGGAATGTGGTTGTCCATTCCGGGATGAGTGTCGATTTTTCGACCGAGCATCCATTGCACTGGTGGAAGACGTTAATCTTTCACAAGGACTAGATCTCCAATCTACGGATAGGCCTCTAGTTTTGCCCATTTCAGACACGATTGAAGACGTGAAAGATACTCGTTTTTCCATTTGCGCCAGAAATGTGCTACTGCAATTTGAACGTGCTTCCACCGGTCTAGATAGGTCGTTGTTGTCGACAGTAAGTCTCCTTGAGGGACCATACTGGTTGGTTCGCCAATTAAATATTGACCTGTAGTTAATACGTCCAAGTCTTCCGGATTTTCTGATAATGGTCGTGAATTGAGATTGCCTTCTATTTGAGTTAGTACCGTAAGGTAAGTTTTTCGTTTTTGACGACTCGTTTCAAGTGATGTTTTACTGATTTTACCCCTGCTTCCCAGAGTCCTCCAAAATGAGGGGAAGTAGGGGGGATAAACTCCCATTCTGTAACCAAATTCGCTAAGGTTTCGGTGATATTTCTCCAATCGTGGGCAGCATCTTTCATCATTCGCTTAAGTTCAGCATTTGATCCTATAAAATTGGTCCCACAATCGCTGAAAATTCGGGAGCAAATACTGCGACATACTGTAAACCGTCGGAAAGCTGCTAGAAAGGCTTGCGTCGTCATGTCAGAGACGAGTTTCAAGTGAATGGCATTGGTAGCCAGGCAAATGAAGATGGCGAAGTAGCCCTTGAGCACCACGCCGGTGGTGCTGGATGGTCTAGCGATCCGAACTCGCGATGCTGGTAAGCTTCCCATGATTTGCTGATTCGGTTTGGCTTTAAACAGGAAACATATGACACGGCGATGAATATGCTTTTTTACGCTCCTCTTCATCTTGAGTATCCAGTATTTAGAACGGATGTAGGCCATTGTTTGTTGGTGACCTCCATGGTAGGTTTGATCGTGTGCATGCCGTATGATTAAATTTGTGAATGCATGGTTCGGTTTGAGAATGATTGGGTGTTTTGTATGATATGGAATGAGAGCCTTTTCCAAACGATCCCTGACGTGAAGAATGCTTTCGTTGTCATAAAACGCATGTAGTTATTTAAGATCCCGCGTGATAGTCTGTGGGCTTCCTGGAAACATGTCCTTCTGTATAGTTTTTATTGCATTTGGGGTGGCTGCTTGGAGTTCTTCGGGATCAAGCGGACCTAACTTCCTTAATTCTTTCTTCTTTTTGATGTTTTCCAGAAATCGGAGATAGTACGCCACCACTTTTATAAACCTTGATAAGTCGGAGTAGGTTATTAAAAGTTCCCCTATGATATCGTTGGTTGTCTTCAGAACGCAATGGATTCTGACGGTTCTAATAGAAGTGGTTGTTTTGGAATCTCGAAGTCCCATTGGTTCCTTAATATCGAAGGACCATGCCACCACAAATCCTGTACTCCCAGAGTAGAAGGTGATGTACCTCGAGACGCGAGATCAGCTGGGTTGTGTTCTATGGTTAGTTTTGAATTTCAGAAACTCGGTTACTAATAGAAGTTGGCCATCTCGTTGAAGCTGAGCGGATCCAGGCTAGGGTGATCGTGGAGTCAGACCAGGCGTATAGATTTATCTGTGGCACGTTCAATACGTCTGCAACGTAGCGAAGCAAAGAGGCCAAAATGACTGCTCCACATAGCTCGAGTCGAGGAATCCTTACTGTCTTGAGTGGGGCAACCTTTTTTTTCGACAGTAAAGGGTTCATTTCTGTTTGGCCTTGGTTGTTTAGGACTCGAATATATATAGCAGCTCCGTAGGCTTTGGTGGATGCATTACTGAAGCCATGTAATTGTACGACTTTTGTGGTACGGTCTGTATTGATCCATCGGTTGATCTTTAAATTTTAAATTAAGGGCAATTCCCTTTGATATTCTTTCCATTCCTCCTGAAAATCGATAGGTAACGTTTCATTACAGTCCGCCCCATTTTTCAACAGCTCCTGCATTATTATCTTCGCCCTAATCACGCAAGGTGAGATGCAACCTAGTGGGTCGAAGAGTTTTGCGATAGCAGAAAGCCCTGCCCGTTTTGTTATCTGTGTCTCTGGCTTTTGGAAATTTTGGAACGAAAAGGAGTCCGACTTTGAAAACGAACGAATGCCCAAGGTTTTTACTTGAAGAGCTGGTGAAAAGGGTAGCTCAAGATTGATTTCCTTATCGCTTTCAGGAATGTCTTCTACGAATTTTTCGTGATTACCTATCCATTTGCGAAGATTAAATCCTGCAGATGCAAGCAATCGTCGAATTTCACCAATAATGCTTTTTTTGTAACTTAGGACCAACCATCAAGTGCTGGTTTATGGACGTGCCGTCCGAAGTCTTAGACGCTGCGTCAAACATAACTCGCAGATTTTGTGGTGGAACTAGAGTCTTTAATGAGAGCATGGTGGGGCAAAAAAAATAAAAAGGTGTTGTAAGGTAAGTGTCGTTAAATAAATCTATCTCCTCCATGTGAACCATGGTAATATATTCTAACATACACCTTTTATAACCCTCCTTTAGCTTCGGATCCTTCTGAACACGACGTTCTAATTGGGTAAAGCGTCGTAAAGCAGCTTGCCTCCTTGAATCTAACCCATCTTTGAAGGGTAAGGACACTTGATACAGTCTATTGGTTAGTCTGGTTGTGTTAGTTCGGAAGTGCTGTTCAGAAACATTGTCTTCTTCCGAAACCATCACTTTAAACGGAGCTTCTTTAACCTCCCAGAATCTACGCATCTCAGTGCCCAAATCAAGTTGTAGAACGAAGCTTTGTGTGGACCTATCTGGAATTTTCGCGAACACGATCCATCCAAATAGGATTTTTTGGGCGACAACGGCGTTGTTTTGATGACTTCTGATGATGTCCGGTAGCATAATGTCGGAGTATACTTCGCTTCCCAGAAGTACGAGTATATCGATTTTAGCTGCATTGAAGAATGCGGGATCTGCTGAAAGGCCTTTGATATGATTTAATTCGTCGACCATCACACGCTGGACCGGGAGAAGACCAGTCAGTGACTAAAAAATAAAGGCTTTAGTGGCGCTTTCAAATGTCGAATATTTATATCGAAACCTTAAGTCGACATAATATTTGCTTGTTCTTAACCCGGAGATTTGGACGGACGTTCTGCGCCTTGGTAATCGTAGTAACTGTGCTGCTGATTCAGTTATGAAAGTTCCTTCAGAATCTGGATCAACAAGTATACGGAGATCGTGGCACCTGTCATCAGCTGACACTACCTTGACTACCGCTGTTGCTAGCAAGACTTGGGTCGCCCGTTGTTTTGTTGTTCCGCGAATGCGATATGTGCGGCTGGTCGATGGGTCTACAAACGAACTCTGGGGCGCTTGAATTCAGCTGTGTTTGCTTACTTGTGGTGCCAGTTATCACATATCACATCAAACAAGCATTGGTCAGCACACGCGCCGGAAAAGCTGAAATATCAAGATACGAGGGCGGGTCAATAAGTTTGGATTAAAACACAGATTTTTTGATAAAAAAACAATTTTATTTTTCAACGTAGTCTCCCTTGAGCTCTATACACTTTGTCCAACGTTTCTCCAATTTTTTTATCCTCGTAGCTAAGTCAGCACACGCGCTAGCAACCTGTGAACTGCAGCGGATACGGATCGAATATCCGTCTGCAACATATTTGCTTAGTCATTGTAAATTCCATAACCCATTCCCACAAATTTGTTATACATTTTCCCAACTTAAATTCAATAAATATAACCAAACGTTGAAATTGTAATTAGATTTAAGTTGGCAATAAAGCGAGACACTTGTCTCAGAAATAAATTTTTTTATTTAAATTATCAAAAGAATTTATAACTTGCCCGTTGGATTGCAAGTTTCGGTAAGTACTTGTGAACATACTTGACTTGTTTGATTTTGTAAATTTTATTTTAAATGCAGTAAAGAGTGCTGTCGCTGCTGGCAAAAATAGCAGTTCTTCGAGCTCGGACAATCTCTAGTTGGGTGGCTGTACGCGAGACAGTTCTCATGCACTTTCACTCGGCGCACGGTTTGTCACTTGTGTGTTGTGTCCAACCGAAGAAATTTGCTCCATTTCCTTAAGGCGTGCCCTCCGTGATGACACATGTTCAGAAGCGTTTTTCTGAATTGATTTATATCAAGCGCATAAACTTGATATTGTGTTGAAGGTATGTATTGTGAAACAAGCACTTAAACCTGTTCACTAAAATCCGCTGGTAGCTAAAGAGTGAATTAAATGCTTAAAAACTAAAGTCATTGGCGGTAATACAGCGTCAGCATAATAGGTCGTTGGCTTGACTCAATAAATATTATATTCATGTTATGATGGCGTCAGCACGATGGTTGTTTGTTGATGTGAAGTAGCTTCATTACCTTGACTCATATCAGGCTATGTGCGCGTCGTCAGCACAGAGGTAATTGAACTGTACATTCTTCCCCGTGTTGAATGGCTATTTAACGAACTAAGCAATGGTGACAACGAAATCCGAATTTGATTATGTTGGTTGAAGTGTTGGGTGTGGTGTCTTCGTGATAACTGCTGATTTTGTTGTTGTGTGTTTCCGGACTATGTAGATGATTAATACAATTGACAATGTGCGAGTTAAGTATCTAATTGCGAAGTTGTGATGGCTGCTAACTTCAAGTTTATGAGGTAACATAGGTCAAGAACTTCTTGTTGTAGGATAATTCTTTGTAAGTCTGTTAGATTTTCAAGTTGGGTATCGTAGCGCATAGCATTGAATTCTTGGAACAATGACTTGTGGTGCTCTGGTGTTGAAATTTCCGATATGTTCCCAAAGCTGGTGTAGGACCCTTTCAAGTTGGTGGAGAATGTGTTATGACCTTGGATAGTGATAAATTTTTGTCTAAGTATACATCCGGGCTGCAACGTTAGCATTCCGGCACCTTCTAAGAGCATTTGTACATTTTCCTTTCCGCAGATCGCAGTAAGTCGAGATGGGGTGTTTCTAGCATATAACCATTGATTTTTGTGCTCGAGTTGAATCCAAGTTGAATTTGTTGTTGATTTGTTTAATACACAAGTAGGTGTTGTTTCGTTATTGAAAAGACCTACTTCGCAGAGCTCCTTCGCTGTATCTTGTTTGTACGTTGAGACATAAATATTATTCATAGCTTAAATTGATGCAGCCTTCTAAAGTGGCAGACTAAATTGGAAAATATTGGTCGCGATGTGCGTTCAGACCCCAGTATTGGTGCACATGGTGTTGCTTATGAAGTTTGGTATAGTGTCATTCTAAACAGCTCGTAATGTTCTTGGTCTACTAATCGAAGAGTGATCCAAAATATGGCTCGATTATCCCTTTACTGTCATCAGTTTGTATAGCTTTAAGAGATCTTCTTCGTCTGCGGGTATCTCTAGAAATGTTGGTAAGTGAGTGTTGATGATTTTCAGCTCCCTTTTTAGTTGATGCGTTGACAACCACAGTGAACTGGTTTTGCCGTGGTGAGTGTCCGTGAGTACATCAGTAAGCAATGATTGCAGTCTTTGAATGTTGATTATCATTAAAATAAGTTGAGATGAGAGAGATGCGATGATCTGAGACATTTTGGCTTGATAGTTTTCTTCACCGTTATCACGTATCCTTGCTCTTATTTCGCTTAATTGGTTGTTGATCTGATCAAATCTATTTTTAATAATTACTTGGTCTTGTTTTACAATGTTTATTGTTGAGTCGATAACTGAGGTTTGATTTCTAAGTGACCTTAATAAGTGATTTTCGTTTGTGTCAACTTGCTCTATTGTGTCTGTCATCCGTTCTGCATACTCTGAATCCAATACTCCAAATAGGGAATTAGAAATTTTTCCAACTATGTTAATGGCTCCTCTTTTAGCTGGTTTGCTTGGTAAAACCATATTTTCCGGCTGTAGTTCGGACATTATATGTCGAAGTTGATTTAATACTTTTATGCAAAAGCTCCTTTGCTGAATTTCTTGACATAAATGGTTGAGCGTTAATGTTCCATTGGATAATGCCTTATATTCTTCTATCAACGGATTGAGATTATAATGTACGATGAATTTGCTGATATCGATATTTTTACTGATTACCATCGGCAGAATTAGACAAGGTGTTAATTATGACGCAATTCCACTGGCGCCAGATGTCCTTCGACTTTTGGCTGGTGTTGTATGCACTGGTTCTGGTGCTTGAGTGCTATGTTCAACCACAGTCTCAGATGCGGTGTCATTGTTTACTTCATTCTCAATGGGTAGTGGTGCTAATTTGTGAATTGAATGCTTCCAGATTTTGTTTTAACATCGACTACTCGAACAGCACCATCATCACCCTTATACGTTTTAATGATTCTACCGAGCGGCCATGGAAGTGCTAGAACGTTGCCTTCCTTTACAATGACCATGTCCCCGGGGTTGATATTCTTAGACAATTTCTTCCATTTGTGACGGTATTGAAGTTCGGAAAGGTATTCCTGCGACCATCTCTTCCAAAATTCGTGCTTGAGATGCGAAACCAAGTTCCATCCAGTCATAAGAGTTTGTTTCATCGGGACTGCGTGTGTGTCGATTTGAGCAGTAATAGGTTTCCCGATGCTATTAGATCGTTAGGGTTACTTGAAAGTGGCGTGAGTGATCTAGAATTTAATATAGCTTCGATACAACTCTTCATACGTCAATGACGCTGTTGATACACTCCTTCTTAACAAGTGTTTTGCTGATTTCACTGCTGCTTCTCAGAGACCTCCAAAATGTGGAGCCCTTGGAGGAATGAAGTTGAAGTGCATCGCATTATTACTGCATTCCCTTATAATAGCAGTACGCGCCTTTTCTGAGTAAATAACGTTTTCCAATTCGGACAATTCATTATTTGCTCCCACAAAATTTATTGCGTTATCGCAATATAAGTGCTGGTAATGTCCTCTACGACCGATGAATTGTTTTAGCGCTCCAATAAATGATTCGGTAGATAAATCGCTTACAAGCTCTATATGTACTACCTTTGTGGCGAAGCAGCAGAAGATTACCACATAAGCCTTTTGAGGTCGTTTAGCGCGAATTTTATAATGTATCCGAAATGGTCCGCAGTAATCAACTCCTGCATTAAATAAACGACCTCGCTGGTGTTATTCTTGGTGGTGATAAGTTCCCCATAATTTGTTGAAGTAACTGAGGTCTGGCTGCATTTCACACAGTGGTGTACTATTGATCGTGCCATTATCTTGCCTTTGATTGGCCAAAATCGTTGTCTCATCTGCGCCAATAACGTTTGGGGGCCACTCATGAATTTCTTGCATCAACGGCTTTACTAGAGGATTATTGTATGGAAGAAGGATTGGATGCTTGGCGTCAAATGGCAGTGTTACAGCCTTTAATCGGCCTCCAATTCGAATTATTCCTTTGTCATCCAAAAATGGAGCGAGGCTGTTGAAGTTGTAGGTCTGCAGCTCACTGATTTCTTCCATGTAATCAAATGCCTGCATTGCTCGAACTATGACGGCATCTTCTAGCTCCCTTGGCGTCAGCAGTATACCATTTTGCCGTTGGGCGTTGGTGCATCTGGAATTATTACAAAAGCGTAGGATATATCCAGTTATCCTTTGAAGAGTTTTGAACGAATTGTGGTGGTTAATCTTATAAATCATTTCTTGGTTGGAACTACAGTTGGTATTTTTCGCTTTTCTCTGTGTCTTCTGCAATTGAGAACTCCTTAATATATTTTGATGGCCAGATAAGAAAAGCGGACCATAAAACTAAAGTGTGCATGATGGTAACTTAGGTGGTTGAAGGCCCCTTGATAATACATCCGCTGAATTGTGTTTTGACGATACATGTCGCCATTGCTCGGGAAGTGTAAGTCCCTGTATAACAGCAACTCGATTGGCTACAAACGTTTGGAACGATGAAGAAGAGGAGTTAATCCAAGCGAGGACAATTTCAGAATCAGTCCATAAGAATGTGGGTGTATCCATGAGTTTCAGGTCCATTTTAATTCTGGCTGTTAACTGAGAGCCCAGAACTGCAGCGCACAATTCCATTCTTGGCAAAGTTTGTTTCTTTAAAGGAGCAACTCCTGATTTGGAACATAACAATCTTACGATTGCCATTCCATCCTTCATAATTGTTCTTAGGTAGATAACTGCCCCATAAGCCTTTTCAGATGCATCGCAGAAAACGTGAATCTGTGTTGCTGTTGGAACACCATTGTTAAACATGTCGCGTTGAAATTGAAAATTGTTTAGTTCCTTTAAGTTATTTCGAAATGTAATCCATCTTGTATGTAGATCGGATGGTAGTGCTTCATCCCATGAGAACTGCAATAGCCATACCTCTTAGACGAATATTTTTGCTGTAACAACTACTGGAGCCATCACGCCGAATAATCTGGCAAGATCTGAAGTGACAATCCGTTTTGTTACTCTACTTGTCGCACCTAAATTGGTTTTAACACAAAATGTATCAATTTTCGGTTGCCATGTTAGTCCTAATGCCTTTATTGACGAACTGTTTTCGTTGCTGAAGTCGAGATCGATTTCCTTATCCTCTAGTGCGATGCCTTTTAGTACACGGGGATGATTGACGCACCATTTTCGAAGTTTAAATCCTGCACTCTTTAAGGTGGTTGTGATTTGATTTTGTATTTATAATGCAGTTGTGAAATTGTCATTTCCAGTTAGGCAGTCATCGACATAAAAATCGTTGTGTAGAGCATGAGCGCCTAATGCCAACCTTTCGCTGTTTTCCTTTGTTAGTTGCTGCAAGCACTTCGTGGCCAAATATTGTGCTGCTCTTGTCACTGGATTTAGTTGATAGTAGCGTATATGTTCCTTTACATCTGTTCTCCATACGATTGTTTGGTATCTTCGATCGTCCGGGTGAATTATTATTTGCTGATACATCTTTTGAATATATGTGCAAAAGACATATCGTGGTAACCGGAATCGAAGTAATAATGAAAATAATTCGCCCTGTACCGTGGGACCAGTATACATGATTTCATCTAACGATTTTCCAGATGATGTCTTGCACGAAGCATGGAAAACTACTCGAAGTATTAGTGGTGCTGCTGTTGGCCTTAAACACGCAATGATGACGATTTACGTAGTTTGGTGCAACCATGTCATTAAATTCGATTTCTGTCATGTGACCCAATTTTTCGTATTCCCTCATAAAATGAATGTGCTGCTCCTTCACTTTCTTGTTTTTCTCCAAACGTCGCTCCAGGGCCAGGAACCTGTTAACTGCTATTTCTCTGGATTTGTCTAAAGCTTCCGGATCTTCATGAAACGGTAGTTTCACAATGAAGCGGCCATCACTATTTTTGATTGTGTTTTGCGCGAAATGTGCTTCGCACATGTTTTCGGTCATTGCCATCATAAGTAGAAATTCGTCATGTTGCTATGATTGGTCTGTTTTCAGCTATTTTACCAGCCAATTTCCAATCAAAAACTGTGTTTTGGAGGACCGGTAGATCGTGTGCCAAACGTATTTGTCCGATAGAGAGTAGTTGATGATAAAACTCAGCACCGAGAAGTACATCGATTTTGTCTGGATGATTGAAGTTAGGATTTGCTAATGGAATATTTTCTGGTATTGGCCATGACGAGATATTAAAATGTTGCGAAAGTTGTACTGCTATGATATGTGGCAGTACCAAGGCTTCTAGACGAGTAGTGAAAGCAGTTGTTCTTGACTGTAGTTGTACATTTACGCGTTGATGGGATTCATTCGTGCCATCGCCAATGTCTTGGATATTCATTGAGGTATCTCTTGTATGAAGAAATAAGCGTGCGGTAATCAAGTTCTCTTGAGAAC
This sequence comes from Volucella zonaria, assembly GCA_963966105.1. Taxonomy (NCBI): domain Eukaryota; kingdom Metazoa; phylum Arthropoda; class Insecta; order Diptera; family Syrphidae; genus Volucella; species Volucella zonaria. The sequence continues at coordinate 152,829,741 of OZ014530.1, read as the reverse complement.
CGGAATCCAAAATAGTTCTGCATGCCAACTTCTGTCCATTGGTTGCCACCAATTCAACGATGGCAGTACTGAGAAGGACGTAATGATGCCTTTCTGGGCCTTTGGATGCGGCTAGTATCACTGATGGTCCTGTTCCACCTAGAGGATTGTTATTGCTGGTTGCTGTGTTAGTTTGATGTTTATTGCTAGCCGACCCTTTTGGCGTTGCTCTCAATATGTAGCAGCGTGTTGTGTTTTTTATAGCACCGTGAACAACTTCTTGAAACACAATTGTTCGCCCCATGGCCACTTCTTAAGCAGTTAAACCACAGCTTATGCGTTTGTACAACCCGTATACGTTCTACTGGCTGTAGTTGTATGAACTGATGCACAAGCTCGAGGAGAAGTCTCTTTCTTCCTTCGTCCAATTGATTCCAGTGATTGGAATTGGTTCTCAAGAAACGTTAAGAATTCCTTGATTGACTGCAATTCCTTCGGCTTCTTGAGAGATTGCTCATATAGCTTCGTCTAAGTTATATACTAGCAAATGAAGCAGAAGAGGGTCCCATGTTGAAGTGTCCACGCCGATGTTGCATAATGCCATAAAACATTCTTGCGTCGTATCGTGAAGGGTTTTAATGGCTAGTGCTGATGATTGAGCTTGCGTTTGCCTTGGTTGTCCAATTATTTTTTGCACAAAGGTTGACGTGAGCACCCTGATGTTGCTGTATCGATCTTGAAAGATTGCCCATGCGGTTCTGTAATTGTCCTCCGTGAGTGATAAATGATGGATGAGGTTCTCGGCTTCTCCGCTAAGATGAGTTTTGAGATACCACATCTTTTGTATGCTGGGTATTTGTTGCTTGTCAACCATTTGGGAGAACATATTAAAGAATTGTCTCCACTTCAAACAGTCGTCATCAAATTTTGTAATTGTTACCTTTGGTAGGGTTAACGAATTCTGAATTAACACGCCCGTTGATGGGGCATCTTTGATATTTCCATACTTTTGTGCTTCTAGCCTTATTGCTAAACCAATAAGGTTTTCTTCCACCATTGCCTCCATGGTGATGAATTCTGACCCAACTGCTGCAGGGTCGTCAGCAACTCCCATATTGTGTTGTTCAGGCATTCTATCTGTTGCCAGGACTGTTCAATTGTTCTACGTTTCAACTCGTAATACTGCATGGGTTCGTTTTGCCTCAAAGACAATTCCTCGATTACTCTTCTGAGGGAGCACATGATTGCCCTTTGCCTTTGTATCGCACCACTGATTTTTGGTGGATTTTCTTCCACTGTTTTGGTCGATACCTTCAGTGGATCAACCTTTGATGTGGTTGATTGGTTGTCGATGTCCGATGTCGGCAGTATCGCTTCTTGGAAACGACATTTATACTCATCTGCTAATGCTGAGATTTTGTGGAAATAGTGATTGACGAAGTAATCATGTCCGACAGAAACGTTCGGTAATAAATTTATCTTCCAATCTGTGTTCGAACGTACTCCAGCACTCTTGTGGGCGTTGGAGGTTCTTGACTTTTTCCTGTCTGAGGAATCCTTTTTGAAGTTTGTTATAATTCGTTGGATTTCTTGGGCTGTTGTCTACTGTATCACAATGAGTTCTTCAAATGTTGTCATCTTGATTCCGAAGCAATCCACGTCCGTATATGTTGGTCAGCCTTGTCTGCTTTCCCTTGATAGTAGAAGATGGATTAGCGGTATATATGATCTGATCCGTTACGAATCACGTCGGGGTCACCAAAATGTTCAGAAGCGTTTTTGTGAATTGATTTATATCAAGCACATAAACTTGATATTGTGTTGTATTGTGAAACAAGCACTTAAACCTGTTCACTGTAGCTGAAATTAAAAGAGTGAATTAAAGGCGGGTGGTATCGATATTAATCAATACTGACTTTATTCTGGATTATTTCACGTCTTTTATACAAAAATATTGTTCATCCTAACATTTACAGTAAATGCTTAAAAACTAAAGTCATTGGCGGTAATGCAGCGTCAGCATAATAGGTCGTTGGCTTGATACAATAAATATTATATTCATGTTATGATGGCGTCAGCACGATGGTTGTTTGTTGGTGTGAAGTAGCTGCATTACCTTGACTTATATCAGGGTATGTTCGCGTCGTCAGCACACAGGTAATTGAACTGAACAACACACTTTGCATTGGAACTGCTCCCTCATCTAGATATCAGCATGAAATACTTTGGCTTGTTGACTTGACTTCGCAGATGACTTCGTATTTGGATTCGACACAAAAGAGGCTAAAACGTGCTTCCAGAAATCCGATGAAGTCCTTTCTGCTGGGAAGTTCCGTAGAATTGCCTAACTTTTCTTCCCATAAATGCTGCGTTGAACATGGTAGTTTTTGTAAAATGATATAGATGAGAATAACGTCCCAGTGGTTTACTGGCACTCCCAGATTTTCTAATGCATGTAAGCATTCTTGAGATGTATCAAGCATAGACCTTAACCCATTGGTTGGCTCCTTCGTTAATGATGGTTGACTGAAAAAAAGATTTAACTGGGCATTGACTAGAATTCGCTTATGGTCATACCTCGCCTTCATCAAGTCTGCTTCGAGACCTAAATGCTGTATGAGACGTTCTGTATCACCACTAATTGAGGATTTTAAATGGTATAGCTTCTGGATGTCGCTCAGGTGAGTGTTTGTATGAATTAATGATGTGAACGCCATTTCCTATAGCATCCGGAGAACGTTGGAATATTTATTTTTGAAAGGCGAAGTCCCCACCAGTACCAGCTGCAGCTGAAGATGTATTGAACGTCTCTGAAGGCGCATTTGCAGTTGCGGCACACTTCTCCATGGCGTCTAAAAGCTCGCAGCAATTGCCCAGGTGAGTTTCTAAGAGTTATTCATAGATCTTCATTAATTCTTCCTTTGTTAAATCCTTTTCTAGCTTGCCTGCACCCATAATTTCCTCCTGGTATCTCCTTGCCAAATTATCATCAAGGAAGGATAGACGGGTGGATAAATAATTTGATGTACGGCGCTATTCACCTGCCTTCCTAAAATTTAAGAAATCGCGAATAACCTGAGGAAATAGTGCTTTTTGCAGCTCTCTATTATAACAACTGCTTTGGTCTAGGCATGATTTTCAGCTGCTCTCCTTTTATCAACCATGGATATTTTTTCGTAAGGTTTTGTTTATATGAACTAACACTAAAACTAAACTAAACTAAAAATATAGATGCTGGTGAACCAAAAGCGATATTTGGGAAAAAATGCAACATCCTGCCGGCCACAGGAAATAACGTCCGATGCATTCATCTTGTCTGGAGTGTTGTCTTTGAAGTTTCAGCTTAGTTTAGAGATATATGCTGAATGACGATTTTAGCTATCAGTGCCCTCTTTAATCAGGTGAGCACTTGGAACATGCGAAAATGGTGTGTGGCAATATTGGTGTTAGAGTTTGTATTAGTTAGTCTTTTGTTATTACAGCATTAAATTAAATGTTTACTTTCATTAGAATTTGTTTTTTATTATTTTATTAATATTGGTGGTGTGTGTGGACATGCGTTTTGGAATGTCTGTCCTACATTTCCATTGGCAGAAGGGAAATTTAAACTATTCGGCGCCTCAATCTTGTGGTTGCCGCCACGGATCATAGCTATCCTGCTGTGAGTAGCTCACCTAAAGTTAGTCGTTTTTGGTGCTGTTAAAGCCGCACAAGGTATTCTGACTGCCATCTTTTCTGAAAGTCTTGTTGGATTTTTTGGAGAAGATGCCATCTTTTTAAGTGGTTTCCCTTGATTGCTGATAAGTCCTTTTCTGGTGTTGTGTTCAACAACGTGCCAATGAGGAAATGCCCATGCGTTAGGATCGACAAGTCTTCGGGATCCTCACTTATCGGACAGAGTGAAAGCGAATTCAAATATGCTTCCACTGAGCTATTACTGTCCCGTACTCCTCAAACGTTAGTATGTAATCGCCGATGAGTCGTTTCAGATGGTGTTTCAAAGACTTTACTCCCACTTCCGACAGCCCACCAAAGTGCGCTGCAGTTGGAGGTTCCATTCGCCTCCTGTTGTTTTACGATATCCTTAGTCCATTGCTTTGACAGTTGTGTTTTTTCAGTGTACAACATCTAACCATTCTCCATTCTTTCACAGTAGCTGTATAGGTTCTTCCACATTCCCCGGCGTCCCGTGAATGGTTTGAAAGCTCCAAGTGGACTATAATCGCTTCGTTGTGAAGCAAATAAATATCGCAATTTATGCTTTCGTTACTTTTTTACAGCGACCTATCCATGGTAAATCAGCATTTTCCGGTCGTCCCACAACTCTCAATATCCCGTTTTTGTCAATGATGGGCGATAGTCATTCCAATTTACTTCCCTTATGAACCGTCTCGTTCTTTGAAATTCTCATAATCTCGTCGACAAAGAATTCGTGTTGCCCGACAGCTACCAAACATATTCTGGCTGATGCGATTTCTTCGACCGACAGCGGTCCAGACATACGTTCTGATTTTCTACGGGCGCTTTAAATGAAGTGAAGCTAATACGCTGTGGCTCGTAGTAATCTCTGCAGTGATGAAAACCTGGATAAAATACATTGGTGTCAAAGGAGTTGATATATGTAGATGCAGAGCTGAAAAATATTTTTTTTATGTGGTACCCAGGTGCAATAAACTCATTTTTAACCCTAGAAAGTCTGTGTTGGGTATTTGGGGTGTATTTATAAGATCACTATCCCACATATGGTGCTCCTTTCAGATATCTTGCATCAGGATTTTGCCAAGGAAGACGCAAGGAGATATCCATCCCATTGCATCATAGAAACGCGCGACGTCCGAAAGCATTGTTTTTTTCGTAATTCGGTTTTGTTCTGGCAGAGTTAATTTGAAGGAAAATCTATCACATTCCCAAGCTGTACAACTCGCTTATGGAATGCCATGCCCAGCTCCCTATTTCCTATTCATTATAACTTGTAATCATTTAAGACCAATGTTATCGGTATTTCTCTTTTCTTCCTTCCTGATTTTCCTTCGCCCGCGCTGTGTACAAACATTTTAAGGGTACTCAAATCCCTTCAGCCCGCGCTAATTGTAAAAAAAAAATATAATGTTGTACTTTATGGTTTTCGGCATTTCTACCGTGAGCATCGAACTTGTCGATGCTGAGTAGGGTCAATGAATCTCGATAAATTCTCCAGACGAGTCCTGAAACTAAAGGATGCCCCCGCCCACCCTCCCCCTTCAAAACCACTCCTTTTTCCCCCGGGCTGGATCAAGATGTCACACGACCCGTGCCGAAGATCAACCTGGCCAAGGGCCCAACATCTCCAATAATAGCTCAGTCGCGAAGGGAGTATCCGGATACCAGTCGACCTTCGGATTAGCTAGCCTTATCTGTATCCAGCGGACCTCTGTATAGATGGACCATCCTCTCTCCGCTACTCGTGGAACCATATTATGGATAATATCTCAAAAAAAAAAACAAAACCCGATGCCGGTACTCTTTTAATACCGGCCAGTAACATGGTGACTGCACCGACTACCGGCAAGGCTCCTGTATTGTTGAGGATTCAATTGATTTAAACTTAAAGCAGTTGCGAATTGAATGGAAACCTTGGCACATTGAACACTTGAAAACTATCGAGTAGTGTGGTCGAACTGTGCGGACGGAAACTTTGTTTGATTTTGACTGAGCGAGGGTTGGAGCAGAATGTTTAATTATCTCTAAAGTTTTTGCCCTCATTTACATGAAATCCTCTAACACCTTATATGTTAGATAATCTGCGTAAGAAGATATGTGTGATTCCCAAAGGCTGCGAGTAGTGAGTAGTAGTTTTGAACGGTATGGGAGATCAGTGCGTCTTCCCATTCTTCGGTGGAAACCCCTAGATTTTCCAATGAATGTTTGGCTGAGTTTGAAGTATCTAAAAGTCATTTGGTATCTTCAGATGATTGCTGAGACAGCATCGGTTGGCTTAAGAGCAGTTGGAATTGATTATCTTTTAACACTCTCAAATGTTGGTATTCAGGCCAAACCAAAACAATGCATATTTCACAACACACCGCATAGGGCAACGAACGAACTACCAAGGCATAAATGCATAATCAACACCACGGAGCAACGAACGGAGCATAAGGAACAGCAAACGACTACGAACCTAACAGCTCGTCAGCATATTTCGTTGCGTCATACTATTAAGTGTTTATTATGTTCATTAAGATGTAAGCAATATTGTTATTAGTTGTACGATTCTTGATGTAAGCAATATCGTTATTAGTTGATGTAAGCAATATTGTTTTTAGTTGTAATGTATGAAAGAGGGATTCGCCCAACAAATAAATATCAGTTTAATACAGTCAATACTGATCAACAACGAAGCGTTTTAATCCGCCACAGCAATTTCACCAAGTGGACAGGTTCAAGTGCTTGTCTCACAACTCAACAAGATATCTGGTTTATGTGCCTGATATCAAACGGAAGATATTCCGTTCAACAGTTAGTATTTTTTAACCAATGTTGCCGCGCTGAATCAATATTACCGTCGGTGATAGCAATACTCCGTAGTAATCGTTCGCCTTTACTACTCAAATTGGCTTTTAAATAATGAACCTTTTACATATAGGACATGGAAACATTTGTATTTACCTAGCTTCTGAATAGACCCTTAAATTCAAGTTACATTTGGAAAACCCAGAAAACGTGGGAATTTTAAATTCAGGAGATGGAACCTTTGATCCTGTTAGTCAATTGTTAAGACCCCCTTGCGCTGCATTATCGATATGCAACTGTTCTTTTAGTTTTAGAGGATATTTGTAAAACAGTTCCTTTAGTTTGTGGAACGTCAATTTGTCCATATACTTGGTCTTAAAGTCCATTCAAAGCTCAGTGAATTGTGAATACGAACGAGCAAATATTCGCAAATTTTGACATTTTGTTCACAGCTATTTTAGCATTTAGTCGTAGCGACCTGCGAACAAAAGTTAAATTCGCGCAAATATTTTGGTCATGCGAATGTAGATTTATTCCCACATTTGTGGAAGGCGAATAAAATTTGACACTTACGCAAAAACTAATTGAATTTAAGTTTTTTTTATTAATCCATAGATAAATATAGTTTATTTGCAATATAAAAGAGTATACGATAATTTTAAATGGTAGGCGTTCAATTTATTGGGTAGGTACAATAAACAATTAAAAAAAATCAATTACAAAAGGGAGTATTCTGTGGTGGTGTACGTTTATTTATTCGGAGTTTCTAAAATGTGAGTATTCTCTGGTCTTTTTAATATTTTCGCCGTAAAATGAGTGTATTTATCACAAATATATTACTTTAATTTATACTTCTGTACGAGTATATACAGGGATTACGTTTACAATATTATTCCATAAGAATTTTACGGTGAAAGTTTCATGGGTTGAAATCCATCCCATGGGCATTTGAGTAGCTACATATTGAAATTTTCAGGTATCGTTGTGGTCTGCTTGTCCACGAAATATTAGATATCATCTATGAACTGGAGGATGATAATAACATTCGGGAAGTTGATGTCTATACTGATCCTCCTGGAGACGGTCCAATATCCGATGGTGCGAAGGATGATACCGATGCCGACAGATTCAGCAAAGCACAGTTACTTGCTCCGGCAGGATTGATTATAAATTAACAGTGCGATGAAGAGCCTGAGCCCGGTGAACTAAATACTATTCCATCTACAAGTAAACATCAAGTAATAAAAAAAAGGCCTCGAAAGTGGATCAGTTCAGATTTACCAACAATGAACAATGAGTTGCAGAATCCGCTACCCCGCTCTGTAATAACGGTTTCATATGATAGCGAGCCTCTTGACTTTTTTGAGCTTTTCATGGGCGAAGACATAATTACGCACATCGTCAACAATAGCGTTAAATATACAGTAAGTAACCCTCCCAACACTAGTCACAATATATAAAGCATTCATCCGCCCAAAATTGGAGTACAATGCCCACATCTGGTCAGGTGCTCCTAAAACATCTCTGCACCTGCTAGATAGAATTCAAAACCGTGCGATAAAACTCATTGGTGATACTACTATCAGTCAATCAATTGACACCCTCGAGCACCGACGAAATGTCTCTTGTCTCACTTTGTTTTATCGCTATTTCCACCACCAGTTCTCCATTGAAATCGCCAGTAGCATTCCACCCATTCAAACTTTCAACCGTAACACCCGTCTTGCTATGAATGCTCATCAGTATACCCTCAAGCCCATTTTCGGACGTACTCTAAAATATCGTGATTCTTTCTTAAGCCGTACAACTCGCTTATGGAATGCCCTGCTGATCTCTGTGTTTCTTGGTCGTTATAACTTACAAAACTTTTAAAAACAATGTACATCGGTAACTGTCTTTTCTTCCTCCCTAAATTTCGCTGTGTACGAACATTTTAAGGGTACAAAACCGATTATAAAAAAAAAAACTTGTTCTTCTGTAACATCCAACGAAATATATTGTTTTATTGGAATCCTCATCTTGAGTGGTTATACGCCACTTCCAAGACGTCGAATGTATTGGGAAGTAAACGAGGATACACACAACGTCCTGAAGAGATATTTCGGTATTTGCATGTCGCAGACAATGCAAAGCTACCTCAGGATGACAAAATGGCCAAGTTTCGCTCAATATTTGATCTTTTGAATGAAAAATTTCTCAATTTCCAATTGAGAAAAATATCAGCATTGATGAGTCCATTGTTCCTTATTATATCATACAGAAAGCGTTTCCAGATACTCAGTTTTCAGTATTTTGCGACAACTTTTTTACATCTCCAATACTTGTTAGCAACTTGAGTGAACAAAATGTGAAAGTGACTGGAACAGTTCGCCAAAATCGGTTTGACAATTGCCCTCTTTTTTACGTTAAACTTTGCAAAAAAAAAACAAAGAGGTTTTTATGATTTCAAGCTTAACGCAAATGACAACATATGTGCTGTAAGGTGGAATGATAATAGTGTGGTGGTGTGTCGGCTGAAGCAAGAATAGATATTGGTCAACCCAATGTCTTAAGCCAGTATAATAAGTTTTTGGGCGGGGTAGACCGACTTGATGCCAATGTAGGAACAAATCGCATAGATATAAGGAGCAAAACATGGTACGTGCCTATTCTATTTTGGCTGATTGACGCAACAATTAATAAATCTGCTCTAGTCGCCAAATCACGTGGAGCAAATATCAACACTCTGGAGTTCCGTCACAGTATCGTCAGATCCTTACTCCTAAAACACGGAACAATAGGATCGCAACCTGGACCCGTGCAAGATAATGCAAGAACCGTCTCTGCTTTCGTTCGCAAAGCATCATCGGATCATCTGATTCTTACAGGCCTAATTTGCAGACGATGTGCAGTTTGCAAAAATAAAACCACCGAAATATGCAGAAAATGCAGTCTCCATATTCATGACAAGTGTTTTCTCGAATTCCATTCCTAAAATAATACGTAATTTATATAGTATATAACATTTGTTATAAAAATATATTTGCTTGTTTATGTTTCTCTTACATAGTTTTTTTCCCTAAATTCATTTCTTGCATATAGGAGCCATATTTGCCCAAGGGGTCGTTTAAGGCCCATGCCAAAAACACACTTCTAAGTTACAATAACGTACATAGTTGCTTGTACATTCAAATAGACCACAATAACCAAAAATATAATTTTTTTTTTTAAAAAAATAGTTCTGGGTATGAGTTAAATGTACTAAAAATGATTTATTCCAAGTTCGCTGTTGCGCGTACCGAATTTATCACGTAAACTCCAACCCACACATATGTAAGTTTAATTCATTAAAGTTGCACGCACTAGAGTACTATTTGCTAGGACGGGCTCTGTCTTTTTCTTTAAATTGTATCTAGATCCTCAGACCGGCTTGAAGGACCATTACGCATCGCTAGCATACTTTGCAACAACAAAAAAGTATTGTGAAAGATATGCCTACGGTGCCGATTCAAATTTATTCGGGCAGAATCAAGACTAATTAAATGAACATTAAAAAGGAACGAGTGCTGCGAACTAAATGAAAAAAAAAACAACTTTTTATTGACCGTCCCGCCACTTTACTTTCTCAACTTGGAATGACCAACATTTGCTTCTTCAGCCATAAGGAAACTTTCATAGTCCCGCGGATTCTTTAAGACCAATCTTAATCCGGTCAACCACCCCTTGCCACGTTCCAATTGTGGCAGAAAGGTCGTCAACAAGTCAAGATGACGAACAATTGGTATCAACAATCAAGCTACCAGAGAACCAGCATCAACGGGCCATGGATCAGCTTGAAGTACTATTCAGAAGACAAAGAGTCATGATGTCTTCATTGGAACGAATCATCAACGGAACGCCCAAAGACGAAGCACCAGCGCAATGTCTATTAGCCATGAACAAGTTATGGATCCAAATAGAAGGAATCCATTTCTCCATTTGGGAAACTTGTAACGATCCACTAGCCAAAGGATATGACATGCAGTCATACACTGATCTGGAGACTAGGGTCCTTCGCAATCGAGCCACTTTAGAAAGGGCATCAGGTCAAGTTCATTTCCCCGAAACAAAGAAATCGGTAGGCGAGCACACTGCAATTCAGCTTCCAAAAATGACCATACCGAGATTTGATGGCGATCATCTGAAATGGCAAACATTTTCAGACATATTTAAGAAAATGATTCATGACCAGCAAATACCACTCATTCAAAAAATATGGTACTTGAAAACGAACGTTTCCGGCGATGCAGAACGTTTGTTGCGGCATTTCGAGCCAACCGATTACAACTACGATACAGCTTAGAATATTTTACAAAACCGTTTTAACAAAACAAGCTTTAACTTCAGCACTGCTACAGCGAATTCTCAGTCAGCCGAACCTCACATCCGAAATGAAAGCAATCAGAGAGTTTCATGGCGCCATTCATGAATGCCTAGAATCACCCAAAACTCTGGGAGTAAACACGGAAAACTGGGACCCGTTACTTATCCACATACTCATAAAGAAACTCGATCGACAAAGCCACTTACTTTATGAGCAATCACTGCAAAGGCCTCGAGAACTACAACAAATTAAGGAGTTCTTAAAATTCTTAAAGAATCGATTTGAGGCATTGGAAGCCGTGGGAGGAAAAGGTGCAGTCTCAGACTTGTGGCGCACACAAAATTAAGGTCACAAGGGCAAGGTGGTGACATCCGTGGCAACATCAAATGGCGAAGGCTGTAAGGTGTGCAGCATTAAGGGTCATCCACTTTATTATTGCGAGAAGTTTTTAAAAATGTCCGCTGCGGAAAGGTTGAAGTGGAAACAAAAACGAAATCTATGCGTTAAATGTTTTAAGGCAGACTACACCGCAAAAGCATGTTCAGCAAGATGTTATACTAAGTGCACAGGAAAGCACAATAGCCTGCTACATTTGGGAAAACCAAACGCAGACGATCCAAGGAAGTCATCAAATGAAGTTCTCCCTCCATCAACTGTAGCTACCATTAATCAAGTCCCTCCATCAACTCTGGCTACCATTAATCAAGTCAACAAGAAGAAGGGATACGTACGAGTACTTCTAGCCACAGCCAAGGTTCTCATTGTGGCAAATAACGGAAGAATATGTGTCCAATTCTGGACACTGGGTCGCAGATAAATTTAATAACTGAGAGGCTCATGAGGCGACTAGCCCTCTCACCAACCCCATCAGCACTGCGCATTGAGGGCATAGGGAGGGGGACACGAAATGCAAGACAACGAATCAACCTTGGACTACAATCAAAGGTTGGAAGGTTCGCCTGCAGGATGGAGGCATTCATACTCCCTGAAATCGTAGCACCTCCAGCCTGCACCCGTTCTAGATACTTCAACCTGGGTTATACCTGAGAATATCACCTTAGCGGATACCAACTTCTACCGACCAGACAAAATAGATGTTCTACTCGGAGCAGAATTCTACGAACATTTTAATCGACCAGAACAGATACGCATTGGGAAAAATTTGCCTATTCTACAAAATACAGTGTTTGGTTGGGTAATAACTGGAAAAATTGAAGATCAAAATTATAGCTCGGCACCCTGTGGTATACTAAGCGAGGAAGAAACAACGGATGAGCTTATCGAACGATTTTGGAGGCTTGAGGATTACGACAATGCACCAAGGCAAATGACATCATTCAAACCGTATCAAAAACCAATAGCGGCCGCTTTATCGTCAGATTACCATTTCGAGAAAATGGCTCAGCCCTAGGAGTCTCCAAAAAAAAAGCTGCTATGAATCATTTTCTGGCATTAGAGAGGCGTCTTAGAAGAGACCTAAGCTGAGAAAAGATTATGTAAAGTTTATGGACGAATATGAAGCTCTTGGACACATGGAGGAAATCAACCCTAACACGATCCAACGACCCCACTTCTTTATCCCGAATCATTGTGTATTAAAACCAGATAGTAGTACAACAAAACTACGTGTCGTTTTTGATGCATCCGCAAAGACGTCATCCGGTTTATCCCTCAACGATATCCTTCACACCGGGCCGTCAGTTCAAAGTAAACTATTTTCAATACTACTTCGATTTCGCCTACACAGATATGTCTTCACAGCCGATATTGAGAAGATGTATAGGCAGATCATGATCCATGAAGAAGATCAAGGGTATCAATTGATCATTTGGAGAAGACAAGCCACAGAGGAAATCAAATATTTTAAACTAAATACCCTAACATATGGGACAACACCAGCACCTTACTTGGCTACTAAATGTCTACAACACGAAGCAACCCATAACGAAACAACATATCCAGTTGGCGCTCGAATTATCAAAGACGATTTCTATATGGACGATGGCATTAGCGGAGCAGATAGCATTTCCGAGGCAGTTGAAGCTCAAAAACAAATAACTTCGGTGTTAAATGGTGCTGTATTTAAACTTCGGAAATGGTGTTCGAATCATCCATTATTGCTGAAGAACATCCCTGTTGAGGACCAAGAGATTAGCCTGGACTTTAGCGAAGCAATCAAATGCAGAATTGAGACCCTAGGTATAATCTGGCAACCTAAATCAGACCAACTCTACGGAAGAGCCGAATTAACAACCGTTGTATCTGTCACGAAGAAAACAGTCAGCTCAGATATCGCTCGTATCTTCGACCCACTTGGAATCTTGGGTTCGGTAGTCGTTAAGGCAGAAATCTGCATAAAAAGACTCTGGCGCAGTAGCGAACTCTCTTGGGATAACGAATTACCCGAGCATTTAAGGGAAGAATAGATAAACTTTCGGAGCAGTCTATCAGTATTAAATCAGGCAAAGATCGACAGACATATCTTCAATCAAAAGACGCCAATCTCTATCCAGATTCACACCTTCGTCGACGCATCAGAAGAAGCATATGGCGCAGCGGTGTATCTAAGATCCACATTTAAGGATCGAACAACAGTTGTAAGACTACTCTGTGCTAAATCACGAATAGCTCCTATAAAACAACAAACTCTTGCTCGACTTGAACTATGTGCTGCAGTCTTGTGAGCTGAACTTACAAGCAGCATCCGAGATGACCTATGACTGCAAGACACTCCAATATTCGTCTGGACAGACTCACAAATCGTGCTGTCATGGATCAACTCAACTTCCTCATCACTACACACGTTTGTAGCAAATCGAGTTGCGAAAATACAGGAATGCTCTTTGCAAAAACAATAGCGCCATGTCCCGTCCAAAGAAAACCCAGCGGTTCTACTGTCGCGAGGAATACCAGCGGCCAACTTCATGTCATGCAGCATGTGGCATTATGGGCCATTCTTCTTGCATGGAAATGAATCAGCTTGGCCCCGACCTTTCAAAAGGAGCTAGATCCAACAACCGATCTCGAAAGAAAAAGAAAACATACAGTTACAGTCGCATTGACACAAACCGCTCCAGAACAAATTATTTACCAAATAAATCATCGAAATTCCTTCCGATTCTTACAACGCACAATTGGATACGTCCTACGTTCAAGAGAACCAAAGGAGAACATGCAACTGCAGAGGAGCACATATCACTCTCACCTAAGGAACTCAATGAGGCCCTAAGAGTGATCATAAGAGAAGTACAAGCAGCTGAATTTGGCAAGGAAATTGAAGATCTCAATTGTCACAAGGGCTTATGTAGGTCCAACCATTTTTAGACGAAGGCGGTATCATGCGAGTCGGAGGCCGACTGGAAGCTGCACCCATTTCATTTGATGCAAAACACCCCATACTGATGCCTTACAACGAATCCGTAACCAAATTGCTGTTTAAATTAAAACATGATGATCACAACCATTACGTGCCGCAGACGCTTCTTTCGATTTTGAGACAACAATTTTGGCCTATAAAGGGAAAGATCATGGCTTGTCCTACCGTTCATAACTGCATCAAGTGCACCAAAACTAGACCACAACTTATGACACAAGTTATGGGGAACCTTCCAGCAGATCGCGTCTCAGCAAATAGACCATTTATAACGTCCGGTGTTGACTTTTGTGAACCTCTTTGGGTACACTACAAAATCAGAGGAAAAAAAACCGCACAAGGTGTACTTAGCAGTCTTTTGTTGCTTCACAACCAGGGCAGTACATCTAGAGATTGTAACAGACCTAACGACGGAAGCCTTCATTGGAGCCCTAGGACGATTCATCAGCCGACGTGGACGAGTTCAAACGCTCTATTGCGATAACGCGATCAACTTCGTGGGAGCAAGGAATCAGTTACTCGACGTACTCCATACACCTGAAGCAAAGGAGGCCATTATTAAGGCCAGCAGCGACAAGGGCATCACCTTCAAATTTATTCCGCCTCGAGCTCCCCATTTTGGCGGACTATGGGAGGCAGCAGTAAAGTCAGCGAAGCATTTTTTAATAAGAACGGTTTCACCAGCTTCACTAACACACGAAGAATTAGAGACCATAATCGTGGAAATTGAAGCCATCCTAAATTCCAGACCAATTACTTCCCTTTCATCTGATCCAAATGACTTAGCTGCATTAACACCAGGGCATTTCCTAATCGGTGAGCCTTTGGTTGCCCAAATCGACTGTGATACTGCGGAAGTCCCAGGAAATCTGCTGACCCGATGGAAGGCAATAAGCCATTTAAAACACGAGTTTTGGAGACGATGGTCGATCGAGTACTTGAACGAATTGCAATATAAACGCAAATGGACCCAGGAAGGCGATAACATCAAGGTTGGAGACATGGTCATCATCAAAGAAGCTCTTCAATGGCCCATTGGGAGAGTGGTTCAAGTGTTTAAGGGAGATGACAACAGGGTTCGAGTAGTCAACGTCAAAACCGGTACAGGAATATGGAAGCGGCCAATCCATCGCTTAGCACCATTATTTAAAGAAACCGACTACAGCAGTGAAACAAATACAACTGAAGCGTCAGGTCCAGCCGCACAATTCGAACTCCCAACCAGGAATCCGACACAACCACCCACAAAACGAAGAAAGACATCATATGTTTCGTTAATGACAACCATCATGTTATCTTTGTTGCTGTTGCCAATAGTGTGCGCATCACCAATAAATGTAACAAGGTTTGAGAACTATCCAGGAATTTATTTCGAAGGACTTGGATCCACTAATTTAATCACAAATGAATGGATGATTGTGGTTTATTATGACTTAGCACCTACGCAAGCAGAACTAGAAGCATTGGGAAATGGAGCATTGGCACTACAACATTTATGCAACCACTTACAATAAAAAACAGCATGTACAGCATTAGCAACACATTTCATTATCACCAAGGACAGACTACAAGCAAGTACTAACATAATCACAAAACGCCGAGCTCCTCGGGCAGTCATCAACATAATCGGCAATGTAGCACACACCTTGTTTGGACTTCTCGATGCCGACTACGCGGAAGAACTGCCTCGAACCATTAATCAAATAAAGGGTATGGAGATACAGTTATTAACGATGCTGAAAAACCAGATATCCATCATAGACTCCACGATTAACATCATGAAACAAGATCAACTCGAGACAAGAGAACGCATGAACGCTCTTCAAAACCAATCCAAACAGATTATGGCTCGAATTGGAGAAGCTTCTGAACAGTCCAGGGTTTTCAAAATCTTCGTGTATTTGACAATACCACTAATGATTGTGGCTTCCAACCTGCAAAGAATTGAAACCGCAATCTTAAGTACATTAACAGATGCGCACTATGGAACCATCAGCCAGCTTTTGCTATCTCCAGCTAAACTAAGGTCAGAAATCATAAATAGAAAAAATCACCTATCACAGTCTCAAACACTTCCATTCGAACAAGAAGATTTGCTCCACTACTATAAGATTCTAAAAACGAAAGGAGGAGCAACTGGCAATCATCTCATGTTCGTCATCAAATTTCCACTGGTTGAGCAAGATCCATTCGACTTATTTCAACTCATACCGTTTCCAGCAATGATCAATGGCTCCTTCGTCATCATCAATCCACTAATGGAGATTCTGGCTATAAATCGTCACAGAGACCAATACTTTGCAATGACACCAGCCGAACTTAAAGATTGCGACAAGAGCAAGGACACACATTATTTCTGTTCCAACAAAAAGACAAGATACCATGCTGGTTCACAGGCATACAACTGTGAATTTAGTTTGTTTAACAACAACACGACGCCATTATGCAACATAATGAAGTCAAACAACAACATGATCTGGTCTCAATTGAGCAGCAACACCCAGTGGATATTCAGCACGTTTCAGGTCATGCATCTCACCGCTGTATGTAAAGCAGATACAGTGCAAATTGAACTAATTGGATCCGGGCTTCTTACACTCAGAAATGGCTGCATAATGAGAAACAATAGAGTCACCATTCAAGGACATCATATGGGGACTAGCACGCTGCATACCTCCTACATCAGCTTCGGAAACATTTCATCAATTGTCAGACCCAGCGAAGTTCAGGCCGCACTGGAATTAACTCCAGCACTCCACCACAACACCTCTCTAGAATCACTAACTACTCTTCAAGGCCAACTTGCTGATCTGCAGACTCAGAGACTCCCAGAATTGCATGACAAGTCGGAATCACAATCATCTGCAAACTGCACAGCCGAATGACGTCAAATTTAAATTCCACACCTGTTTTACAACCTGGAGCTCAATATCATGTCAGCGAAATCTGAGTACATACATAGTTGAAGGCAACCCATTCAACGCGGGGGAGAATGTTCAGGCCAAACCAACACAATGCATATTTCACAACACACCGCATAGGGCAACGAACGAACTACCAAGGCATAAATGCATAATCAACACCACGGAGCAACGAACGGAGCATAAGGAACAGCAAACGACTACGAACCTAACACCTCGTCAGCATATTTCGTTGCGTCATACTATTAAGTGTTTATTATGTTCATTAAGATGTAAGCAATATTGTTATTAGTTGTACGATTCTTGATGTAAGCAATATCGTTATTAGTTGATGTAAGCAATATTGTTTTTAGTTGTAATGTATGAAAGAGGGATTCGCCCAACAAATAAATATCAGTTTAATACAGTCAATACTGATCAACAACGAAGCGTTTTAATCCGCCACAGCAATTTCACCAAGTGGACAGGTTCAAGTGCTTGTCTCACAACTCAACAAGATATCTGGTTTATGTGCCTGATATCAAACGGAAGATATTCCGTTCAACAGTTAGTATTTTTTAACCAATGTTGCCGCGCTGAATCAATATTACCGTCGGTGATAGCAATACTCCGTAGTAATCGTTCGCCTTTACTACTCAAATTGGCTTTTAAATAATGAACCTTTTACATATAGGACATGGAAACATTTGTATTTACCTAGCTTCTGAATAGACCCTTAAATTCAAGTTACATTTGGAAAACCCAGAAAACGTGGGAATTTTAAATTCAGGAGATGGAACCTTTGATCCTGTTAGTCAATTGTTAAGACCCCCTTGCGCTGCATTATCGATATGCAACTGTTCTTTTAGTTTTAGAGGATATTTGTAAAACAGTTCCTTTAGTTTGTGGAACGTCAATTTGTCCATATACTTGGTCTTAAAGTCCATTCAAAGCTCAGTGAATTGTGAATACGAACGAGCAAATATTCGCAAATTTTGACATTTTGTTCACAGCTATTTTAGCATTTAGTCGTAGCGACCTGCGAACAAAAGTTAAATTCGCGCAAATATTTTGGTCATGCGAATGTAGATTTATTCCCACATTTGTGGAAGGCGAATAAAATTTGACACTTACGCAAAAACTAATTGAATTTAAGTTTTTTTTATTAATCCATAGATAAATATAGTTTATTTGCAATATAAAAGAGTATACGATAATTTTAAATGGTAGGCGTTCAATTTATTGGGTAGGTACAATAAACAATTAAAAAAAATCAATTACAAAAGGGAGTATTCTGTGGTGGTGTACGTTTATTTATTCGGAGTTTCTGAAATGTGAGTATTATCACAAATATATTACTTTAATTTATACTTCTATACGAGTATATACAGGGATTACGTTTACAATATTATTCCATAAGAATTTTACGGTGAAAGTTTCATGGGTTGAAATCCATCCCATGGGCATTTGAGTAGCTACATATTGAAATTTTCAGGTATCGTTGTGGTCTGCTTGTCCACGAAATATTAGATATCATCTTTAGGATGATAGTAACATTCGGGAAGTTGATGTCTATACTGATCCTCCTGGAGACGGTCCAATATCCGATGATGCGAAGGATGATACCGATGCCGACAGATTCAGCAAAGCACAGTTACTTGCTCCGGCAGGATTGATTATAAATTAACAGTGCGATGAAGAGCCTGAGCCCGGTGAACTAAATACTATTCCATCTACAAGTAAACACCAAGTAATAAAAAAAAGGCCTCGGAAGTGGATCAGTTCAGATTTACCAACAATGAACAATGAGTGGCAGAATCCGCTACCCCGCTCTGTAATAACGGTTTCATAATTACGCACGAAGGGCGAAGACATAATTACGCACATCGTCAACAATAGCGTTAAATATACAGTAAGTAACCCTCCCAACACTAGTCACAATATATAAAGCATTCATCCGCCCAAAATTGGAGTACAATGCCCACATCTGGTCAGGTGCTCCTAAAACATCTCTGCACCTGCTAGATAGAATTCAAAACCGTGCGATAAAACTCATTGGTGATACTACTATCAGTCAATCAATTGACACCCTCGTGCACCGACGAAATGTCTCTTGTCTCACTTTGTTTTATCGCTATTTCCACCACCAGTTCTCCATTGAAATCGCCAGTAGCATTCCGCCCATTCAAACTTTCAACCGTAACACCCGTCTTGCTATGAATGCTCATCAGTATACCCTCAAGCCCATTTTCGGACGTACTCTAAAATATCGTGATTCTTTCTTAAGCCGTACAACTCGCTTATGGAATGCCCTGCTGATCTCTGTGTTTCTTGGTCGTTATAACTTACAAAACTTTTAAAAACAATGTACATCGGTAACTGTCTTTTCTTCCTCCCTAAATTTCGCTGTGTACGAACATTTTAAGGGTACAAAACCGATTATAAAAAAAAAAACTTGTTCTTCTGTAACATCCAACGAAATATATTGTTTTATTGGAATCCTCATCTTGAGTGGTTATACGCCACTTCCAAGACGTCGAATGTATTGGGAAGTAAACGAGGATACACACAACGTCCTGAAGAGATATTTCGGTATTTGCATGTCGCAGACAATGCAAAGCTACCTCAGGATGACAAAATGGCCAAGTTTCGCTCAATATTTGATCTTTTGAATGAAAAATTTCTCAATTTCCAATTGAGAAAAATATCAGCATTGATGAGTCCATTGTTCCTTATTATATCATACAGAAAGCGTTTCCAGATACTCAGTTTTCAGTATTTTGCGACAACTTTTTTACATCTCCAATACTTGTTAGCAACTTGAGTGAACAAAATGTGAAAGTGACTGGAACAGTTCGCCAAAATCGGTTTGACAATTGCCCTCTTTTTTACGTTAAACTTTGCAAAAAAAAAACAAAGAGGTTTTTATGATTTCAAGCTTAACGCAAATGACAACATATGTGCTGTAAGGTGGAATGATAATAGTGTGGTGGTGTGGCGGCTGAAGCAAGAATAGATATTGATCAACCCAATGTCTTAAGCCAGTATAATAAGTTTTTGGGCGGGGTAGACCGACTTGATGCCAATGTAGGAACATATCGCATGGATATAAGGAGCAAAACATGGTACGTGCCTATTCTATTTTGGCTGATTGACGCAACAATTAATAAATCTGCTCTAGTCGCCAAATCACGTGGAGCAAATATCAACACTCTGGAGTTCCGTCACAGTATCGTCAGATCCTTACTCCTAAAACACGGAACAATAGGATCGCAACCTGAACCCGTGCAAGATAATGCAAGAACCGTCTCTGCTTTCGTTCGCAAAGCATCATCGGATCATCTGATTCTTACAGGCCTAATTTGCAGACGATGTGCAGTTTGCAAAAATAAAACCACCGAAATATGCAGAAAATGCAGTCTCCATATTCATGACAAGTGTTTTCTCGAATTCCATTCCTAAAATAATACGTAATTTATATAGTATATAACATTTGTTATAAAAATATATTTGCTTGTTTATGTTTCTCTTACATAGTTTTTTTCCTAAATTCATTTCTTGCATATAGGAGCCATATTTGCCCAAGGGGTCGTTTAAGGCCCATGCCAAAAACACACTTCTAAGTTACAATAACGTACATAGTTGCTTGTACATTCAAATAGACCACAATAACCAAAAATATAATTTTTTTTTTTAAAAAAATAGTTCTGGGTATGAGTTAAATGTACTAAAAATGATTTATTCCAAGTTCGCTGTTGCGCGTACCGAATTTATCACGTAAACTCCAACCCACACATATGTAAGTTTAATTCATTAAAGTTGCACGCACTAGAGTACTATTTGCTAGGACGGGCTCTGTCTTTTTCTTTAAATTGTATCTGGATCCTCAGACCGGCTTGAAGGACCATTATGCATCGCTAGCATACTTTGCAACAACAAAAAAGTATTGTGAAAGATATGCCTACGGTGCCAATTCAAATTTATTCGGGCAGAATCAAGACTAATTAAATGAACATTAAAAAGGAACGAGTGCTGCGAACTAAATGAAAAAAAAAACAACTTTTTATTGACCGTCCCGCCACTTTACTTTCTCAACTTGGAATGACCAACATTTGCTTCTTCAGCCATAAGGCAACTTTCATAGTCCAGCGGATTCTTTAAGACCAATCTTAATCCGGTCAACCACCCCTTTCGCAATTGCCGATCTTCTATGCGTACACCCCTAGCAAAGTGCATCATTTGGTTAGCTGGCGTAACATCCACCAACATATGCACACATACTCATAGCTGGGCCATGCCCTGAGTGCGGCCTCTAGGGTGGAGTCGATTGGCAAAAACATCGAATTATTTCCCATGCAGTTTGTCTATTATGACGACTGCTGTGCTCTACGCATCATCTTGCTACTGCTCTCCTAAGCGCCCAGTTTTATCATTCGGCTATCAGCGATGGATGTTTTATCGTCAAGTTTTGTTTAGATGAATTAACGGCGGGATATATACCGATGGAAAAATGCGTATGCTGGTGAGCGAAAGGCGATGTTTGGGCAAAAATGTAGAAAGTGTGTTACGAAAAAAAGGAAAAAAGAAGAGAGTTTTGATTAAATTCAGATACCTCGTCATCTAAAGATCAATTTAGAATTCACGAAAGCTCGCATAGTCATACGTTCCATACAATTTTCACACTTGATATCTCGCATCTAATTACAATATAAAAAAGCTTTCACTCAGACTAGGAAAACTTTCGCTTAAAAAGTAAAAAGTTTGATATAATTCTCGTCTCAATTTTAATTTCTTCCGCCCACTCGTTCGCTCGATTGTTTCTTAAAGCTACGTAGTCACTGTCGCTCGTTAGAATCGACTTTCGCATTCTTTGGCAAGAAGTTCCATATAACAAATTAATCATCTTTGGATATTAATCAATAATTTTGTTTATTAAAACACAAGAACAGAACTCGCTATCGTATGCAGTATCAACTTACAACAATAAGTTCTTAATAAGCATAAAATTGGTTGTACACACATTCGTAAGTACATACTCGTAAGTCTTTCGAAACAACGTTTGCAGTTTCACAATCAATGTGTCATTTGCAAAAACTCAGTTTATCTAATTCAGAAAACATTCTGGGTACACAAGCTTTAGCAATTTGAAAAGTTGCAATGCGGCTGGTTCCACCCTAGGAAAGAAGCCTGCTGTGAGGACAGCGCAGGTAATTTTGGCTACTGGTTAGGTTAGTAACATCTTTGGTACTTTTCAGATAGGAAGACTGTCATTAGACTCGTGAACGTGAAGCACATTTTCATCAAACAGTAGAAGTGCTACCAATTGGAAGACTTCTTCATGCATATTCTTCGTAGACGAAAAGATCCATGCAGTCGGTATCAATCTCCATCGCCGCAAAGATACGACTTCAAAAAGTCTAGATTGCGAAGGTGCTAAGATTTCTCATAATATTGTATTGAGTATGATTTGTGTAAATTTAAGACAGATTTGTACTCCCTAGCGAATAAAATGGATGCGCAAATGGATTTTGTGACGCGTTGCACAGTGGTTTCTTCGTATGGAGCAGGTGGAAAAAACTCTATAAAAACGAAACGGATCGACCCATGCTGTTAAAATGTCACGTGAAATAAGTGAGACATGATAAAAAAAAATTATGGTTCCAGTTCAATAACTAAGGATGCTTTTCTTACAACTATTTTAGAAAAAAAAAAGTGATTTTTATACATGTTACCAATTTTCTTCATGTTCTTACCTTGAGGTGCCATACTAAAAATTTCACCAGAAATACCGTAGTCCTGCGACTACTTTATACGATTTCATTTATTTAAAAAATTAACATAATGAGTTATATGCTTCCTCACTAAGTGGAATACAATTTTTTGTTTTCATTTCAGACCTCAGCCTTGTTATTCTAGAATCTGATGATTTAAGAATAAGAAGAATAATATTCTCATTAGTTGCCAAATCGGAACACTTCCTAGTTTTTGTGAAGTCTATAGTATTTGTAATCTTTATTTCTGCTATCTTGGGTTTCTTCTGAAAGTGATTCCACAGGCAGTGCTGGCGATTGTATTATTTAAGCTCCATCCATTAAAATCATATGCACTGTTGCTGGTATACGAGTATAATACCGAGGATATAATTTAAGGGCCAACATAACTGTCTCCAAATTTAGTTGGGTCAATGTTAAAATTACTGCAGATAATTTCCAAAATAGCACTGCATTTTTTTTTATTAATCTTAAATCTATTTTGGTAATATCTGTCATTACAGTAGAGTTCCAGCTCCTTGCTTAACAATATCTATTTTTCTACCCACTTTTGCATTGTTTTGTTCTTCTTCTTTAATAGTATGAGCAGACTTTGTTGTTCTCCAAGCCTAAAACTCAACTGATGGCTTTGCACCAAGTGCCGAAAATTTCTTAGCACCACAAATAAAATAATTGCTTGAGGAAAATGTGTTTGTTACAGCCCGTGTTACCTTTCCATTTGAGGATATGTTTCTGCTATTTTAATTTTCTCAGGATAAGATTTCATTTAAGACTGTAAGATTTCTTTATATGTTGAAAATATATTATGACCAATATCATCAGTTGCTTTTTTAATAATTTCATATTGTAGAATGTTTGCGTGGGTACGAATGATAGAACCTATTCCTTTCGATTGTATTGCTTTATTCAATACAGTTGCAATTCACAATTTAATCGCTTATATCAACCACTTTTACTTTTCTTTATTTTTTACTTAAACCACTTAATCATTTCTCCTGATTCACACTTCAAGTTCAACTGATGAACTGACTTGCATACCTTGGGGATGCTGATATTTATATTCCAATTACATATTTCGATAAAAATCTGTGCCGTCCAGCATCCATACAAATTTCCTTTTCGATTCCATTCCCGATTCACCAATGGTTGAATCTTTTGCTATTCAAGTAAGAAAATCTTCTGCTATTGAAATGTAGATGACGCTGTTCACATTTAAGAGATATCACACTGCTCACTTCCAAAAGCTGTTCATCCCGAACAACTTCGCCATTCGTTGTTCCGTTGAAGTGACACAAACTGTGGACCACCTGCAATTTTCCTCGATCCCCACGCTGGATCCGGTAGACAATGCCATTAACGCGGGTTATCACTTTGCATGGACCTTCCGATTCCTGTTGTAATTTTGGTGATCTTCTTATGCAGAGGATTGTACATACAGTCACTCGTTGAAGCCGGAAGATTTCACCTTAATATCGTACCTAGTCTTCTTGCGGTCACTTGCTAGCTTCATCTTTTCTCGGGTGTTTTCATGCAATTTACGAATCCTGATGCGCAGGTCATCCACGTCGTCGTCCACCTCCCTCGGCCCCGTAGGTCGGGATCCATTTTTTTTCACTTGGCAACCGAACTGTTTGACCAAATAAGATCTTGGATGGTGTATGTCCTGTTGCGTTATGGACCGCGTTTCGGTAGGTCATTAAAAAGTGGGGTGTGTGTCGATCCCAGTCCCGCTGGGAGTAGCCGACGACCTTAGATAGATGCTCATTCAAAGTCCTATTGAATCGCTCGACCATTCCATCAGATTAAGGGAATAGTGGCGTTGTCCTTATCTTCCGTATTCCCAGATATTGGCACAGTTCCTGGAAGACTTTTGATTTAAGGTATGGCCCTTGATCAGAGTATAGCTCCATTGAGACCCCAAATCTGCTCACCCAGTTGTTAACTATCTCCTCTGCTACGGTCCTAGCCTCTTGATTTGTGATGGCAAACACTTCCGGCCACTTACTAAAGTAATCCATGACCACGAGGGTGTATCGGTTGCCATTACCGGTTTCGGGAAACGGCCGAGCGATGTCGATGGCTATTCGTTCGAATGGTGCTCCGACATTGTACTTGTATTTTTGCAATCGTCCCTGTTAGCCGCACACCTTATGCCCTAATTCTTGACATCTTGTTTAGCGCTTAGTCAATAGAAGCGTTCCCTTACCTTTTCCAACGTTGTGTTTATTCCCAAATGGCCTCCTGAGATTCAGTCATGTATTTCATGAAGTACTTGGCTGACCGCGGCACTATCCCATTTTCTCTTCAGCAAATTCAGCAAACCATCTTGCACACAAAGCGAGTCCCACAGTATGCCTTCAGAGTTTTGCTGTGGTCTCATATTGGGCCCCTGCCCAATTATCAAGGCTTCGCCCATCAATGACGTTGTCTAATAAAAAGCGGGGGTAGATTATTCTATAACTGGTCTTATCGAAAACATCTAGATTTTTTTTTGCATGACTGGATGATACGATTTGACCAGTTACAAGTTGCCGGTCATAGGTCTTGTTGGTAGGCTTGACCACCGGTAGTCCATACCAGGACTTAAATCACGGTACCATGGGAGTCAGGAGCCCCCCGGACTTCGGTCCGGGCCTGACTTGTTAGAGGTAGGCCCCCTTGTGGGAGCGTCATGGTGGCTGTGGTTTAAACCCAAATCGCGGGTACGGGTGTCCTTTTTGGTTTAGCCCATTGTAGAGTTGCAAATGAAGTACTGGGTGCTGCGACCCTAAGAGCAGCAAGAGGTTTTGGGTAGGCCTCGACTCATACCAAGGGTGGGACTTGTGCCTCCAACACAAGTTCTGCTTTGGTATAAAATATAAGCGAAGTATTAGTAAATATAAAGCGAGTATTTAGCGATGGCAAGGCGTATCCGTGCTCCCTATGGGTGTATGGGCACCTCGTAGACATTAAGCCTTACGGCAGGAGGTTTACGTTAAAAATCCAGGTACGTTCTGTGGTCTCATATCTGCTGCCAGCTTGGCCTTTCCTCCAGGCTAGTATTAGTTCGATGTCATTATCTGTCTGTGGAAGAACGAATTTCTTCTGTATCCTAACCCTCTACCGGTTCAGTCCTGATCATTTGGATTGCGGCCTGATCTTTCGCTTCTTTACGGTTGCAGTGTTCACAACTCCACATGGTCGATAAGAGTGGTAGTTTTCCCCTACACTCCAAAGTCGTAGAAATTCAATTCAATTCTTTATTGAGACTTTTGAAGCACATACATTTTTTAACAAATTCATTCAGCATAAATAGTATGTAACAGACTTATAAATTATGTCTGGCAAATCTATTCAAAAAGATATTTCTTATTTTATCTCACTACTGCATTTATTAGGGATACTTAAATTAGTTGTATAGCTGTAGTATATACATAGTAGGTGTGCTTGCTCCCGGCATACGTACTGTGTATTAATTTTTTATAAAACTTAAAACTATGACTAGATAAAACATTTGGGAGGATATTACACACCATATACATATGGTATATTAATTTAATTAAAGTATTTACTTTTCATGTTAAAATTCGGAAAATACAACGGAAATTTTTAACCTCTCTTTTAGGCTAGATGCCTTTTCATAGAAGGGAATCAATGTACCTCTATTTACCTCTGGTGTAATAATTGATAAAGAACTCTCATTTAACATATTAAAGAACGAAATATAATAATTGCTTTCCGAGAAATCTGATAGGTTCGAATCAAACAAGTATTTAATTAGTGCATTCGGGTGATTTTCGATACGCTGGAGTTTATTTTTTGTTAGATTGATTAAATAGTTAGAAGTGGAGTTATTTTACAATTTGTGTACATATTGTGTCGTTTGAAAGATATTTTTTTGTTTGCTCTTCTGAATTTTCTGCAGCAAAATCTTTAAATTTTTCTTTCAAGTTTTTCTAGTTCTTTTGCTACCGTGGGAGAAATAGTAAACCATGAGGCGAACCCCTATGCTATAATTGGGCAAATTAAAGTTTAATAAATAAGTGCTTTTGTGTTTTTGGGCATTGCTTTGTGCAGTACTGGTTTCAGTGTAGTAGTTACATTTTGTGCAGTACTAGTTTCAGTGTAGTAGTTACATATTTTGCTTTAAAAGGGTTCTTCTTGCATGTTTGTTAAAAAGAAACCTGTTATTGAAGTGAAAGCCTAAATATTTCATTTCAGAACATAGAGGAATGGGTTCGTTATTAATTCGTAATGATAGTGTTTTGCTCTCCTTTACGGCAAGACGATTGTCATAAAATATTAAAAAAAGATTCTTGTAATGGCTCGTGACTGTGGTTTGGGATCTTCAAGCGAACGCACCCATTTTAGAAACCACAAATCAAGATCTGAACGCGCTCTTTGGAGAAAGGCATATTTGACATATGCGAAAAAAAGTAGAGGACAGTAGTTCGAAGACACCCAAGCCACAGTCACGCGCCAGGAAATATCAAGTAAGTAAAAATGGAAAAATGTTTATATGTACAAAATTAATGAATTTAACTTTTAGAGAATAAACGCCCTTGAGGTTTAAGTTAAATCTTTGTTTCGACTCTGGGGTGTCCTCGACTTTTGCAGGTACAAATTTTATTCTTTGTTCCAATTACAAAGTGCGCATATACGAATATACTTCGTCGCCATTTCATGCACAACGTTAGTTTTAGCCAGCCAGGTCCCGCTAGTAGCGGCACTTTCAGAGAAGCCATCTGCCGTAGCCAGCGATAATTTCAGCCAGCCTAGTATCGCTAGTAGCGGCAATAAACAGCCGCCAAATAATAAATTTGAAGCCAGCATTGAACAGTAGCCGTCGTCCCTGCCGAACGACATTAAGGTAAGAAGAAGTTCTCGCCTTAATAAACAAATTTCTCTCGCCCAAGAAGAAGATGTCTCTACAAGAGGAGGGTGAAAGTGATTCCGACATGAATACCACCATGTTGGAAAGCATTAGCCAGCCAGGTAACCAGTCATCTTCGTCCGAAATACAGATTCAGAAGCAGATGGAAGAGCATCGCATGCAGTTAAAGGGAGTCACAGCTAAAGCTGCTGCTGAAAAAACGGAACGCATTCGACTTCAACAACTACTCAGCAGCGAACAAAAAATAAACCTTTCGAACGTTCCCAACGAAGTCTCATCAGCCACCATTCCTTCTTCAGGCAGCCATTGTCAGGAAAATGGAATTTTAACGACGGCCACAACAACAGCCATATGTACAGGTGCTGCAACAGTCCAGTATGCACCGTACACAACTTCATCGTTGCTTATACCGACAGCCACGTGTGTCAACGCCGATGATTCCCTGTCCTGGCAATTGCCGCCGCAATTCGTACAGTCAGCTGCCGGTGTTACCTCAGGTGTTGACTTACGCCAACAGCATTTGCTGCCACAACACTCTACGTCAGTGCCAACGAATTCACATCAGACGTACAGAAGGTGAGGGAGATTGCTCCGATAGCAGAAGGCAAACTGGAAATGCTTATTCCCTTTGCAATAAGGGTGCACAACCTCTCCGGCTTTCTCGAATCCAGTGGAATGCATCAACACCTAGCCAACCCCACACTTATCGACGAACTTATCAGCAAGCTTCCAATGAGCAAAATATTGGAATGGGCGCAGAGAAGCATCAAGATAAAGCCGTATCCTACCGTGAAGAACTTTGACGAATGGTTGAGTGAAATTGCCCGTCTGGTGTGTATGATCACTACAACTTCGTTCCAGCCACTTGTCAAAACCGACTCCAAGGTGAAGTCAAGGAGCATTCTTCTGGCATCTGAACAACATTCACCAGCCGAGTACAGATGTCAATGCCAAAAGGATCAGCCGATTTCAAAGATTCTCCACGCTGCAGAACAATCTTCGAGAAATGCAAACAACAAGGGTGTATGCCGTCACTGCAAGGGGAAGTCGCATCCCGTAGCCAATTGTAAAAGGACGTCGTAGCGAAATGGAACTTCGTCAAAAAAAATCGACTATGTTTCTCGTGCTTGAGATATGGGCACAACGTCACTTCTTGTAGACAGCGGAAAGTCTGTGGAATCGGTGATTGTTCTAGAGTGCATCACCCTTCACTTCACGAGTCACATGCAATGCAAACGTCATCACCACCCCCAGATAGCGAGCAAGCACCAAGAGCTTTGTTGAGTTCCAACACAAACGTAAATCCATCAATTTTCTTTCGAGTGCTGCCAGTGAGGCTCTATAATGACGACATCATGCTGAGGACATTTGCGCTCTTAGATGAAGGCTCGCCCGTGACAATTATGGACTCTGATCTCGCGGCGCAACTTCGCTTAAGTGGTTATAAGAGGTCTTTAAATCTACAGTGGTTTGGCAAAGAGATATCGACTGGAGAGTCAGTAGCTGTGGACCTTCAAATTAGTGCAGACAGAGACAACGCCCAAAAGTTTTCGTTGAATTGGGTTCAAACACTCAGCGATTTTTTTTTTTTTAATTTACGCGCGCCTAAGGGGTTATGATACCCTTATACTGTTGCCAGGGCGCGGGCGGAAAGATAGAAGGAGGAGAAATGAAAGCATTGTTGTGATGTATTGGTTTGAAACTCAGGTGTGTTTGGTTTCGATATTGACTCTCCAGGGGTGGGAGTCCGAATAGGACGGAGAGATTTTCTTCACTCGGAATGATTCAGGTTGTGAATTTTAACGGTTGTTTTTGTGCTTGAAAACTCTACAACAGCCAAATCTACATGTCAGTGTTATGCCTTCATACGCAGATTTTTCTGATTGAGTTCCAATTACACAAATGAAAGCTTGTCGTGGCTAGGATTCGAACCTTGACCCTCCGAGTGAGAAACGATTGCTAGTACCACTACACCGCGGCCACCCCCAGTTGAGATGAGCTTGACAATTCAAACGTTGACTGCCACTGACGTGCAGCCACTCCTCCGCCACTCAAATTTGATGCCCCTCACCGAATGTCAACGCCAAGCCCAGGTTGGGCTCGATCATTGTCATCTGGAAGCCCCAATAAGTGTCATCGAGACAGCAAAGGATCAGCCACTTGCCACGGAAACGAAGCTAGGTTGGATCATCTATGGCAGGTCATCTGGACTGAAGGTAGGAGATCCCAGTGGCGACTTTATTCTCCATAGTAGAGCAGTTGCTGAAAAGGAAGATGAACGTTTGGAACAGGTCGTTAGCGAATTCATTGACCTGGATAGTTTCGGTGTTCAGAAACCAAGCAAACAATCCATTCCGTTTGCCGAAAAAAGGGCGTGTCATATTCTAGCCGATACAACGAAGAGAAATGGAGGTCGCTATGAGACGGGATTGCTGTGGAAGGCTGACGAGGTTACAGTGCCTGAATTTGGCACAGCATACCGAGCCATTATCAAGAGGTATCTGGAATCGGGATTCGCAAGGAAGCGAACAACGACTGAAACAACTGCAAATACGAAGAGAGCTTGGTACCTTTGACGCAGCTGCTAAGGTCAATAAAATTTCTTTAAATGACCTTTTACTCAAAGGCCCAGACGAACTCAAGTCACTTTTTGCTATAATCTTCAACTTTTGGATGCGATCAGTTGCAGTCACCGGCGACATTAAAGAAAAGTTTCACCAGATTTTGATACGACGGAAAATCAGGACTCGCAACGATTTCTTTGGAGGGATCAAAGGGATCAGCCAATCGACGTTTACGTCATGAGCTCAATGACGTTCGGTGCCAGCTGCTCACCATGTTCGGCGAACTTTGTGAAGAACTTCAACGGTAAGAGGTTCGTGAAAGAGTATCCGAGGGCTGTTGCAGCAATACTGGACCATCATTACGTGGACGACTATGTCGATAGTTTCGACAGTGAAACAGAAGCACTCAAAGTAACCAAGGCCGCCATCTTAATCCACAAAAGCGGAGGGTTCCAGCTGCGAAATTTTACTTCAAACTCTAAGAAGGTGCTACGAGGCATTTCGATAACTGAAGTAGAGACTGTGCAGAGATAGGAGGTCGATATGAATATCGAAGCTGGAGTGGAGAAAGTGTTAGGGATGTGCTGGCAGCCAATTGAAGATGTGTTCACCTTTAAAATCAAGTTTCCTCGAGTCAACAAAGACAACATTTTGGAAGAAAGACGTCCAACCAAGCGGGAATTTTTGAGTGTAGCAATGTCAATATTCGACCCACTGGAGATTATTGCCAATTTCGTCATCCACCTCAAGTTGCTGCTTCGGACACTCTGGAAGCAAATCATGAAGTTTACAGGAAATGGGCATTATGGAAAGCAGAGCTTCCAACTCTAGTCAGCTGTAAGGTTCCAAGGTGCTACAGTCAATTCATCTCGTCAGCTACCCGCACAACTCTTATATTCATTTAGCATTTAGTGAGGTTGCTTACCTACGTGTCGAAGAAGGCGAAACGATCGAGGTGTCCTTCGTATGTGGAAAGACCAAGATCGCCCCGAAGAACTTTATGTCCATTTAACGTCTTGAGCTGTCAGTCGCCATCTTGGGAGTGCGACTGTGTACCATGATTTGTGAGTATCACACATTGTCGTTGTCGAATCAGGTGTTCTGAAGCGACTCTAGGACCGTTTTAAGTTGGCTTCGATCGGACCCTCGCCGGCATAAGCCGTTTATTGCATTTCGTATAGCCGAAGTACTAGAAAGCAGTAAGTGCAACCAGTGGCGGTGGATACCAACGAGACTTAATCCGGCGGATGACGCGACCCGTGCACGGTACCCTCCTAAGTACCAGGCAAACAACAGTTGGCTATGTGGGCCCTCCTTCCTTCAACAGGCGGAGTTAGCATGGCCAATCCCACCGGACGAAGTTCAAGATTCGGTCTTTGAGGAGGAGTTGCAACCCAAGTACCTTCTTCACGTCAACGCGGTAAGTAGCCCTGTTTGCGACTTCTCCAGGTCCTCAACATATTCAAAGCTGCGGTGAACAGCAGCCTGGGTAATAAGGTTTATCAAAATGTGCCGACTCAAGTGCAGAGAGGAGGGAGAGCTCTCAGTCGCCGAGCTCGGTGATGCTGAGCAAGTACTCTGTTCGGAAGCCCAACACGATATATTCGCCGATAAAATTGCCAATTAAGCCGTCAAAAATATGTCGAGAAGACCAGCAGCATCTATAAGCTAAACCAGTATGTCGATGGCAATGGCCTCCTGCGTATTTATGGACGCATAGATGCCGCCAGTACAATATCATTTGCCGCCAGGCGTCCCATCATCTTGCCAAAGGACCACAGGTTAACGAAATTGATCGTTGATCATTTACATCGCCGCCTCCATCACCAGAACTATGAAATCATAGTCAACGATTCTGGGTGCCAAGCCTCCGATCTGTCGTCAGAAGAACTAAAAATGATTGCCAGTTTTGCCGAATACGATCTGCCCAACCATTGCCGCCTCTGATGGGACAGCTTCCCGAGGATCGCCTTACTCCGCTTGTGAGGCCATTCACCTATACTAGGTTAGACTACTTCGGTCCAGTTCTCATAACCAATGGACGCCGAAAAAAAAAGCGCAGGGTCGCCCTCTTCACTTGCATGACTATCAGGGCAGTCCATCTCGAAGTCGCAGCCGATTTTTCCATCGATGCTTATATCATATGTATACGTAATTTCGTAAACAGAAGGGGGTCCCTTTACGTATCAGGAGCGACAATGGTACGAACTTCATCGGCGCCAAGAAGGAACTTGTGACGAATTCAATCTTCGACAACGAGGCGATAAAGGCAGAACTTTCTGGCAGAGGTATTGAGTGGGTTTTCAATTGTCCATCCAATCCCCATGCTGGCAGATGTTGGGAAAGGCTTGTCCAGTCCGTGAAGAGAGTGCTTGCATACTCCCAACGTGAATTAGCTCCAAGGCTCGAAACACTGACGAGTGCTCTCATCGAAGCCGAGTGCATCATCAACAGTCGACCGCTCACGCACCTGCCAGTGTCAACCCAGGACGAAGACCCCTTAACCCCGAACCATTTTTTGTTGGGTGTTTCAAACTCGATCCAACCTCCAGGCCAAATCGACGAAAGAGCTCTCTGCCTCCGTAAACAGTGGGGTATCAGCCAACAGATCAAAGATCGAATTTGGAGAAGATGGATAAGGGAATACCTGTCGATCCTTACCAGGCGCAGCAAGTGGTTTAAAAATGTGCTGCCTATAGCAGTGGGGGACCTGGTCCTCGTGTGTGATTCGGATCTGCCAAGAAGCCAATAGAAAAGGGGAAGGGTCGTCAAAGTATTACCGGGATCAGATGGCCAAGTCCGCTCAGCTGAAATCAAAACTGCATTGGGAATTCTTCGAAGACGGTCTGCTTAGCCAGCTGTGTTGGATGTTGGTGAGGCTACGGTGGGACCTGGATGCCTCACAGGGGGTGGGGTGTCATAAAATATTAAAAAAAAGATTCTTGTAATGGCTCGTGACTGTGGTTTGGGATCTTCGAGCGAACACACCCATGGTAGAAACCACAAATCAAGATCTGAACGCGCTCTTTGGCGAAAGGCATATTTGACATATGCGAAAAAAAGTAGAAAGAGGACAGTAATTCGAAGACACCCAAGCCACAGCCACGCGCCAGGAAATATCAAGTAAGTAAAAATGGAAAAATGTTTATATGTACAAAATTAATGAATTTAACTTTTAGAGAATAAACGTCTTTAAAACGCCCTTGAGGTTTAAGTTAAATCTTTGTTTCGACTCTGGGGTGTCCTCGACTTTTGCAGGTACAACGATGTTAGCTAGCATTCCGAAAGCAGGTGAAACTACAGTAATGGAAGTTGTTGTTGTAAATTTAACAGTGCTTTTCGTGGCCTCATATTCCTTCTGGTTCATCCTATACAAAGTTTTGGGATGGAAAGTCATGCAAGTATATAATAAATAAAATTGGTCCCAAGATCCATCCTTGCGGTATTCCCGATAATATTGACATACAATCTAATTTTTTAGATTTTATGAATGTTGAATAATATCGATTTTCTAGAAAATTTTATATTAACCGAATTAGTAATTTAGGGAGGTTTAGTTTTATTAATTTGCAAATCCAAAGGGAGTTAAATGCTTTTTCAAGAACTATGTTAATACAAATAGTGCATTTCCTAGCTCTCAAATTTTGAACAACTTTGTTACAGAAAAGAAATGTGGCGTGTTCTGTGGCATGTTCTTTTCTGAAACAAAATTGGTTACTAGGAATTATATGTTATGTTATTATAATGTTTGAAAGTAATGGTACAGGCCTAAAATTGTTTAATTCTCTGACGGATTTGTTTTTTTTGCAATAGGTTATATTTTTGAGCTTTTTCAAGCTGTGGAAAATGACCATTATTAATGCAATGGTTGAATATAGACGAGAGCACTGTGTCGAGGGAATGACAGCTTTTACGCAATAGAAAATTCCATCAAATCCTGAGGATATCTTGTTTTTAAGGTTTAATGTATGGATATAGATATGCTGAGGGATTGTAAAAGGTGCGATACCAGGGTTATTTGAGCGGCTAGATGCTGAGAACGTGAAAATGGGCGTGCTGCATTCAGGAAAACAAAATTGTTGAACCGTGGATCTAACTTCGTTGCTTAAATTACTATCGAAATTTGGAATCTTCGCTGTATACAAGGCTGAAAAAAAGTCTTGAAAGGTCTTTAGTTTTGATTGAGTGTCAGCTCATTGCCCTTAAGGGTGAGCACGCCTTGGGGGATGTCAGTGCCAAAGAATTTTCTTCCAGTGAATCTGTCAATTTCTTTGAATGCTTGAGAAGAGTTTCGTATGTCTTGTATTCTTTTTTTAAAAGAATAATTGAGGTCAATATTGACTCTTTTATTGATGAGATTGTTGAGACATTGAGTTCCATATGAGAGTGGGCAGTACTCAAAATTAACCTTGTTAAGATATTTGTGGAAGATTATTTTTAACCGTCTTAACCAGAAGCTCCGAATTTTTAAAAGCTTAATAATAAGGTCAGATTGTTTTTGGGTTTATATATGACTAAGTTAGATCCTATAGCAGCTGTCATCTTTGTGTTCAGTTCAACGATTATATCGCCAATTTCATAATTTGAGATATTCCTGTCAGATGAAACATACCAACATAGAGGGATATGTTGCCATGCACATTTAAGAGTCAGAGTTTTTGAAGCTTCTAAGTGCAACTGGTGAAGATAGCACGGAGGGAAAGTAATTGCCGAGCTCCACGTTAATAGAAACACCAAAGTGATCTGATGCTACAGCGAACGTCGAGCAAATATCGGAGATAGCAGAGATTTGAAAAAAGGAAGAAGTCAATAAAAGAAGAAGACGACGACCGTGGAAAGGTCGATCCATCCAGAGGAATAAGATCGAGATTTAAGAATGCACCATTGGAAAACCAGTTATAAACTAGGTTTCTGTTTCTGTTGTGAACGATATCCCCTCAAAGAGGGTGACGTGCGTTCAAGTCTCTTCCAATTATAATTGC
Source organism: Volucella zonaria (assembly GCA_963966105.1). Taxonomy (NCBI): domain Eukaryota; kingdom Metazoa; phylum Arthropoda; class Insecta; order Diptera; family Syrphidae; genus Volucella; species Volucella zonaria. Next base: position 152,794,468 of record OZ014530.1, on the reverse strand, counting down.
ATCAAACGAACATGTCAAAGAAATCCTGAGTTACTGGGTATATACATATGTACATATATGCTAATAAACAACAATCGAAATTCAGAACGTCTTGAATTGTGAAAGGTAACTGATGTTAAGCATACTGAAAAGATGTCGCTAAGAAAGAGAACTTTACGAAATGAAAAATTGTCTCTAAGAATTATTGCATTTCCTCTTCCTGGATCAGTTCTTATAATATTACAACCTTCAAAAGAGGGCTTATGCCTGCTATGAAGTATATTTTCGGAGAGAAAACAAATGTCTGGCTTATCTCTTTTTAAGATCTGGGAAAGAGTCAATCTTTTTTCATGAGATATAAATGAATTAAAATTCACGGGGTCATTTTACCACTGTAGAGGCAACGAACTCTATGTAAGTGAACATTTTCTCTCCTTTTGACTGAAGTTTTTGGTAAACTGGCTAAATCTGTCTGATTTTAATCAACAGATCTTTGAATGAACTGCTAAAGAGATTTTTAGACTCATTCAGAAAGTCATTCAAAATTCCTGGGTGAGATGTGTCCTTACTGAGTGCGGGATGCTTATCTAGGAAGTTTCTTGCCATATCCGCAAAAGAAATATTTGGATTAACTATTTGGCTTTCAGTCTCTAGTGCAACTTTTCTGTTTGTGAGAGCCACAAATGAATTCTTTTGGGATGACGCTTGTCTTCTCTCTGTATTTTAGAAAAGCAGGGCAATTCTGCGAAATTTCTGCATGCCCAATTTCATTGCAATTAATGTATTTTGGTTGTGAGAGTGAATATTTTATTTTTTTATTTATTTATTTTATTTTATTTTATATTTTATTTTCATTCTAATTTAAAACTGATGTACAATTTCTTACAGAATATAGCGGAAAATAATAGCGATCACTCTGTAACTTAAAAGTTAGTATAGAGTGACACTGCGATTTAATTAACAAATAAATATAAGTTTGATGTCGGGGAGCCATCGGTTTTACAAAATTAATGTTCTGGGACTTCATAAAAAAAAGAAGGAAAAAAAATTCATATAATAATTCAAGGAAAAAAAGGAAAGAGCAATTACTATTTGGAAATTATTTTAACAGTTGGAAAAAGATTACAAAAATTTAATGAATAAACTTACGTACATTAAACTTAAACATTGACCTGTGCTCATGATTAGGATAGCAGATTGCTTTTAAATAACGATTCCAGGACTTCATAATTCATAGTGAATAACCAGTCTTTAACCTTTTTTAAGAATGAATTAAAATGTAAAGCAGAAAATGGTAACTTATTGAACATTAAAGGGGCGATAACGGAGTAGAAGTGATTGGAACACTGACAAGATGCATGGTATTCATACGAAGACTATAAAAATGTGTAGTTCTACTAGGAATATTACCGCTTTGCTTAAAGAATTCTTTTAGAACTTTGAAAACGTAGAGGTGTCTCATTATTGTTTGATGAGATACATTTTGCGCATTATAAGGAACATATGAGATTTCAGAGTATGGATATGATCTTTCCAATTCAAGTTGTGGTCAATTAATACTCCTGGGTATTTATAGTGATGCACTGATTCAATGTTAAAACAATTATTAGAACAAGGTGAACTACTAATATAATTACTTTTTCCACAACTACGAACAGGTAAACAGAATTTATTACAATCATAAGCATGAAAGCATAAATTAAAATCATTTAAAACATGATTTGATATTTTGAAAAAAATAAGTTTTGTCTTCTCGCTAATAATCAGTTTATGTTCCGCAAACCAAAGTTTCAATATTTCTAGATATTCCGAGATCTTTGCAATATTTTCGTATCTTGTATCAATTTGGTATGTAAAGACTATGTCGTCTGCAAATGCAGTAGATACTCCATTAAGAGTTAGTGTGAAGAGAGACTTAATGTATATCAAAAAGAGCACAGGACCAAGAACTGAGCCCTGTGGTACACCATTTTTTAAGATACGAGAGTCACTAAAGCTTCCGTTTACATTTACTTTTTGATTCCTACCTTTTAGATAAGAAGTAAACCATTAGTGGATTATTCCTCTAAAACCAGCATTGTATAATTTTTTTAAAGGCAGGTCATGGTCAACCATATCAAACGCTTTTGTCATATCGACAAAAAGAGCCATGGTGGATTTGTTGCAGTTAATACCTTCATACAATTGGCTACACACTCTGAGGATATCATCATCGGTTGACATTCCTCTTCTAAAACCAAACTACTTACTACTTAAAAAAATTGTTTCTGTTTAAAAAAGACAATATGCGAGATTTCATAAGTTTTTCGAAAATCTTAGAAAACGTTGGAAGTAGCGAAATAGATCGACATATTACTTTTATTACCTTTTTCAAAAAGTGGTATAATTTCAGCGCCTTTTAGGTTATTACACAATTTTCCCCGATCTATAGATTAAAGTTATTCGATTGCCGCGCCGCCGGCAAAACCGAAAAACCAGAAAAAAACGCAAACCGATTTAATAAAAACAAAAAACCGATCCACACTGTCGGTGGTTGGGATCCGTGTGACGATCTGTCACCTGGATTTCCTGGGGAACAGAAAATTCCCTGAGGGGAAATTGGTAATGGCAGCAATATAGTTTGCTGAACCAAGTGGCTGCTCAGCTGGGCTGGGTTCAGCGAAACTGATATTTTTAAATGTTAATTAAGCTATTAATAGAAAAAAAAGGATGTTAGGCGCCATGCACTTTTTGCTCCGAGTGGAAGTGCAAAACCATCTGCTACTAATAAGTCGGGAGAAATACCGGGGGAAAAAAAATAAACTATAAATTTTTTTCAAACTTTATAAATGAACGCTTTATTTGAGGAGTGAAGGAAAAACAAAGGAATGCGGTAGCCGTTAAGCGGCAATGACAAAACGGCAAACCAAATGGCGGTACTGAAGGTACCACTAAATAGACTGAACCGCTAGTTGGGAACCCGATACCGATTGAAAATTCTTATTCGGAAAGAAAAGGATTCGCCCGGGGTAAATAATACTACTTATCTGGTTAATTGATACTGTTATGCTCCTGTCCTGCCCGTCCTGATTTCGTCCGTATTTCCTCCTCGTTTTGGTATATCTTCAAGTCCTTGTTCTTTTTCCTTTCTTTATCTTTATCCTTTTTTTTTGTTTTAATTAATTTTCTTCACCTTTTTGTTTTGTTTTAAACTCTTGTTTTTTTTGTCTTACACTTTTGATGGTCAAACAAGAAGTGATTAACCCTATCCCGATGATATTAGCTCGAACCGTAGGTCTCACACATACACTCCTTCATACGTCCGTTCATACGGATGCAACGGTCCAATTTTGGCCTTTGTGAGCAACGCCCCGCAAATTTGCTCAAGTGTGCCACCGTGCATTGGATTTCCGTTGCTTTCACTCTCTCATACACACACACATTCGTGCTTCTTTCCTATTTCCCCAAATCTGGGGAAATTTCCTCCAAGATTGGGATTTCCCTTTGGGCCGAGCTAATATTTCCCTTTACGATCATTCATTGGGGTTGCATTCAGTCTGAATGCAACACCAGTCCTTCCCAAAAGATAAAAAAAGGAAAAAGGTAATTTGCCAACAATATATGGCCTACTCGCATTTATACATTCTAATCATTATCCGTTCCTGATAATGATCGGGTGGCGTACCTTGAGGGCGAAACACGGAACTAATCACGAGACGGGTGCTCTCCAATGAAAACTAAATATAAATAAAGACATCCCGGCGAATCCTCTTGTCAAGAATTAATTTAATGTGGGCCGCGCAACTAGGGGTCCATTCTTTACAACACTTTTTGTTACAATTTTATTTTGTTCTGTTTTGTACTTAAGGTGGTGACCGTCCGTCACCAAATAGATTATCTGTGGCAGTCCGCCTGGTCCTGTGGCTTTGTGTATTTATTATACGCAGAGGATTCCAGACCGTCCATCTGACGTACAGCGTTGGACTTAAGGTGACCATCCGTCACTCCACCGAGACTCCCGTCTTTTCGTCTCGTGGATCTACTGGTTGTCCCCTCCGACAAGTATAAAAGCAGAAGGACAGAGCTCGAGAGCCCACCAATTCTGCCCGCTAATATACTTCTCCAAGGAGACAACGGACATAAAATGAACGGGTGGGGCAAAAAGCGGATCGGGCAGGACAGACCGTGATGGAGCGGAGATGACTTCTAAGGCTAAGGGATCTACCCGATAGGAGAGACAACACAACACAAGGGCAAGAGCCGACGACTTTGTGAATGGCTCTTGTTCACTACAACGTTGGACGCTGGTCTCGCGCCTTCCTCCTAATGGTTGCTTCAATGGACCGTCCGTCCTACCTGCTGTGGTTGATCCTTCAAGATACTAGGAGGGTGCACCAATGGCTGATGGACCCATGGCTGCCCACCACCCTTCTAGGATTTTGAAGGACCAACGGAGAAGAATGTGGATGAATGAGACCGAAGGGAAAGGGAGAGAGTAGAACTTGTTGTGGTAAATTTTACCGCAACAAACCCCACCCTTACCTCCAAGGAAATGTGCTTACTTTGCGAAGCAACTTAAGTCATTTCCAGAGGCTTCTATGGGTCAGGGATGAGAAGAACATTAGGGCCAATACATCAGTCTTAATCCCATATTAAAATACGATTTAACAAAAAAATATGCAGACCATATCCTTTAAAAACCCGAATGTGAAACTAATCTATGCAGCTCAAAATTGTCAAAAATTTCAAAATTACCCTTAATTTCCGATTACTTTGTTTGGGGCTTTCGATTTAGGGATCATTTGTGTCATAGTATGGTTTTAGGTCCTTACAATGCCACGTGCCGCGTTCTTTCCCGGTCTCGTCTGCTAAGACATATGTCCACGGTGATACTCTTTTTACGATTGTGTAAGGACCTATGAATTTAGGAGCTAACTTGGCTGCATAGTAATTGGCGGCATCTGAGAGAACAAAGTTTCGTCGCCATACAATCTCTGTGCATCTCTACGTCGGAGATTGTAGGCTTTCGTAGACTTCTTGGTTGCCGCCTTAAGTTTGTCTCCTATGTCTTGCCTAAGTTCCCCAAATCTTTCTCCTAACTCTCCCAAATCTAAATCCCTATTCGTTTGATGATCACTAACGGTTGGAACATCCCTACCGTGAGTGACCATATGCCTTCCAAAGTTAGCGTAATAAGGGGTAATGCCTAAAACCTCATGTTGCGCGGTTCGTATTGCGCAGGCAACTTTTGAAAGTTGGGTGTCCCAGACTCGATGATTCTCGGAGACGAATGCTCTTAACGTGGTTTTTATTATTTGGTTAATGCGCTCTGCAGGATTCGCTTGTGGGTGATAGTGAGCGGTAAACCTAAGTTGGGACCCGTAGGCTTCGCATAGCGCAGCCAGTTCTTTACTCCTAAACTGGGGACCGTTGTCACAGACACAGGCTGAAGGGACACCAAAAAGAAGGAACACATTATCCTCTAACTCCCTACACACCGCTTTTGCTGTTGCGGACCTCAACGCGAAGAGTAAAGGAAATTTAGTGAAATAGTCAACGACGGTCAGTATATACATGTGACCCCTGTTCGATTTTGGGAGTGGGCCTACCAAGTCAACCGAAATCATTTGCCAAGGTTTTGAAATACCTATCCTCTCCGTCATAAGACCAGCCGGTTTCTTATTCACTGGCTTCACCTGTTGGCAAACTTTACAATACTTTACATACCTCGTAACATCGCACCTCATTTTCGGCCAATAGTACTTTCCTAATACCCTAGCGTAAGTTTTTCTAACCCCCATGTGTCCTGATAACGGACCATCATGACACTCTTTCAAAATCCCTAATCTAGCTGGTTTACCTACTACTAACTTCCATTCCTGACTATCTTTGTGTACTACTACGTGGTTTGACTTCACAAACTTAAAGAGGTGACCATTCTCCACTCTCCACGATGGGAAGACTAGCGGATTTGCCTCAACTTTAGCCATCATTTTTACCACCCAAGGGTCCGATTCCGCTTCCGAGATCTCGGCCACTGCCGGGACTCCACGCGATAACATGTCGGGGACCACATGTTCTTTCCCCTTTCGGTGGACGATGTCAAAGTCGAATTGTTGTAGCCGGACTACCCAACGAGCTAATCTACCCTGCGGGTCCTTCAGATTGTTTACCCATACCAAGGAGTAGTGATCAGTCACGACCGTAAATCGAACATCTTCGATGAATGGCCGTAACTTTTCAATCGCCCATAGCACGGCCAAACACTCCTTTTCTGTTGTCGAATAATTCCTCTCACATCTGTTCAGCGACCTGCTCAAGTAGCACACAACTTTCTCTCCTTCTTCGAAGTTTTGCGAAAGCACGGCTCCTATCCCGTAGTCCGAAGCATCCGTCTGCACCACAAGAGGTCGCTCGAAATCCGGACACGTCAATACGGGGGCCGTTACCAGACACTCTTTTGCTTTCCTAAAACTTCCTTTACAATCTTTTGTCCAAGAAAATTTCCTACTCTTCTTTAACAAATCTGTTAAAGGCCTAACTAAGCTCGCAAAATTTGGTACAAACCGTCTGTACCACGACACCGTCCCTATGAAACTCCTAACTTCCTTCACGTTTTTCGGTGCAGGAATCCTAAGAATGCTTTCTACCTTTTCCGGATCTACATGTAATCCATTCCTATCGACAACATACCCCAAGAATTTCAAGGACGGCCGACAAAAGTTACATTTTTCCCGTCCAACTTTCAACCCTGCTCCACACAGCCGTTTAAAAACCTCTTCCAATATTTCAAGATGTTTTGCAAAAGAATTTGTGACGATAATGATATCGTCTAAATACACAAAGACATGTGGCTCGAGATCGGCACCGAGGACGCTGTCGATGAATTTTTGCCACGTCGCAGGCGCGTTGTGTAAGCCGAATGGCATTCGCTTGAATTGGAAAAGGCCTCTATTTGGCACCGTGAAGGCTGTGAGCGGGAGAGATCCCTCTTCAACCGGGATCTGCCAGTAGGCCGACTTAATATCCAAGGAGGACAAGTATTTGACGTCTCTGAGTTTGTCTAACGTTGTCGATATGTATGGCAGTGAATAAGCATCCCTATCTGTTACCCTATTCAATTTCCTATAGTCTACGCAGAACCGAATTGAACCGTCTTTCTTTTTAATAAGGACTATTGGAGATGCCCAAGGACTGTTTGATTTCTCAATAACTCCTGCTTTCAGCATCTCCTTAAGTTCCTTATATATGTGTACCTGCATTGCTGGTGAGACAGGATAATATCTTTGTTTAATCGGTTCTGCGGACGTCCTAATCCTATGCTCTACCAAGTTCGTACATCCTAAACCCTCCGGCATTGCTTCGAACATCTTGTCTAACACTGCTTCCAATCTCCCCAATTCGGTTTGGTCCAGCTCTGACTTTTCCCGAAGAGCCGATATGGAAGCCACAAACTCTTGGCTCGAAAAGCTCCACATGTTAGATCTTAGATCCGGGACTATTCCCGACAGTGCCCAAAAATCTGCACCCAATATCATAACATGTTGCAGTGTAGGAATGACAAGACATTCTACAAGCACCGATTTCCCTTGCACTACAATTGGTAGGGATACGACCCCTAAAACTTCTATAGGTTCCCCATTTGCTAACCTAACTGAAATAACTTTGCTTTTCCCTAACACTATGCCTACGCTTTTTAAGATATCCCAACCGTCCCTACATACTATTGTGTGCGATGCTCCTGAGTCTAATAGACCTATCAATTTAATTCCGTAAATACTAATACCTAAGTATGGCCTATATCCTTCCCGTTTGCCTCTAAGGTGAAACCTACCTGAACTTCTTCCGCCGACTGGTCAAAAACAGGCGACCTACCCCCTACTTTCGACGGCGCTCCTGTCCTACTAGCCCAGGAGTCCGACTCGCGTTTCCCGAACAGTTGCTACAGTCCCTACGGCTGACCCCCTGTCTTCCGCAACCATAGCACCGCCTTGGAATCGTACATCTATTTGCGAAATGACCTCCTTCCGCACAATTAAAACAACGAATGTTACTACTAATGGGGGTTGGGTTGGTCCTACTAACAACCGCAACCCGGGCTGGTTCTTCAACCGACGCGTAAGCCAAATCAGGTTCGAGTAAGTGTCGACCGCGGACGCTTGGAGGTGGAGCAAAAGTTTCGACGTTGGCTCTCACGGTCTCCAGCCTTCTGCCTAACGCCACCAAGTCACTGATCGACTTTTGATCGGACAGGCCCAGTTGCGTTTGGTAGAACGGCGCTAAATTCCGTTGAAGGATAGATAATTTCCTTCTTTCAGATAGAGGATCAGACAATCTGCGAAACATATTTTCCATCGTTGCGGCGTATACACCGATCGTTTCTTCTTTTCCTTGGGTCCGTCGTTTGATTTCGTCTAAGAGGAGATCGTCGTAATTCGGTGGAAGAAATACGAGTACTATTTTGAGTTCCCTAACCAACTCCTGCCAATTCCCGACATTCGCCCTAACCGCCCTAAACCATAAAAGCGCCTTCCCACTGAAAAGATCCACCGCTGCTCTAAATAGGTTTGTCTAGAAACACCGCGCGCTTCACGAAGCTCTTCGACTCGTTCCAGGAATGAGTTCACAGAAGACCCACACCTTTCTCCCGTGAACTTTACACCCCACTTCTCGATTCGCTCTGGGCAACGCTCGATTATCTGATATTCCACCGCCGGGGGTAACTGACGAGGTTGGGGAGTGGGCGGGGGTCGAAAAATAGTTCGCGGTGACGGGATCGGAGTTCTAAGGTTTCCGACCGAGTTACTCTCCTGGTCTTCTTTTTCTTCTCGGTTATCTTCCTCATCCTCTTCCGATGTCAAACGACCTAAACACAGAAGCAACTCGTTCTTAACATCGCCCCTTTCAACAAAATCCTCTTTCGATTCTGCATTCGCTCTATCCATTCTCACCATGGCCCATTCTATCTTCGTGAGAACCTTCAAGCACTCCGAAGACTTTGGATCAACTGGTGGGTCCTCAAGAAGATTTTTGATTTCACCTAGTTTGGACCTGACCGCTTCGATATCTTGTTCGAAGGTAAATCGACCCCCGACGCTCCAGGAGCCGAACTGACCTTAAGGACTTCCTCAACGCGTCCACGGTTCCTACCGTCAGACCGCGAGCCTCCATCTCATAGGTCAACTCCTCCTGTGATAACCGATTGATCTCCATTCTTTCTCAACATACAAATACAAATACAATACAATAATACAACAACAAATTCACCGCACGAGGATTTCAGGCAGTCGTACCTAATCAATCAGTGTAAAGCACTTGACCTAAATCAAATAAGCTACCAAACAAAATCAAGAAGAAGTCTCTCACGACACACTTGCTGCTACAATTCCGACACTAAAAAAAATCAAGTTGAAACCACAGGTGCGGAAACGAATTCAATTAAAAAGTAAGAGGTGTCCAAATAAACCCACAAATAAAACCCAAGGTACAATTCGACAAATGAAGATAATTGAAAATCAAAATGTATGATGGAAATCAAAATCAAAATATAGAGAACATCGAAATATAGTATAAAACAATTAAAATTAATTAATAAACAATTAAAATTAATAATTATAAAACAATTAAAATAATCAAAATAATATAATAAAATCAAATTATGTACAATATGTAAACCAAAAAAAAATATGTGGTATATGCCAATGTAATAAAAAGAAAGGAATAAATTTCAAAAACAAAACGATGGTCACACTTTTTTAAATTATATTTCAATGCAAAAAAACAACCGCAAGAAAAATCACTGCAACTACTGTCTGTCTGTCCGTTAAGTGAATATAAATGTTTGCGAATATGAATGTTTGTATGTATGTATGTATGTCAACGTATGTGCACTATGAAAATCTATGAAAAAAAAAAAAAAAATCTCACTTACTTGGAATCTGGTCGATGCTACAACGAGTATCTTCCAGTTAAAAGTAGTGGGGTAGAACCGATAAAAGATGTTGCGATTGATCTTTCTCCTTCCCCTAAAAATAAAGGGTATAACACTTCCCTGAGAGACACTATGCACCACACGGAACAATGGGAAAATTTTCCTTCGACTTTTTTGTTTTGGCCCCACGTTGGTCGTCAAAAATATTACACAATTTTCCCCGATCTATAGATTAAAGTTATTCGATTGCCGGGCTGCCGGCAAAACCGAAAAACCAGAAAAAACCGCAAACCGATTTAATAAAAACAAAAAAATCGATCCACACTGTCGGTGGTTAGGATCCGTGTGACGATCTGTCACCTGGATTTCCTGGGGAACAGAAAATTCCCTGAGGGGAAATTGGTAATGGCAGCAATATAGTTTGCTGAACCAAGTGGCTGCTCAGCTGGGCTGGGTTCAGCAAAATGATATTTTTAAATGTTAATTAAGTTATTAATAGAAAAAAAAGGATGTTAGGCGCCATGCACTTTTTGCTCCGAGTGGAAGTGCAAAACCATCTGCTACTAATAAGTCGGGAGAAATACCGGGGGAAAAAAAATAAACTATAAATTTTTTTCAAACTTTATAAATGAACGCTTTATTTGAGGAGTGAAGGAAAAACAAAGGAATGCGGTAGCCGTTAAGCGGCAATGACAAAACGGCAAACCAAATGGCGGTACTGAAGGTACCACTAAATAGACTGAACCGCTAGTTGGGAACCCGATACCGATTGAAAATTCTTATTCGGAAAGAAAAGGATTCGCCCGGGGTAAATAATACTACTTATCTGGTTAATTGATACTGTTATGCTCCTGTCCTGCCCGTCCTGATTTCGTCCGTATTTCCTCCTCGTTTTGGTATATCTTCAAGTCCTTGTTCTTTTTCCTTTCTTTATCTTTATCCTTTTTTTTTGTTTTCATTAATTTTCTTCACCTTTTTGTTTTGTTTTAAACTCTTGTTTTTTTTGTCTTACACTTTTGATGGTCAAACAAGAAGTGATTAACCCTATCCCGATGATATTAGCTCGAACCGTAGGTCTCACACATACACTCCTTCATACGTCCGTTCATACGGATGCAACGGTCCAATTTTGGCCTTTGTGAGCAACGCTCCGCAAATTTGCTCAAGTGTGCCACCGTGCATTGGATTTCCGTTGCTTTCACTCTCTCATACACACACACATTCGTGCTTCTTTCCTATTTCCCCAAATCTGGGGAAATTTCCTCCAAGATTGGGATTTCCCTTTGGGCCGAGCTAATATTTCCCTTTACGATCATTCATTGGGGTTGCATTCAGTCTGAATGCAACACCAGTCCTTCCCAAAAGATAAAAAAAGGAAAAAGGTAATTTGCCAACAATATATGGCCTACTCGCATTTATACATTCTAATCATTATCCGTTCCTGATAATGATCGGGTGGCGTACCTTGAGGGCGAAACACGGAACTAATCACGAGACGGGTGCTCTCCAATGAAAACTAAATATAAATAAAGACATCCCGGCGAATCCTCTTGTCAAGAATTAATTTAATGTGGGCCGCGCAACTAGGGGTCCATTCTTTACAACACTTTTTGTTACAATTTTATTTTGTTCTGTTTTGTACTTAAGGTGGTGACCGTTCGTCACCAAATAGATTATCTGTGGCAGTCCGCCTGGTCCTGTGGCTTTGTGTATTTATTATACGCAGAGGGTTCCAGACCGTCCATCTGGCTGTAGACGTACAGCGTTGGACTTAATGTGACCATCCGTCACTCCACCGAGACTCCCGTCTTTTCGTCTCGTGGATCTACTGGTTGTCCCCTCCGACAAGTATAAAAGCAGAAGGACAGAGCTCGAGAGCCCACCAATTCTGCCCGCTAATATACTTCTCCAAGGAGACAACGGACATAAAATGAACGGGTGGGGCAAAAAGCGGATCGGGCAGGAGAGACCGTGATGGAGCGGAGATGCCTTCTAAGGCTAAGGGATCTACCCGATAGGAGAGGCAACACAACACAAGGACAAGAGCCGACGACTTTGTGAATGGCTCTTGTTCACTACAACGTTGGACGCTGGTCTCGCGCCTTCCTCCTAATGGTTGCTTCAGTGGACCGTCCGTCCTACCTGCTGTGGTTGATCCTTCAAGATACTAGGAGGGTGCACCAGTGGCTGATGGACCCATGGCTGCCCACCACCCTTCTAGGATTTTGAAGGACCAACGGAGAAGAATGTGGGAAAAGGGAAGGGGAGAGAGTAGAACTTGTTGTGGTAAATTTTACCGCAACAAGGCGAACACTAAAATTAAATAAGTAGCATAAAACGTCCACCACATAGTAGCACATTTTCTTCAATAATACACTTGATATACCATCACTAGTACAAGACTTTTTGTTTTTTAACGAAAATATTGCCTTACAGATTTCACTTGAAGAAAATGATTGGAAGACAAAACTGTTTGGTTGTGTGTTTTCTACGAGTCTTATATATAGAACAATTGCAGTCTCTTGAAATCCCTACAGATGGTTTCAGTTTCTCTGAAATTTCGGTAAAGTACTCATTGAGCCTATTGGAGATGATGACTGAGTCCGTGAAACTTTTATCATCTATCTCCAAACTGTTAATGCCTATTTGTTGTATTTCAATACATGTTTCAGAGGTGTGATTTTCTAGACAGACAAGACAGTATCCACAGCAATCACCTGTGTGACCGAATCTTTGACAAGGATAGCATCTGATCACTAGTCTACTATTTTTTCTCTACCAGTAAATTCTTTGGTGAAGTAGAATTCGAATATGTACCCATTAGTTCTTTGATTGATTCGCCCACGTCAAGTTACACAACAAAAATATTTAGTTTTACCACCTTGATCAACAATTTTCCGGAATTTATTCAGAAAATTAAAAATAAAAGTTTACGAGTATTCATCTAAATCTATATTGTCCCCTTCAAAGTAATCCCCATTGACTGCAACAGACTTATGCCAGCGCTTGATCCAATCCTCGAAACATTTTTTATATTCGGTTTTCGGTATGCCCATCAGTGCTTCCTGCGATTTTCACTTCCTCTTCTCGATTACTTCCTCTCGGCTGCTGAAACGCGTTGCCCGTAGTGATTTTTTTTAACTCGATTGAACAGAGAGAAGTCACAGGGAGGTGACTTGGTTTTTTTGGTCTTGGCTCATTTGGTGAACGCCATTCACTTGCCTGATGTCTGGATTGCGTGTCGTACTCATAAACCCACGTCTCGTCTCCAGTAATGATCTTTTCCGACGTCAACACGGTCTCTTTTTTCATGAAATTGAGGTCTTTTGGCACCAACTTTGCTGCTACACGACGGAAGCCCAAATTATTAACCAAAATGTCTTGGACGGATCTATAGGCAATGTTCAAGTCCCCCGCTATCTCTCTGATAGTTAATTTGCGGTTATTGACCAACATTTTTTTTACTTCATCAATGTGTTCGTCGGTTTTCAATGTCGGTGGTCTGCCACTGCGTTCATCATCTTCGATTGAGTCACGACGACTTTTGAACGGCTCGTGCCACTGGTAAACGACGGTTTTCTTTAAGAATCATTGCCGAAACATTTTTCCAACATTTCCAACGTTCGCACATCATTAAATCCGTTTTTTACGCAAAATTTAATACAAGTTCCTTGTTGCAAATTTAAATCCATTTCTAAAATTGTAAAAAATCGCCAACACACACAGGGATAGATGTACTCTTGGCGACGTAACTTTTGCAAATGTCAAGCTATGATGCTAAGATTTAGAGGGAATGTCAACAACAGATTTACCAACTTAACAAAAAAAAACAGAACTCAAAACGGACACGGTGGTGTCCCCCGGGAACATTTTGATCAAGGTGATATATTATATAAGTTCCTTTGTTCTTGCAGTGGAAATGAAGGTACTTTACTAATCTTAACCTTTGGGACAGAATCCCTAAGGGCTTCTAGAATTAACTCGATCGGTGTATCGCCGTCAAGACCTTTCAGTAGTATAGAAGTCTTTCAATAAATTATCTATGCACACTCGCATTATTTACATAAACTTTAGTTTCATGTTTCCGGTGTTCACAAATTTGTATTGGATATCTTTAACTTTACATTCTAAGGCAGAGAATTTAATTGGTCTATTAATAGTGTACAATTAGCACCAAATATGAAAATCGGGGGACAATATATAATTTTGTTATCTAAAGAATTACTCTTCTTTTTTGTTCGTCTAGTAGAACTAATTGCTCGGCCGCTTGTGTTTATATCTTTATATCTTTAGTTTGTTTTCATTTGTTCTAGTTCCAAAAGTGTCCCAAACGAATCGTCCTCAAAATTGGATTGATTTTCATGAGAAATGGTCTGGCTCTTAATTCCTCCTCTTTCTCTTTCGGTCACCGGTTTGCCGGTTTGCTCACCGGTTTAACTTGCCGATTACAATAGTCCAATCACTTGAGATTGGCTGTAGTGTAGTCATCTTTGCAATTACATTTGTCCTTGAAGGATATTGACTTTCTCAAGACAGGTTTGAGGTAAATTCTGAGTAACTGCTGCATAGAAATAACATCGGGTGGTACATCACATAGACTGTTACAAATATAATTTTTTTTTTAGAAAAGGCCTATTCCTAGCTGGGCTGGAATATAATTACTAATGCTTTCACGTTCTTCCACTTTTTGAGTTTCTATCTCACAGAAGAAAATATTTAAACAAGTTTATGTTTTGTTTTATTGTTTGACAAACCTGTGTTAATTTTATGCACAAGAGGTAATCGCTGACACGCGTCTGCTCAAGTCAGCGAACCAGGATGCACTTTTAAAGTCGTAGCCCTGCAACTGCTCTATCCATCTCGCAACTTAGCCCTCAACGTTCTTAAATTCAAGTAGCCATTTCAGAGCTGCTTTGTCTGTCCGAATAATGGACTTTTGTCCTTAGAGGTACTTATGGAAATGCTTTGTAGAGAGAATTAAAGCCGAAATCTCGGGCCAAGTTACGCAGTAATTCCTTTCTGGTCTGGAAAGTACCTTGCTGTAATACGCAACCCCTTTCTCTTGACCATCATGAACTGGAGAGATCACAGCTCCGACCCCGACTTTGCAACAGCTGCGTCCACAATGAAAATTTTTCCGTGTTTTTTTTTTCAAAAGAACTTAACACTTACTCACTTACACTTATAATGCCTCAGCATGTAACACATTTTTTTGGAAAATGGGATAGAGAGAGAAAGAAAGATGTTTGGGCTCAGTGATTGTTTCGCTCCATGGGTGACATCGAACATTTAATGGGGAGACTAAATTCTTAGTGGAAGTTGGCTTGATGTTGATTTCTTCCTTGATTTTCGTAAACTGAAAAATGGATATGTCTTTCGGGCGAGGCTGAGATTCGAACACCGAACCTACCGATTTGCAGGCCAGTCCACTACCACTTGAGCCACGGCCACGGGCTAACGCAAGATGAGGGCACTGCATAGCTGCCGCTTGAGTTCTTGAAGTACTTTTTCACACTTACCAGACCACCTGAACTATCCGCCTTTTTTGAAATACTAGCAAAATCCTTTACGAATCTTATGTAATAGGTAGCAAGTCCCAAAAGGCTTCTCAGTTGGTATTTATCTTTAGAGCAGGCCAACTTTTCACCGCTTTAATTTTGTCAGGATCCGTCCTTACTCCTTCCCCTGATATATTGCGACCCATTAATCGCTCGAAGGTGGCCGAAGTGTTGCACAGTCTAAACGGCATCACTGTAAACACCCAGATACTGCTTCCTCTAGTAAATGCAGTTTTCTTACGATCCGTGTGATGAATCTCTACCTGCCAGTAACCGATCTTCAGGTCAAGAGTTGAAAACCATTTTGCTCCAGAAAGCGTATGCAAAGTGTCATCGAATCTCGGCAGTGGGTAGCTGTCCTTTTTGGTGACATCGTTAGGATCAATCAGCCCCTCCATCTTCGTGTTTGTTTAGCCAATGGAAGACACCTTGCAGGTTAACGGATTGGTCGGGAGTCTCCGATATCAACGTAGTGTTGAACACGTTGTGTACGTCCATATTTTCTGTCTTGTGTAGCAAATATATCAGCGTACTCATCGATTATTTTTTCTGACAGGATTCGCTGCTCTTGATCCCAACATAGGCTGAGAATTTTGTTCCCGATTTTTATACTCTGAACAGTGATACACGATTTGATTCCGCTGTGTTCACTATAGCCTCATTTTCCCAATATCTCCCCTTTTCACCTTTACAATGAATGTCTTTGGATTTAGAATCCTTACAGGGACCATGTTCTTCTTTGGTTCCACTAAGGTCTTTCACATCATGAAGTCTCTCCTATTTACTGGCTCCATTAAAAAAAATCGGTGACTACCAGGACCACCATCCACTTTTGCCCAAATAATTGCTTCCGACGGAGGCTCTAGAATCTTATTTCTGCAGATGACGCCTTTTAAGACTGAAGTGTTGGCTTTCCGTATATCATTGGTATCTGCATATTTTCGTATTTCAGGGTTAGTGCCCCAAGGTCCACGAAATCTGTACCAATGATACACTCGTCACATATGTTCGCCACAAGAAAAACGTGAGAAGACTATTCTGACCAGGTGAATTTTTATGCAGACTTCACCATATACCTTAGCTGTTTCTCCCTTAGCTGTTCTCAAGCTGTAACAGCTAGTGTTTTGCAACTAGGATTTCTGCACCAAACCCCTCTTGATTTTTCCTTTGCCCTGACTACTTCTACTACTACTTCTGATTGCATTGTTTTGCTAGCGAGACTTGGATGATGGTCCTGGAGCCGTCAACTCCTGCTACCAACTTCTGCTCCGCGAAGTTGGTGCTTAAGCAATTCCCGAGTGATTGCTTCGGGAGTTTGACCGGATTCTTGATACCCGTTGCTGCCGGTTTCTTCCTCTGCCATTGAGAAACGGTTTGGGGATAACCGCATGCAGGAGGTTTACAAGATCCGATTGTAGGGCCGAATGCAGCAACGAGGAGAAACACTGCAACAGCTCCAAGCAGACGTCAGTAGACTGGCATATACCCCACCGGGCCAGGAAATAATCGACGAAATGGCAAAGGACGCCTTCATAAATGGAATCGCAGATTCGAAACTATTTTCAGCAGTAAGAATAGCCGGGACAAGAACGGTGGAGGCAGTCAAACAGGCTTCTAAAGGAACGCATTACGCCAGGGAAGTAGCACCTGTTGAATGCTTCTGCGTAAAACTAATGCACTGCAGGAATAACGATAAAATGGGGCGTCTTCAAAGACAGTGTAAAGAACCGACACGACGAAAAGGCTGCTTTTACTGCGGTAACAAGCAAATAGACGAAGAAACCGGGAGAAACGGCTATCAAGAAGTCGATCGATCTTCCCGAACCTATCTGTCGGGGAAAGCTTAAGCGCCAACTTCGTGGGGCAGATGTTGGTAGCAGGAGTCGACGGCCCCAGGATCATCATTCAAGTGTCGCTGGCAAAACTATGCAATGAAAGTCTTCTGGTAGAAGTAGTCAGTGGAAAGGAAAAATGGATGGCAACAAATAGAAGAATAAAATAAAAAAAATATCACTCAGTGCGGGTATCTCAACTCTCCTGCTCCCGGCTTACACTTGGACACTGCCGTTACTGTATTTATCATACGGCACGGGCATGTATGTAACAACGAGTGTATGTAACAACTGATAAATAGCGGCTTGTGAGTATGAATTTTGTTGGTGCACTGTTTCATATTGTTGTAAGTGCATAACATCTACAACGGTTTGACTCGGTAAACCAACGCCAGAATGCTCACTTCGCAGCCTTCGGTGCAGCATCATCGGTGTTTGTTTGTGATTATGACTAGGGAATTCGGGGTGGACGTAGCCAATATGAGCGGGCTAAATAGTAATCATAATAATAAAAGTCTGTAAAAACAGTGTCATTATTCTTTTTTCATCGCGATCTCACCATTAATGTGCGTACTGATGTAGCTTAGCAAACTCCACCACAATGTGCACCATGTTCCTATCCGGAATACAACTCCATGTGGTTAAAATTTCATCTCTGTAACAAAATTGTCCACTACTGCTTTATTTACAGACGCCCCAAACTGGACAAACGAGTGTGATGCGCTGTCTGTCCCCATACAAAGAATTGTATCCCTGTATCCTCATACTGAAATAGTGACTACGGGTGTCCCCTAATTTGATGTGGACAATAAAAACTACCTAAGACCACACAAAATCATTTTTTATTCATAGCCTTTGGAGCTTACAGCAAAAAAAACCCTGTTTTATAAATTTTAACTGCTGCAGGTTTTTCCACGCATCATCAAATCTGTGGGTTTTTGTGCAAACTTGATGATTTTTTGTTTTATTATTGTTACTTTCATAAGAAAAAATTAGTAAAACGTTATGTTAATTAGGCATTTTCTGGAGAAAGGTGACCAAAGTCAAAAACTAGCATGAGTCCTACACGGAGTTTTTACCATTAGTACTAACAGAACAATTTCCGTTAACATGGGTCAGAGTACACCAAAGTAAGCCTTTTCTTAAATCCTCGATAAACGATGTCAACATTGGAGATAGACCCTTACTGTAGAACGATTTTTTTCTTAGAATATGCCGAGGAATAATTTTCCAAATTATCGTCATCGAATTAGGGGACACCCTGTATATACAATAATTCTGGGTGGATTCGACATTCTGGACAGACAACTCCCGAAGGACGGTATGTTGAGATCTTCGCTGCGGAAAATAACTTGACCCAGCTTGTGAATCCCTCAACACTAATATCAGACGTTGATAGCCATACTGTCAACACCCTGAACTCGTGTTTAACTGCTCATCCTAATAAGTACACTGTTGATGCGCTTGACCGTCATATCAAATAATTTCTCGTACACCGACAACAAGTGCAGAGATGTTTTAGGCGCACCTGCCCCGATGTGTGAATTGTACTCTAATTTTGGCGGGTGAAAGGCTTATGCATATATTGGGAACAGATTGGAAGCGGAAAAGTATTTCTTACATCGTTTGAAGAAATGTAGAAATTTCCAGCATTTTTGACAAATGTGGTCATTCCAATGCAAGTTGTGGGTGGCCGTAGCTTAAGTGGTAGTGGACTGGCTTCCAAATCGAAAGGTTCGTCGTTCGAGTCCCAGTCTCGCCCGAAGGACATATCATCCATTTTTTCAGTTAGAAAAAATCAAGTAAGACGACTAGTTGACTAGAAATCAACATCAAGCCAACTTCCACTAAGAATTTAGTGTCCCCATTAAATGTTTGGATGCCACCCATGGAGCGAAATAACCATTGAGCCCAAACACCTTTCTTTCTCTCTCTATCCCATTTAACACATGCTGAGGCATGTGTATAAATGTATACATACCCACTTGAGTGTTGTTGTGTTGTTGTTGATGGTTAAATTCCTCTTTAACGACAGCAGAGAGCATTGTGTTTTGGAAACATTCCACTCTATTGATAGCTCCCCAATTGGTTATGCTGTTAATAATTTAATGAGCTTAACATACGCTGCTGTTCCCGTTCTACAGCCGAAGAGCAGGGACGTGAGTCCGGAAATGAATATGAAAAGCAGAGAGTACTGCCGTCAGCAAAGGAATATATTGGATTAAAAGTGGCAGACAAGAGATCGTTGATAAAAATTAAAAACAGTGTCGGAGACAAAACGGAGCCCTGGGGCACAACAGCATTTATTTTGTGAATATCAGACTTGAAACCATCCAAGACAACTTGAATTGAACGTTCCGAAATGCACACATTTTCGACAAAAGAGCCTGATGACAAACTTTGCCAAATGCCTTAGAAATATCAAATGTAATTATCTTTCTTTCGCCAGATTGATGTACGCTTTGGTTCCACTTGTCGGTGAGACATGCCATTAAATCACCAGTGGACCTGTTGCTGCGAAAACTGTACTGCCGGTCATTCAGAAGTTTTCGTGTTTCGAGATATTTCATGAGCTGACGATTTATCAGCGTTTCTATGACCTTGGAAAGAAGGGACGTAAGTGCAATGAGTCTGTAGAAGGAGAGAGAAGAAGATTCGTCTTTTTTAAGGACGAGCTGGATAAATGCTGTTTTCCACCTGTTCGTAAAGAGTCCTAAAGAGTGGGATAGACGGAAAAGCTTACGCAGTCGTTTTGCCAGCATGGAAGAACACCTCTTCATAAGAAGGCGGGATACCATCTGGACCAGCGGATTTATGTATGTTGAGATCTTTAAATACTCTTGTTACTACACGAGTGCGAAAGTGGATTCGTCCCATTAAAGCACAATCTGGGAGTGTTGAGCTAGCCGCAAAGTGTGCAGCAAAGTTGGCTTTGTCCAAAGAGCTGGAATGTCATTGTAAATGAGCGTTGGGGTGGAGCATGAGGCAGAATTTCTAATATTTTTAACGAACGACCAAAAATTTTTACTGCCTTTGGGACATTGCAGTATTTTTTGCCTCAGCTTTTCGTCGTATTGGAATTGCACACGCTTAAGAAAGACGTTGCAGTCATTTCTTCTAAACTTTTTTCGGTTTTCATCTGTCCGGTTGGTCTTAAAGGACCGACCCTGACAGCCTCTTTACAGCTCAAGTCGTAACATCCCTTTTCTTTTTGTTTGATCATCCGGATAAAGAAACTCATTCCAAAGAGAAAAGTGTCTGTGATCATATTAGTGGCGGCATCCACGTCGTTATCGAGGAAACATAACGACCAGTTAAAATTCATAACGAAGCTGTTAAGTCCGATCCAATTGGCTTGCTCGTATTGCCATATTGGCTACCAAGGGCACAAAAGTAAAGCCACAGGAATGAATGCAACAATACATCACCATTCGAACGAATAGGCATTAACATCGATGGCCCGTTTCCCGAAATATTTAGTGACAACCAATACACCCTCGTGGTCATGGATTACTTTAGCAAGTGGCCGGAAGTGTTCGCAATTCCAAATCAAGAGGCTAAGACCGTATCAGTATCAGAGCAAGTAGTTAACGGCTGGGTAAGCAGATTTGGGGTCCCAATGGAGCTACACTCTGATCATGGGCGAAACTTTGAATCAAAAGTCTACCAGGAACTGTGCCAATATCTGAGAATAAGGACTGGTCGAGCGATTCAATAGAACATTGAATGAGCATCTGCCTAAGCTCGTCGGCAGCTGCCAGCGGGACTGGAATCAACACATACCTCTTTCTTAATGGTCTACTGACACGCTGTCTATAGTTCAACAGGACATACACCATCAAGGTGAACGACTATGTGGATGACCTGCGCAGGAAGATTTATAAATTTCACGAAAACACACGAGAAAAGGTGAAACTAGCGGGCACCTTCAACGGAACGATGAATGACGGTGTTATTCGGGACAAACAACTTTAAGGAGGGAGCAGTGTAATAATAATATCTTATTTTAACAAAACAAAAAGCAGTATCATCTACAATACCATATATTTGAATCTTAAATAGCAGACTCAATGGATATGGCAGGGGAATATAAATGCCACACGAAGTGCAAGTTACAATAGTACAAAAGTTGAATTTTAAGAGTGAATTAAGAGAGTATGTGGTTCGAGTAAAAGTAGTTGAGAAAAGCGATTGGATTGTAAATTGTAACTGCATTGCGTAAATCGATTATGTTGAAAGACATACTATAAGTTCTAACTTTATACCCACACAAATATTTTACAATACGTATTATAATTATAATTTGTGGAAGTGAGGATAAATGAAACCTTCCTGAGCTATTCACTGATAAAAATACTAAAGAACATTGCTCTTCAGAAGAGTTGTGTGGATACCAAAAACCAAATGTAAATAAAATATATTTATTTTTTATATGTTAATTCCTTCGCACATTGAAAAGGTATCGGTTATTATATTATATACTATATTATATTATACATTATAATATATATATTATATTATATATTATATTATATTATATTATATTATATATTATATTATATTTTATATTATATTATATATTATATTATATATTATATTATATTATATATTATATTATATATTATATTATATATTATATTATATATTATATTATATATTATATTATATATTATATTATATGATATTATATTATATTACATATTATATTATATATTGGGTTTACAAGTAAGTTTCCAGCGTTTGTCAGAGATGGCGCCACCAGTGGATCCCAGGCAGAAATGTCAGACTCCATGTGTTTTATTTGTAGGTTTTGTATCTGTCAACAACTTTGCAGCGTTATATTTGAGCAGTTCTATCGGTGTCGTATATTTTATCGAGCAAAATCATGGCAAGTTTCCAGCCAAATAAACGTCATTTGCGGGAAGCGCTGCTTTTATTCTTTAATATGAAGAAAAGTGCGGCTGAGACCTATCGTTTGCTTTCGGAAACTTATGGGGCGGAATGTATTGATTAATCGACGTGCCGCGAGTGGTTCAAACTGTTCAAATGTGGTGATTTTAGAGTTGAAGACAAAGATCGCCCCGGAAAGCCGAAAAGTTTTGAAGACGAGGAATTGGACGCTTTACTGGATGAGGATCAGTGTCAGATTCAAGAAGAACTTGTTGCATCATTGGGCGTCACGCAACAAGCCGTTTCCCTGCGCCTAAAAGTACTGGGATTCATTCAAAAGGTTGGAAACTAGGTGCCGTACGAATTGAAGCCAAGAGACGTCGAACGGCGATTTTCCATGTCTGAAATGTTACTGCAGCGGTATAAAAATAAATCATTTTTGCATCGTATTGTCACTGGTGATGAGAAATGGATTTATTATGATAATCCTAAACGCAGAAAATCGTATACAAAGCCCGGCGAGCCCGCCCAATCGACGCTGAAACGAAATATTCACGTGAATAAGGTCATGCTCTGCATATGGTGGGATCAAAAGGGTGTCGTATACTACGAACTGCTTCCGAGTGGTGAAACCATCAAAGGACCATTATATCGAACCCAACTAATTCGTTTGAAGCGGGCATTAAAAGAAAAATGGCCAGAATATGAGACCAGGTATGAGTCCGTCATTTTTCATCACGACAACGCTCGGCCACATGTTATGGTTTCGGTGAAAAACTATTTGGGAAATAGTGGATGGGAAACTCTGCCTCACCCGCCTTACAGTCCAGACTTGGCACCATCTGACTACCACTTGTTTCGTTCGATGCAGAACGCTCTTACGGGAATACGCTTCAGCTCAGTAAAGGAAATCAAAAATTGGCTCGATACGTTCTTGGGCTCGAAAGACGAGAAATTTTTTTGGTCCGGAATTCATAAATTGCTAGAAAGATGGGGGAAAGTTGTAGCTTCCGATGGACGATACTTTGAATAAAGCATTGTAACTATGTTTTCATAATAAAACTTCAAATTTTGGAAAAAAACGCTGGAAACTTACTTGTAGACCCAATATTATATTATATTATATTATATATTATATTATATTATATTATGTATTATATTATATATTATATTATATATTACATTATATTATATTATATATTATATATATTATAATATATAAATAATATATAAATAATATATAAATAATATATAAATAATATATAAATAATATATAAATAATATATAATATTATAATATATATTATAATATATATTATAATATATATTATAATATATATTATAATATTATATATATATTATAATATATATTATTTATAATATATATTATATATATTATGGATCTACAAGTTTCCAGCGTTTTTTTCCAAAATTTGAAGTTTTATTATGAAAACATAGTTACAATGCTTTATTCAAAGTATCGTCCATCGGAAGCTACAACTTTACCCCATCTTTCTGGCAATTTATGAATTCCGGATCAAAAAAAATTTTTCGTTTTTCGAGCCCAAGAACGTATCAAGCCAATTTTTGATTTCCTCTACTGAGCTGAAGCGAATTCCCGTAAGAGCGTTCTGCATCGAACGAAACAAATGGTAGTCAGATGGTGCCAAGTCTGGACTGTAAGGCGGGTGAGGTAGAATTTCCCATCCACTATTTTCCAAATAGTTTTTCACCGAAACCGCAACATGTGGCCGAGCGTTGTCGTGATGAAAAATGACGGACTTATGCCTGGTCTCATATTTTGGCCGTTTTTCTTTTAATGCCCGCTTCAAACGAATTAGTTGGGTTCAATATAATGGTCCTTTGATGGTTTCACCACTCGGAAGCAGTTCGTAGTATACGACACCCTTTTGATCCCACCATATGCAGAGCATGACATTATTCACGTGAATATTTCGTTTCGGCGTCGATTGGGCGGACTCGCCGAGCTTTGTATACGATTTTCTGCGTTTAGGATTATCATAATAAATCCATTTCTCATCACCAGTGACAATACGATGCAAAAATGATTTATTTTTAAACCGCTGCAGTAACATTTCGGACATGCAAAATCGCCGTTCGACGTCTCTTGGCTTCAATTCGTACGGCACCCAGTTTCCAAACTTTTGAATGAATCCCAGTGCTTTTAGGCGCAGGGAAACGGCTTGTTGCGTGACGCCCAATGATGCAGCAAGTTCTTCTTGAATCTGAAACGGATCCTCATCCAGTAAAGCGTCCAATTCCTCGTCTTCAAAACTTTTCGGCTTTCTGGGGCGATCTTTGTCTTCAACCCCAAAATCACCACTTTTGAACCATTTGAACCACTCGCGGCACGTCGATTCACCAATACATTCCGCCCCATAAGTTTGAGGCAAACGATAGGCCTCAGCCGCACTTTTCTTCATATTAAAGAATAAAAGCAGCGCTTCCCGCAAATGACGTTTATTTGGCTGGAAACTTGCCATGATTTTGCTCGATAAAATGTACGACACCGATAGAACTGCTCAAATATAACGCTGCAAAGTTGTTGACAGATACAAAACCTACAAATAAAACACATGGAGTCTGACATTTCTGCCCGGGATCCACTGGTGGCGCCATCTCTGACAAACGCTGGAAACTTACTTGTAGACCCAATAATATAATATATAATATAATATAATATATTACTAGATGGAGTGAAAAGTAACCTCCTTGGGAATGAAAACATTTTTTTTTTTAAATGTTTTTTTATATTATTCAATATAGTCCCCTTTTAGTTTGATACACTTATTCCAAGAATTTTCCAACTTCTTGGTCCGAAAAGTAATTTTCCGGAAGGTCTGCAAAATACTCCTCCGTGGCGACCATGATTTCCTCACGTGAGCTGAATTTTTTATTGATGAGCCATCTTTTGAGGTTCGGAAAGAGATAATAGTCCGGGGGATCCAAATCCAGTTACCAATCGACGCCAAAAGTCCGCCCGATTCCGCATCAGCAAGTCCAAACACTCTTTCGAAGTGCTCTCGCGCTCTTGTTTTTGATCAAAAGTGAGCATTCGCAGCACATACCGGCAGGATAACTCTTTCATATGCAGAATATTGCCCAAAATATGGCGTGTGCGCTCAGTATTAATCTTTGTGGTATCTGCTAGCTCGCGAGTTATGTACATCAAATTGTGTACATCAATAAGTTATATGTTACATACATACTAATAATACTCTTTTGTCAAAGTTATGTTATACATACATATGTTACTCTTAATACTTTTTGTAAAATAATTAAAGTGCTTGCTTTTCAAAATTCATTTATTGTAACACTAAACCTTTTCTTGATAACATGCTTGCTTTTCACAACTTGTAAAATTAAACCATAAGAAAAACCGTGTGAGAACCAAATTCAAGCTTCCGTTCCCACAGTTTTTCATACTTTGTTGACTTATTATAAATTGCGAATAAAATCAAAGATTCATTGTCATTTGTTGGTTGTAAAGAATGGAATAAAGTTGTTTTTTTTGAAACTCCGGAGGAACGTTATATTAATTGGCGCAGTCGGTAGGATACAAGTGTATCCATTTTAAAATTAATCGGAATACGGGAGTGCGATATATTAAATGAACATTCAATACCAATAACGACGGTTTATCGTTATTCTTGCGGTTAGTGTGTGGACATTTAAAGACTGTACAAAGACTCTTGGTGATTGCAAGTGCATTTGTAACGACGGCAATCGTTATTTGAGAAAGTGATTCTCGTTAATGCAAGTGTTATTATAACGAAGGTTTATCGTGTCCAAGAAGTGTGCAGATCCTGACTCCTGGTGGTTTTCAAATCTTTAATTCCTGGAACCTACGGCTAGAGAATGATAATGACTATAATCATTTGCATGTAAGTCTGTTAATTGGTTAACATTCGTTCCTTTCTTCATCCTTTATAATCCTTATGCCCAAAAATAGAATAAGTAGAAATAAGATTCAAGAACCTTATTGTTCATCCTTAGATAGATTTGACGAATTTCAAAACAATTTTACAACTTTAGAATCGAATCGGTGCGAGTTCCTAGAGACAAATAATCTTTCAAAACTTAGTGCAATAGTAAAAACCAGTTTTCCAAATCTTTCCGAAATGAATTTAGATAGTTCAAGCTCAAGCGTAAACGCTAACGTTGTTACAAACGTTGGTAATAGGAACACAAGTAGTAGTCAATTAAGTAGTTTAGATATTAACAATATATTTAATGGCTTACGTATACCAGATGCCGTTAAAGATCTGCCACATTTCGACGGTAACCCCCGTTCTCTGTATGATTTTATAAATAACGTAGAGGAAATTTTGAAGCTTATACCTCAGTTAGACGGCACATCATATGCTATCATTATATTACGAGCTATTAGAAACAAAATCATTGGCCAGGCCAATGAAGTGTTAAATATGTACGGGACTCCGACGGAATGGGAGCAAATACGAGCTAATTTAATTTTGCACTATTCAGATAAGCGGAATGAATCATCTTTGATTCGAGATTTGCATGGATTGAGACAAGACAATGATACTGTTGAGAGATTTTACTCAAAGATCATTGAGTTGTTGTCAACAATGACAAACCATATCCGTATACATGAAAAACATATAGCTGTAATAGATGCAAAAAAGTCGCTGTATTCAGAAATGTGTTTAAATACATTTCTTATAGGATTAAAAGAACCATTGGGCTCAACAATCAGAGCCATGAGACCTGAAACCTTGGTGGAGGCATTAAATTATTGTATCAAGGAACAAAACGCATACTATTTAAAAAATACAAACCCGAAACCTCCTGTTTTACCAAACCCACTACCATTCCCCAAACTGACACAACGACCCCCACAAAATCAACGGCTCCAACCATACCAACCAGTTACACAGCCATATAGTTCCTTTCCTCAATACTTACCTCAGTTTAAACCATCTCAACCTTATCAACCCCAAATAAGGCCCTTACAGCAAATACCCCATCTTCAGTCTCCCAATCAGCAAGAAAAGAGATTCAATAACCCTATAGTAAACATTTCTGCATCCAAACCACATTTCAATTACCAACAGCAACGTCCAATTCCAATGGAAATATCTAGCGGTAATGCTAAAACTCTTCCGAAACCAGTACAATCCCAACAACCCTATCAAAGAAACAATTTAATGCAAAATCCCAGATACATTATAAGAGAAGTACATAGTTTTTCACAAAATCAGGAAAATTATGGGGAAGAATATCCCACATATGTGTTACCTGATGGATACTACGACCACCAACCTAATTTGGACCATTATACAATTGAAGAAATTCAAAATGATGAAGTTCCACAGGTCACTGGAAATGAAACAATACATGAGAATGAAATTGATGACAAAAAATTTTCGTTCCAATGCCTCGGAAAACAATACGGGTTCCTAGAAATTAATCAACACGGTAGCAATCTTCTCCCTTACATAAATGTGACTTCACCTTTTGGTCGACAACTAAAGTTTCTCATAGATACAGGAGCCTCTGCTAATTTTATTGACCCCGAACTTACTAATCCCCAATATCATGAAAATATTAACACTGTTAAAATCACCACTGTTTTGAGTACACATGAACTCAATAAACAAATCACATTTCCGGCATTCTCTGAATTCAATTCTAACGAACAGTTTACATTTCTTTTATTTAAATTTCACAATTATTTTGACGGCCTGATAGGATTAGAAACATTAGCGAAATTAAATGCTTCAATAGATCTTAAGAATAAACTATTAAAAACTCAAAGTGCAGCTATTCCCTTATTGCTTAAACCCAATTTAATGTCAAAAATCTATATGATACCAGCAAGATCCAAAATGTTGGTTACATTACCGGTCGATATCCAAAATGGCGAAATATACATCAAGCCAACAAAAATAAATGATTTTCTAGAAATACCTGAAGGAATATATACATCTGAAGAATGGTACAGTCAATTGGAGGTAATAAACAACTCTAATATGGAACAAAAATTATTTGTAGAACAACCGATAAAGGTAGAAAAATTTAAAAATTTCGAAGAATTTAATAATATAAATATTTGTCAAACTGACAATCAAATTGAGCTTCTATCTGGAACCGACATAACTAAATTACTTCGGGTCGATCACCTTAATAATGAAGAAAAGAAATTGATTCTTAGACTGTGCAAAAATTTTGATGATATTTTCTTCATAGAAGGGCAGAAGTTATCATTTTCCAACGTAATTAAACATCGTATACAAACAAAAGACGACGTTCCAATATATACGAAGTCCTATCGATATCCAGAGATACATAAAACAGAGGTACAGTCTCAAATTCAAAACCTATTGCAGCAAGGTATAATAAGGCCTAGCTATTCCCCATGGAGTAGTCCCATATGGATCGTACCCAAAAAGCGAGACGCATCAGGTATTCAGAAATGGAGACTTGTTGTCGACTATCGTAAGGTTAACGAAAAAACGATAGACGATCGATATCCTTTACCTAATATAACGGAGATTCTCGATAAATTAGGGAAATGCATGTATTTCACTACGTTAGATCTGGCCTCCGGCTTTCACCAGATCGAGGTAGATCCCAGAGACATTCAAAAAACCGCATTCTCGGTTGATCATGGACACTATGAGTACATTCGAATGCCGTTTGGACTCAAAAATGCCCCATCAACCTTCCAGAGAATAATGGACAATATCTTACGTGATTTACAAGGCAAAATTTGCCTAGTATACATGGACGATATTATAGTTTTCTCAACCTCGCTGCAAGAGCATATCGAAAATTTGGCAAAGGTCTTCTCAAAATTACGTGCAGCCAATCTAAAAATTCAATTAGATAAGTCAGAATTTTTACGTAAAGAAGTAGAGTTTCTTGGTCATGTAGTTACACCAGATGGTGTTAAGCCCAATCCCAGTAAAATTCATGCAATAAAAAATTATCCGATACCCACTACTCAAAAGGAGATTAAGTCCTTCCTTGGCCTGCTAGGTTACTACAGAAAATTTATTAAAGATTTTTCAAATATAACAAAACCATTGACTGAATGCTTAAAGAAAGGAAGAAGCATAACCCTCAACGACCGTTATGTTAAATGTTTTGAACATTGTAAGGATATATTAAGTAACGATCCACTATTACAATACCCTGATTTTAGTAAGAGTTTTAATTTGACGACCGATGCTAGTAACGTTGCAATTGGTGCTGTTCTTAGTCAAGGCCCAATAGGATCTGACAAGCCAATTTGCTACGCCTCAAGAACTTTATCTCAAACAGAACAGAATTACAGCACAATAGAAAAGGAACTTTTGGCCATAATTTGGTCTACTAAATATTTCCGCCCGTATCTGTTTGGTCGAAAATTTAAGATTATAACTGACCATAAACCCCTCAACTGGTTATTTTCACTAAAAGAACCGAATTCAAAATTAGTCAGATGGCGGTTAAGGTTAGAGGAATTCGATTATGAAATAGTATATAAAAAGGGCACGGCCAATACAAATGCCGACGCACTCAGTCGTATCGAACTTAATCTTAATGAATCATCTACTGATACAAATTCTCTTGCAAATTCCAATATATCCTTACACAATAACGCTAATGATTTAGAAAACAGTTTAAGCTTGTCTACCATTCACTCTGCACATGAAAATCTCGACGACGGAATATATATTTCAGAAAGACCCCTCAACGAGTTTACGGAACAGTTGGTTTTGATTAAAACAAACTGCATTGTTAAGCCTTCCATGATTTATAATATCCTTTTCGAAACAAAACGTAGACGTATATTTAGGCAACCTGATCTCCATAACGAAAAAATAATTGTATCAATCCTCAAAGAATATCTAAACCCCCATAAATTAACAGCCATTTACACAGACGATGATACTTTCAGAATAGTTCAAGAAGTATACTCCAAATACTTCGCCAATAGTAAAGTGTTTAAATTAATACGATGTATGGAAAAACTAAACGATATTACTAATACAGATCAACAGGACGCCCTTATAAATAAGTATCACATAGATAGCAACCACCGCGGCATTAATGAAACCTGTAATCACCTCCGCAGAACATCTTATTTCCCGAAAATGAAAGAGAAAATAACTAAAGTCATTAACAACTGTGAGAAATGCAAATTATATAAGTACGATAGACATCCCCCGAAAATAAAATATGAACTTTCTGAAATTCCAAATAAGCCTCTCGATATTCTGCACATAGATGTTTACAGTATTCACAATATACAAATACTTACAATAATCGACAAATTTTCAAAGTTCGCTTCTGCTTTTATCTTAACTGCCCGTAATAGTATCAATATAATCAGTTCTTTAAGGCAATTCTTTTCCCAACACGGTACACCCAAAAAAATTGTATGCGATTCAGCCGCTGAATTCACTTCAAACTTATTTAAAGAGTTTTGTGATCAATACCAGATTCAGTTACATATAACCTCTCCTCAAAACTCTACAGGCAATTCTCCTGTCGAGAGATTTCATTCAACATTGACTGAAATTTATAGA
Source organism: Volucella zonaria (assembly GCA_963966105.1). Lineage (NCBI taxonomy): Eukaryota > Metazoa > Arthropoda > Insecta > Diptera > Syrphidae > Volucella > Volucella zonaria. Next base: position 152,763,739 of record OZ014530.1, on the reverse strand, counting down.
ATAATTTACGACAAAAATAATAGACAAATACCGGCAGACATACTGAACGAAGCATTGACTACATATAACAATTCAATACATTCGGTTACAAATTTGACACCTTTCGAACTCATAACAGGAAGAACATATAAATTTAGGAAATCAATACAGCATGTCTCTGAGCACGATTATATAAATAAATTAAGATCTTATCAAGACAAACTATATAGCGAAATAACAACCAAGCTTGAAAAGCATAATAGATCAATCATTGATAGACTAAATAGGAATCGTGAAGAACCACCCAACTTTAGTATAGATGATATAGTATATGAATATAATAATAGAAGAAATAAAATAGCTCCTAAAGCAAAGAAGTTACAGGTAGTCACTAACAATAAAGTCACTGTACTAACTAAAAATAATAGGAAAGCTCATAAAAATAAATTACTAAAAAAACGCAAATTTCAGGTTAGCACAGGCCATGAGTCAACGAATCGAAATTCAAGACCTCTCGAAGAGTCAAGGTCTTCTTCCCATGAAATTAGGCCCGGTACGGTTAATTGATACACATACAAAATTCATACACATTATAAATTTGACAGCTTATGAAGAAAATGTTAGCAATATCAAAAGATCTGTAGAACTTATTAATAAAAATAAAAACATTGGTCCAATGAAAGAAGTCACAAATATGAAATTTAGGGAATTAGAAAATAAATTTCTAACACTTCTTCCTCGATATCGAAATAAAAGAGGGTTTATCAACGGAATAGGATCGCTAATTAAGAGTATCACAGGGAACATGGACGACAATGACGCTGTACAAATAAATAATGACATTAAACTATTACAATCTAATCAACAGGACATGAACAAAGAAATGACAAAACAGGTCCAGATTAATAACAAAATGATAGAAAGGTTTAGTAACATAACCGAACATATAAATTCACAACAGAAGGATTTGGAAGATTATTTAACAAAGTACCAATTAGCATTGTCCCAGAGAATTCGTACCGATCAAGAAAACTTTCAATATATGCAATATGTTTATCAAACTAACTACAACATTGAAATACTAACGAACCATTTACAAGAAATCGCTGAATCTATAACTCTTGCAAAACTTAATATAGTCCCTAAACAAATTTTAAATCCGAATGAATTAGAATTTATACATAAACATATCGCAAATCAGAAAATAAAGTTCTCTTCGGATGAACAAATATACGAATTCTTGAGTCTACAGGCCTACTATAACCATACAAATATCATATTTAATATTAAATTACCAATCCTGTTCGAAGAATCCTTCACCTTGTACCATTTAATCAAATTACCTATAAACAAAACCCTTACAATTAATATAACCAAACCCTATGTCCTAATAAACGACCGTTATATCCAATTGATTGACGAACCATGTTTAATGATTGAACAAGTTTTCTACTGCACAAAAGGAAACCTAAAGAATATCACAACGGAGAAGTGCATTTCAAACATAATCAAAAACAAAAGAGCCACCTGTTTCTTAACGGAAGACCTGAACCAAGCCAACATCATGCAACCAGAAGAAAATTATATACTTTTAGTAAACTCTCCCAATATAGAAATGTCCTCCACGTGTGGAATCGAAACCAAGTTAATATCAGGAACACTTTTACTGCACTACGAAGAATGTGATGTAACCCTAAACAACGTGGTATATAAGGGCAACACAAACTTATTTTGGGATAGAATACAAATTATATCCTCAATATTCACTAATATAAGTTCATATTATCCTATAGATCGATTAAACACCAGTAGACTAACCCCGGACAACTTTACTAACACAGAAGTTATTACCCTGGCAGAAACCACTAAACAACAACAAAATCATTCACTTTCAATGTGTGTTGTAGTAACTATGATCCTGCTAATTTTGTACCTGATCAACTATACAAAGAAATGTCGCCAGAATCATGCAGCCTCCAGTCAACAAACAGATGATATAAATTTAGAAGCTCCAGCTCATGATAAGTCTTCAAGTAACAGCCTTTCATGGCCATCGCTTCATCTTAAGCGGGAGGAGTTATGTACATCAAATTGTGTACATCAATAAGTTATATGTTACATACATACTAATAATACTCTTTTGTCAAAGTTATGTTATACATACATATGTTACTCTTAATACTTTTTGTAAAATAATTAAAGTGCTTGCTTTTCAAAATTCATTTATTGTAACACTAAACCTTTTCTTGATAACATGCTTGCTTTTCACAACTTGTAAAATTAAACCATAAGAAAAACCGTGTGAGAACCAAATTCAAGCTTCCGTTCCCACAGTTTTTCATACTTTGTTGACTTATTATAAATTGCGAATAAAATCAAAGATTCATTGTCATTTGTTGGTTGTAAAGAATGGAATAAAGTTGTTTTTTTTGAAACTCCGGAGGAACGTTATATTAATTCGCGCACCTTTACTTTCCGGTCAGCCAACACCATTTCATGTATTTTTTTGACATTGTACTCTATAACCGCATCGGAGGGCCTGCTGTTGCGTACTTGATCGGTAGTGGAGTTGCGGCCACCACGAAACTCTCGAAACCAATATTTGACGGTGTAATCAGACGGAGCATTAGCCCCATAATATTTATCCAACTTTTCTTTTGTTTCCTTCGCCGTTTTGCCTCTCAAAAAATAATGTTTTATGAGAGAACGAAGATCGTTTTTGTCCATACTCAACATGATGCCAAACACGTCAACGACAATCAGCTGTCAAAACAAAACTAAAGACAGTTTCGCACTGAAATATGACATGTCTACCTAAATATGAACGCACTTCAAGGCACCATAACCTTTTTTGCAGTAGCAGCGCATTCTGGAGGTCAAGGAGGTCACTTTTCACTCCATTTAGTATATATTATATTACATATTATAGTATATTATATTATATTATGTATTATACTATATTATATTATATTATATTATACTATATTATATTATATTCAATTATATATTATATTATATTGTATATTATATTATACTATATTATATTATATTATATTATATATTATATTATATTATATATTATATTATATTATATATTATATTATATTATATATTATATTATATTATATATTATATTATATTATATTATATATTATATTACATATTATATATTATATATATATTATATATTATATTATATTATATTATATTATATATTATATTATATTATATATTATATTATATTATATTATATATTATATTATATTATATTATATTATATTATATATTATATTATATTATATATTATATTATATTATATATTATATTATATTATATATTATATTATATTATATATTATATTATATTATATATTATATTATTGGGTCTACAAGTAAGTTTCCAGCGTTTGTCAGAGATGGCGCCACCAGTGGATCCCGGGCAGATATGTCAGACCCCATGTGTTTTATTTGTAGGTTTTGTATCTGTCAACAACTTTGCGGCGTTATATTTGAGCAGTTCTATCGGTGTCGTACATTTTATCGAGCAAAATCATGGCAAGTTTTCAGCCAAATAAACGTCATATGCGGGAAGCGCTGCTTTTATTCCTTAATATGAAGAAAAGTGCGGCTGAGGCCTATCGTTTGCTTTCGGAAACTTATGGGGCGGAATGTATTGGTGAATCGACGTGCCGCGAGTGATTCAAACGGTTCAAAAGTGGTGATTTTGGAGTTGAAGACAAAGATCGCCCCGGAAAGCCGAAAAGTTTTGAAGACGAGGAATTGGACGCTTTACTGGATGAGGATCAGTGTCAGATTCAAGAAGAACTTGCTGCATCATTGGGCGTCACGCAACAAGCCGTTTTCCTGCGCCTAAAAGCACTGGGATTCATTCAAAAGGTTGGAAACTGGGCGCCGTACGAATTGAAGCCAAGAAACGTCGAACGGCGATTTTGCATGTCCGAAATGTTACTGCAGCGGTATAAAAATAAATCATTTTTGCATCGTATTGTCACTGGTGATGAGAAATGGATTTATTATGATAATCCTAAACGCAGAAAATCGTATACAAAGCCCGGCGAGACCGCCCAATCGACGCCGAAACGAAATATTCACGTGAATAAGGTCATGCTCTGCATATGGTGGGATCATAAGGGTGTCGTATACTACGAACTGCTTCCGAGTGGTGAAACCATCAAAGGACCATTATATCGAGCCTAACTAATTCGTTTGAAGCGGGCATTAAAAGAAAAACGGCCAGAATATGAGACCAGGCATGAGTCCGTCATTTTTCATCACGACAACGCTCGGCCACATGTTGCGGTTTCGGTGAAAAACTATTTGGAAAATAGTGGATGAGAAATTCTGCCTCACCCGCCTTACAGTCCAGACTTGGCACCATCTGACTACCACTTGTTTCGTTCGATGCAGAACGCTCTTACGGGAATACGCTTCAGCTCAGTAGAGGAAATCAAAAATTGGCTCGATACGCTCTTGGGCTCGAAAGACGAGAAATTTTTTTGGGCCGGAATTCATAAATTGCCAGAAAGATGGGGGAAAGTTGTAGCTTCCGATGGACGATACTTTGAATAAAGCATTGTAACTATGTTTTTATAATAAAACTTCAAATTTTGGAAAAAAACGCTGGAAACTTACTTGCAGACCCAATATATTATATATTATATTATATTATATATTATATTATATTATATATTATATTATATTATATATTATATTATATTATATTATATATTATATATTATATATTATATATTATATATTATATTATATATTATATTATATTATATTATATATTATATTATATTATATATTATATTATATTATATTATATATTATATTATATTATATATTATATTATATTATACAGGGTGAGTTTTTTAACTTGAGACATTCAAATTACTCGAAAAGTACGCGATATCACGAAAAATATTTCAGACAAAAGTCACGAGGTTCTGAAGGGGACATAAAATGGTAACCACGAGTTTGACCTTCAGCCCCATTTTCAAGGTCAAACGAAGGTAACTTTTGATTTTTTTAATGGGAACCCCTATTTTTTTTGACAGATTCGTAATCTGCGTGAAAAATTACAATTATTTTACATGAAACACTTTTTTCAAAAATGCGTTCGTTTCCCGTCAGAGGGCGCCATAAAACTTAAGACATCAAAATTACTCGAAAAGTGCGAAATATCGCGAAAAATGTTTCAGATAAAAGTCACAAGGTTCTGAAAGGGACATAAGATGGTGTCCACGAGTTTGACCTTGAGACCCATTTTCAAAGTCAAACGAAGGTCACTTTTGATTTTTCAAATGATAACTCCTGATTTTCATTGCTCAGTCGTATTGCTCGTAGGCTTGTCATTGTTTTGCTTGTTTTTACATACTGCGTTTAGCATAACCGAGAAACAACGACGCGGACGTAGCAGTATTTTGTTTCCTTCGGGGTGATTAATTATAGTGGGTCCCCTTGCCTCCAACTGTTGAATCATTGAATTCTCCCATTTCGACGTTTATTTCCCGAGGCTATTTCAACAAATGCTCGAAAATGTGACCATTCACTTCAATACACTTGTCTATCCGCGCTCTAAAAGAAGTATTTCTGGCGTAATCTTCCGTCAATCTTCAGCTTTTTTCTGTAAACCTCACTTTTAAGTAGCCCCACAAGAAGAAATCAAGTGACGTAAGATCAGGTAATCTAGCAGGCCATTGCCTCGGACCCCCTCGTCCGATCCATCGTTGATGGTAAACATTGTTTAATACGCCCCCGGGCTACTTGAGGAATAATGGGCTGGACAACCATCATGTTGAAACCACATTGTTTGTCGCAACTCCAATGGCAGTTCTTCTAGTAATACTGGAAGATGGTCCCGCAAGAAGTTTGCATACTTTTCGCCATTCAAGTTGCCTTCAATAAAATATGGACCTATTAATTTATCCCCAATAATTCCCGCCCAAACATTAACATTCCAAGGGTGCTGGCGTTCAACTTGTCGCAGCCAAAAAGGGTTTTCGGTAGCCCAATAATGCAGAGTGAAAGTCGACTCATCAGAGAATAACATCTTGGCAAAGAAAAGGGGGTCTCGTTCAATTTGCTGAAGTGCCCATTGACAAAAGGAAACCCGGTTGCGAAAATCCTCACTAGAAAGTTCTTGATGCATTGAAACATGATAAGGATGGTATTTATGCCGATGTAATATCTTACAGACAGTCGTTTGAGAAATTCCTGATTCACGACTTATTTGGTGAGTGCTAATGTGAGGATCATGTGCAACGGCAGCTAATACTGCGATTTCATTGTCGTCAACAGCCACCCTATATGACCGATTCCTTTTCTTTGGTTGCACACTCCCTTCACCAGTGAATTGTTGGATGACCCGATAAAAGGAAGCGCGCGATCGGATCTGGTCTGGGAAACGTTGGGCGTAAAGAGCAACAGCACCATCGATGTTCCTTCCACTCTCTCCATAAATCAATATCATTTCAATTTTCTCTTGAATTGAAATAGCCTGCATTATTAATCTGGAAAACGTTACTAATAATAATCAGTTCCTCAAAACAAATATCGAACTTCTAAATGAAGTACAGTTCCGTTCAAGTAGAAAAAAAGGGCAGAGTGCACATCATACACTCTCAGATAAGTTTAGGACAATTTGTCTCTATCTGAAATTTCTTTGAGTTTTAACTTCACTCGAGGCAATAATGACTTCCTCAAAACAAATCTCGACCTTCTAACACCTTAACAACGTTGGAAACCGATTAATGATTTAGGCGTGACAGTGCAGTGGTATCTAGCACTGAATGAATAAGACCTTTGAGACAAAGTCGTGTGCCTCATTGAGGAATCCGACTGAGCAATGAAAATCAGGAATTATCATTTGAAAAATCAAAAGTGACCTTCGTTTGACCTTGAAAATGGGTCTCAAGGTCAAACTCGTGGTCACCATCTTATGTCCCCTTCAGAACCTTGTGACTTTTGTCTGAAACATTTTTCGTGATATCGCGTATTTTTCGAGTAATTTGGATGCCTCAAGTTAAAAAACTCACCCTGTATATTATATTATATTATATATTATGTTACATATTATATTATATTATATATTATGTTACATATTATATTATATTATATTATATTATATATTATGTTACATATTATATTATGTTACATATTATATTATGTTACATATTATATTATATTATATTATATATTATATTAATTATATATATTATATTATATTATATATTATATTATATTATATATTGTATTATATTATATTATATATTGTATTATATTATATATTATATTATATTATATTATATTATATTATGGTATATTATATTATATTATATTATGGTATATTATATTATATTACATTATGTTATATAATATTATATTTATTATATTATGTTATATTATCTTATTTTTTAACTTCCAATCTTATTTTTTTCTCTGTAAAAAAATTAGTAAAAGGTGTGTACGTACGAGTGTGTACATTTTGATCTTTATAATTTTGTTGGTCTTGAAAACCTAAAATCGGCGAACAATTATAGTACAAAATACAGTATTAATATTTATTTGAAATGGTGTATTTACGTAAATCAATCAAGTTACTTCTGGAATAAAGCTTACTTTTTCCGTTTGAAGTTAGAGATTCTAGGAATCTCTATACTGTTTGCTTTAAGTGTAAGGATTGCAAACTCAAACTAGCATCAAAAAGGCATTTTAAGAGATATATGTATATGTAACCATGTAGATAAAACTCTGCAGAGCTAACTAAGCAGTGCATACATCAAAGAAAAAAAATTTTCGATTTTTCTTTAATAGGTGATAACTCAAAAAAGAATATATTAGTACATATAGTAAGAATAATCTACGAATTTTGTTTTAATTCCCAGTTACATTTTTATGCATACAAGTAGATATCAGTTTATTTGTTGTTTTCTGAAGTTTTTTTTTTTTTTTTTTTGTTTTCTGGATGGCTCGCCGATTTTTCCGTCGCGATTTTGGAAGCAGTCGCCTTTGATGATGATGACGCAGCCTTTTTCTTTTCCTAAAAGTAAACACTATTATTTATCGATTAAATATAAATTTTAAATAAATAAATTTAAAAAGTAAATAAATAAAGAGTAAATAGCAGATTTTACGGAAGTTGTCTGAATTGCGGGTGACATTCGGAAATTTTAGGCATACATGATTCGAGACTTTGTTCAATAAAATGATGAGAGTCGATCGAATACCTGTCAGTGGAAGGATAGCTTTCTAGTTCCACTGTATAAAGGCAAAGGCTACAAGATAAAACAACAACTACCGATAGGTGAAACTAATGTCGCATACTATCAAAATTTACGAGCGAGTTCTAAACAGTCAACAACGGAATATTATTAAACCCCATGGCAGTCAATACCGCTTGTGGAAAGCCGTGGCCCAAGTGGTATTGTATTGGCTTCTTCTTCGATACCGTATGCTTAGAAGGAACCTTCTTCAAGCTGCACAGGCTGGGCATTAGTAAACCACTGCTGTATATTCATTTTGATATGCTCTCCAGTAGACTGTTCATCGTGAAGAATGGCGATGAGCCAAATGTGTTTTTGCCCTTAAAAAGAGACTGTTTTATAGCAGCCAATTCAATGCGAGGGTGAAGGCGATCTGCTACATGGCCCATATCCGGCCTATGCTTGTATTTGGATGCCCCGTGTGGTTCAACGCGAGAACAAGTTTATTGGAAAAGATTCGGGTGTTTGAGAGGGCTTGTCTTCGCTTATACAGAACGCGTTCCTCTACCTAGATATGAAAGCTCTGATCCTGGCCAGATTAATCCTCCCGCAAATCTTCCATGTCGCTCGAACAGCTGCGGACTGGCGACTCAACTACGACAGAGACGTCGCACATAGCGTCTCCGATTCAGTATATATATACACTTGCGGTCATAAAAACCGCATCACATCAAAATGATTGAAAAATTGTTAATAACTACGATAATAATTTTTATAATGAAATGAAATTTTTGTTGTACTCCGCAGTAGTTTATTGAATGTTTGAAAAAAGATATTAACAGAGAAAAAAAAACAGTTAATTTTTTTATTTTTTTAAAATATTTTAATACAGTCATTGGTTAACAAAATCAAACGATACATTTTTTATGTATGTGTATACAAGATGTTTAGATATGCCACTTTTACCAAAAAATTGTCAATACCGAGTTGCTCCTCCTTTGGTGGTTATAACCGCTTTTATTCTATTTAGAAAGTATCGAGTTTACTAGAAGTTCAGTAATATCCCTTGAAATTTCAGTATTCCATACATGTTCCAGAACTTCATTTAGCTTTTTTTACTCTCTGGTTTATGTTCAGCCACCTTACGTTTCATTACATGCCACAAGTGTTCGATTGGGTTTAAATCGGGCGAATTAGCTGGCCAGTCTAGTCTGGTAATTCCGAGGTCATCAAACGTTGTCTTGAGCTGAAAATTGTTGAAAGACTCTAGTTACTTGTCTGTTTATTATTTATAAAGTAGACATCTAGAAGTTGATTTATAGCATTTTACTTACGGATTTGGCGCGGTGGCAAGGTGCAGAATCATTTTGAAAAACGCACTTGTCAGTATACGAATGATGCTGTTCAATTGCTGGTACCTAAAACTCCCTTACTATTTCTCCATAGTTTTGAGCGTTCATAGTTCCATTAACGAAGTGTAAAGGGCCCAAAGCGCAAAAAGAAAAACATCCCCAAACCATCTGGCTTTGAGGAAACTTCACTGTTTTGACTATGCACTCGTCCTTGAACCTTTCACCTGCTGACCGTCGTACGTATGACAAATTGTCGACACACAACAAATTAAATTTACTTTCATCGGACCGCATCACACATCGCCAATCATCCTGCGTCCAATCTTCGTACTTTTTTGCCCACGTCAAGCGAGTTTTTTTTTCATTCTTGTGGTTAGGAGAGGTTTTTTCGCTGGTCGTCTTCCATATAAACCTATCTCACGTAGCCGTCGGCGTATGGTTTCGGCGCTTAGATCAACTTGATGAAATTAACTCAGCTCTGCTCTTATACGGACAGCACTTTTAAAGCGATCTTTCATGCTAATTCGTTGTAATACATTGTCCGTCTTCTGGGTTGTTTTACGTTTTCGTCCCGAGCCTTTTTTTCCTTTCCAGTAGATCCAAATTTTCTTTTTTCTTCATCAGTCGTACGATAGTTGAATGACAGCATCCTATTTTAACCGCAATCTCACGATAGCCAAGCCGTTCTTCGACTAAAGTCAATATTTGAACTTTTTCGTCCCGAATCAGTTGATGATATTAACCAGATATTTCACTTTTTTTTACTTGTCACCGTCACAACTCAATTCAAACTGATTTTTTTGCACTGAATACGAGGCCGAACTCCGCTATGGGGAATACCCTTCATTAGTATGGGAAAAACCCTTACGATCTGATGTAATTAGGCATTTTTTGAGAACTCATTAGGTGGTGCGGTTTTTATGACCGCAAGTGTATATATATATATACACCGGTGTCCCCAAGAACAACGTCAAGCCAGAAACGGGTGATAGGTCAAGTGGTGTCGGTTATCACAAAATTATAAAAAAAAATCTAAGCCATGCACTTTTAAAATTATTAGCACTCAAAAAACAATCGAGAAATCTGACACTCTGTGACAATCTTTCAAGTACTGTGACCGCAAATCTTTACTCTTCTTCGATTTTCTTTTGTCATGTAACCCTGAATAACTCATCTGTAAATTACAGTCCAAAATTGAAATATAACTACATCGGTTTTGACTTAAATATTGCTTTTTTGTCCATCCATGTATCTAAAAATCATTAATCACCCAACTTGAACTGACTGTACTGACAAAAAAATGTAGTATGCCACTTTGAACTTTGAAAGATGGCGTATTTAGTGTGGATTCCAAAATGGTATGACACTTGCTAGACTAACGCTTAATTGAGGACAAACAAAATATTTTGCTGAACAAACCCGATTCATAGTTAATTCTTTTTAATAAGCTAAAATAAGTACGAAGTGTGAGCGAGATAGACAGTGACGTCGTGATTGAGACGTGTCCCGTATGTTTCAACGTGAGAGCAAGTTTATTGGAAAAGATTCGGGTGTTTGAGAGGGCTTGTCTAAGGACTTGTCTTCGCTTATACAGAACACCAGAGTCTGAGTACATAAAATTCTATCCTAATGAGGTCTTATACAATAGGGCGAACTTAATAAGAGTGGACAATTTCGTGATTAAGTTGACTCGAAGGCACATTGCAAGAGCAATGACCTTATCCAACAACTTGATCTCCGGGCTTACTACCCCAATTATATGTACTAGATGGAGTGAAAAGTAACCTTCTTGAGAATGAAGAATTTTTTTTTTTTAAATGTTTTTTTTTTATTTTATTCAATAGAATCCCCTTTCAGTTTGATACACTTATTCCAACAATTTTCCAACTTCTTGATCCCGTCCGAAAAGTAATTTTCCGGAAGGTCTGCAAAATACTCCTCCGTGGCGACCATGATTTCCTCACGTGAGCTGAATTTTTTATTGATGAGCCATCTTTTGAGTTTTGGGAAGAGATAATAGTCCGATGGATCCAAATCCAGCTACCAATCCACGCCAAAAGTCCGCCAAATTTCGCATCAGCAAGTCCAAATACTCTTTCGAAGTGCTCTCGCGTTCTTGTTTTTGATCAGGAGTGAGCATGCGCGGCACCCACCGGCAGGATAACTTTTTCATATGCAGAATATTGCCCAAAATATGGCGTGCGTGCTCAGTACTAATCTTTGTGGTATCTGCTAGCTCGCGCACCTTCACTTTCCGGTCAGCCAACACCATTTCATGTATTTTTTTGACATTCCTCTCTAACCGCATCGGAGGGCCTGCCGCTGCGGACTTGATCGGTAGTGGAGTTGCGGCCACCACGAAACTCTCGAAACCAATATTTGACGGTGTAATCTGACGGAGCATTAGCCCCATAATATTTATCCAACTTTTCTTTTGTTTCCTTCGCCGTTTTGCCTCTCAAAAGATAATGTTTTATGAGAGAACGAAAATCATTTTTGTCCATACTCAACCTGATGCCAAACACGTCAACAACAACCAGCTGTCAAAACAAAACTAAAGACAGTTTCGCACTGAAATTTGGTATGTCTGCCTAAATATGAACGAACTTCAAGGCACCATAACCTTTTTTGCAGTAGCAGCGAATTCTAGCGGTCAAGGAGGTTAGGAGAAAATTTTCGATTTTCGCGTTTTATCTGTTTTGATAAGTTAGGTCGGCTGAATTTAAAAAAAAACTAAAGATGTCCCGGACAGAGCGGCCTCCTCTTAAATCTTAATGAACGCACACTAAAAATTATCATCGAACAAACATTAAAGAGTGACAGTTACAGCGGGGATTGACATAAGGAGAATTCTCATTAGCTATTGGATACATTTTAAATGTCAAGGTTCGTCATTGGCATTTGAAGAGGAGTACAAAGAAGACCAATTTTAAAGCGCCTCTTGCTTATTGTATTTTTGTTAATACTTTTAAACATTTTATTCAATAAATAACATTATAGATTGCTAAAAAAAATGTTCGCTATTCATTTTGTTCTTAATGCCAATTTGTTTCATAACGAAGGCTTAAGAAGAAAAAGTCTGTTTGTACATTTTTAGGCTACAGGAGAAATTTTTTGCTTACAAAAAGAAGGGTTCAAACAGATATTTTTTTCGAAAAAACGAGTAACGAAACCAAAATTTCAAGTTTTCTTAACCTTGAACGACTTTCGGTACAATAACTTTTAGAGTTAGCATAATGGCAATTTTATTCCATTTGTTACCGTATTTCCAAACATGATATCCTTCAAAATGAGCCAGAACAGTGAAACGTAGAGCTCATCCATATCTCGAAAAGGACTCATTTCCGCACATCGTTTTTTACTGAAAATATATCAAGGAGTCTAAGTTCACACTTTCCGACTCTTTTTTCGGAACACATATTTACTTACGAGTATTTCAGTTAAGGGGTAAGGACCTGAGGTCCATTTACGGTGCCGTGCAATAGGGTAAACTTTTAACATTCGGTTTTTTTTCACCTCGTGAAAGTGAAATAAGGCCAAACGAATTCACTATTCCAAAGTGAAATAAGGGCAAATCATCAAAATGTTTATTTATCAAAAAAATGTGGATTATTTCTTCACTTAACTTCACTTCAAGACCTTTCCAACGGTTCCAAATATGCTATATTTTTTGGCAACAGTATTAGGTATAGAAACGGTCCCTAGAGTGAGTACTGAGAGTCACATTTAAACGAACAAAAGTTTTACCGTTACAATTACAGCCACCGACCACCATTCGGTGTTTTGATTCATGAGTGTATTGCAGGTAAAAGCGCCTGCCTGACAGTTGTTGACATACCTTTAGCGGAGCGACTAAACCCTGCGGAAAGAGAGATGAAATGTCATAAGAAAATTCGTAAACATTGCATTGGCTTTTAAATTTTTACTCCAAAATTTCGTGTGGTAACTTTAAATTAATTGTAGTGTAACAGAAATGTTTGGTGTTGGTATACCTTATTATCAACTAGCTTGTATAGATGAAATTAAAAATAATCTTCTTGTCACGTTGCCAGCACTCTACCATATTACTACATCATTTGTGTTATCGAGATAGCGTTAACTATAGTATTTTAAGATAAACATCAACAAAATTTCTTTTATGAGAGAATAACTATGCCCACTACAATGCAAAATTTTCGTAAAAAGACATGCAATGACAGGGGCGACTAGACTGCAAGGAAATTCGAAAGCATCAGAATTTGCAAAAATTTCAACCAACACCAGCTATACCATGCAGATGACATTAGATCCTCCAGAAGAATTTTCGTATGTGTCCTTATTTATATGTTGGATGGACGAAAAAGCCGATGAAATTTTTGCATCATTTGCCACCTAAGAATTTCGGTGAATGTAAAAACTAATTTTAAGAATATTTTAATTTAATCTATGAGCGCGAAAAATTTCTAAGGAAAAAAGGTTGAGACGGGGGAGAATTCATCATAACTTTGCAAAATCCATTGACGAAAAATCGCAAAATTTAACAAGGGTTTTTTTTGGGGAAAAAAATCGTTTTGCAGCGTATTAAGAAAAGGAATCCAAGATCACAGCGTATTCGAATGCGTATGATAAGATATGATTATTCTTCCACCTACGCACCGGGGAAAATTTTTTAGCACCCGATAACTTGTCAAGAATGCCTCTTAAAGATTCGTTGAAACCAAATGCACTAGAAGAGGAAATTAAAGCATACATACACACGACGGTTGAAAACATGCAGAAATACATTTAAAATCCTTAGAGATAAAAAGCCCATTGGTGATGCTTGCATAGGGGATGAAATCATGAATACTGTAACATCGTTGACCTTTTGATATATCTTTGGAGGAGCATGAGGTGCAATTACAGACTTCAGATATACCTGCGAAAGAGAATGAGATACTGTCTATATCTTGTTTTAGCGATGGCTTAGTTATCCGATCCGAAAAAAGAATCTACCGCTCGTAGGACGTAGATTAACACTAAATAATAAATGTGTAAACTGAATTTTGGAAGCATAAGACAACTCATATCGAAAATTAAATCAAACATTAGACTTTAAGGATGAGTTAACGCATAAAGGGGCTTTTTTCAACAAACTTTAGATTACTTCTCTTTGCTAACAACACCTCAGCAGAAATAAAACGAAGAATCGCTGTTTTTTTTTTTTTTTTTTTAAAGAACTTAACACTCAAGAGGGTATTACTACTCTTAAAATGCCGGAGCACGTGTTAAGTTTTTCGGAAAATTGGATAGAGAGAGAGAAAGATTTTTGGGCTCAGTGGTTATTTCGCTCCATGGGTGGCATCCAACATTTAATGGGGAGACTAAATTACTAGTGTAAATTGGACTTGATGTTATATTTAGGCAACCATTCATCTCACAAGATTTTAGTTGCCTGAAAAAAAGTCTTTCGGTCACGGCTGGTATTGAACCCCGAACCGTCCGATTGGGAAGCCAACACACTACCACTTGAGCCACGGCCACCCACTACAACAGCTGTTTCTTTTTTCGGCTAAGGCAATTGAGTGGTAAGCTCTATCCCGAAAAACTAAGAAGACTCTATATAAGGCATTGATTTGATCATCCCAGTCCTCCTTTATGGCGCAGAAGCATGGACTCTATAGAAAGCGGATGAAGATATCGAGCTGCACAGCGACATCGATCTAATTAGAAAACTGAGCACGTTTTTTTTTAACACTCAAGTGGGTATGAATACACTTACAATACTTTAGCACGTGGTAAATTTTTTTGGAAAATGAGATAGAGAAATTGAGCTCAGTGGTTATTTCGCTCCATGGGTGGAATCCAACATTTAATGGGGTGACTAAATTCTTAGTGGAAGTTAGCTTGTTTTCAATTTCTGGTCAACTACTCGTCTTACTTGATTTTTGTTAACTGAAAAAATGAATGTCTTTCGGACACGTTTGGGATTCAAACACCGAACCTTCCGATTTGGAAGCCAGTCCATTACCACTGGAGCCACGGCCGCCCATCAGTCGTCTGAGATGACTAGGACACGTAAATCGAATGGACCCAACGCTCCTGCCCGCAGTGTCTTCGAATCTAACCCGGTGGGACAACGCATTAGAAGAAGACCTCACCTCAGGTCGCGCGCACAAGTAGAAGGGACCTCAACCGACTTGCCGAACTGTTTACGTGTATTACATTATTCACCGGCAGCGATCTTTCGGCCAATCCAGCGCTTCTAAGTAGAAGGCCAGGCAGTTCTGTTTTTTCAATAGATGAGAAATTTAATGAGTAAATCCTTTCAAATGAAAAAGCATTGTTTTTACATAGACTGCCGTTGAATTCTGATCAGAATCAAAGGCCTTAAAATAAATCTTGTGCGGAAATCAATTAGAATAAAGGTTATTTTCATTCAAAATTCACTGTCCAACAAAAGGGTAATAAATACTCGCTTTGTTCCCAAACTAACAAACCCTGAGACAAGAAACCATTTAAAAAAGCACCCGTTGTACCTATGTCAAAGGCGTGGGATGAATTTCCATCAAGGTTTCCAGTTATATAATATTATTAGTCGCTCTGCTATCACATCTCACATCGACGGTTCTAGGTAGATTTTGTGAGGATCACCTAGATGTCCCACTTATCCAAGTCCAACAGATACGACACGGTTTTTATCTGGATCTGCTTCTGTTCGACACACGAATAGAACTGATAAGCCCGAATCAGTCACAAACTGTCTGCGCACTTTCATGTAAGACAGTGACCGCTGCGGTCTCAGTACCGAAATAACCGTTCCCAACGAAACTGCGGAATTAAAGGAGTTTGTTCAAAGGTATTCCTAAAATTACAGTAGGGCGCGTTGGACACACTTCTCTATAACGTTGTATAACGTCGACAAGAGCACTCTCCTCGAATTCGCTTTACCCAACGTTCAACAGAAATCTGTCAAACGAGGAGATTGCTGTTAAGACTAAAAACAGACAATTTACTAACAGACAAAACTCTTCAGTGTCCGTCAATTTAAAATCTCGGAAAAGTAACAAAAAAAAATACAGAAATTCCGTAAGTAAGTTCGTATTGGAACAATGAAACCCGGGCTGTAAACACCAGTAATCCGAAAATGTACCCGCAAATAAAAAAAATATTTCAGGAGAATAATCAAAACAAACTTCAGTGTTTTAAAATTGGTCGCGACAGTCATCGTCTAACATCTGAGCCGATAGCATCCCCGGCAGTATTTTTGTTGACTTTTTTTCGCTGCTAATAGCGCACACCGGTACAAATCCCCCGTTATAGTTATTGTTTGCCTTTTCTTTTTGTTTTTTCTTTTCTGAGTTATAACATGTTTTTTTTACACGCGGGTTTACTTTATCACGTGTTAATATGGCCCTCGGGCCGCAGAGGATGGGGAATTGTTTCAGCGATCTCGACGAAGACCCCCCCACCCGAATCCCAACCAAATAAAAAACATAAAACAAACTTTACACCACTATACAATTACCCTGACCTACCTACAAAAACAAATTACAAAAATCCAAGATTTGTTCTCATCTCCCCAAAAAATATAGAATTTCCCATCAATGATAAAAAAAATCGATAGACTGTATCAGTAAAGAATATAAAAACATATCCCAACTACGCGACGGTAACCTCCTGATCTTGGTCAAGTCATAAAAAATTGCTAACATTTTCTTAAAAGTTAACAATCTTGCTAGTGTGTGTTCGGATACAGTGAAACTTCATGATCGTCTAAACGCATCCAAGGGTATTGATGATAGGGGCCCCCTATCATCAAGCACTGTGAAGAACATGTTGGTTGAATCCGGTCTACCTACAATAGAACATCGCATAGAAGTAACCAGAGCCCAGTTGTACATTAAGCTGTTGTTCACAAACGGATCCATTATTGATAAAGACATTGCCTCCGCTAGGAAAATGAAAATTGCAAAGCGCCTTCCATCAGCTATCTTCCGTGCATTGACCTGCTCCAAAGAATTTGAACCTCCGGTAAACAGGATCTCTGTATACCGCCCGATATATGCTCCGTGGTTCATAAAGCAAACACCTTTCATCATGGACTTAGCAAAACATAACAAAAATGACACCAACAAAGACATATATCACGCTTTATTCCTTGGCATTACTTCGGAATTAAAATCCAGTGGTTGGAAACATACGAGGGGCGTTCAACATATTCTCGGTATCGGGGTGAAGCTATGGTTGTATATATAAATTAACTTATTTATCAAGTAATACTAGTGCATTCATGTAAAATTTCATATAAATGTGATTATTAATTCGCGTTTTATCTCTAGTTAAACAGAATCATAATGGATGGTGAAAATTGAGCATCGCGCTGTAATTAAATTTCTCACTAAGCAAGGAAAAAGTCAAAAAACTATTCATGAAGAGATGGTGGCTGTTTACCAGGGTCCCGCACCTACATTATCAACTGTGCAAAAGTGGTCAAGTGAGTTCAAGAGAGGCAGAGAGAGCATTGAAGACGACCCCCGCTCCGGCGCCCCGGCTACTGCTTGTACGGGAGAAAGCATCAAAGAAGTCGAAAAACTTGTTCTTGAGGATGCCCGAATAAAGGTGAAAATGATGGCAGAGATCACCAAGCTTTCAATTGGTACCATTCACACCATTCTTCATGACCATCTTAACTTTTCAAAGGTCAGTGCAAGGTGGGTGCCACGAATGCTCACAGCGCCTCAGAAAAAAGTGAGAATCGCATGCTGTAGAGAGCTTTTGGAGATGTGTAGTGAGAACGCGGACGGTGTTATGGATCGAATTGTTACTGGGGACGAAACATGGGTCCACCACTATGACCCTGAAAGCAAACAAGAGTCCATGCAGTGGCATAAAAAAGGAACAGACCCTCCGAAGAAGTTCAAAGTCACTCCGTCTGCCGGGAAGCTCATGGCCACAGTTTTTTGGGACTCAAAGGGAATCTTGCTCATTGAGTACAAAAAAAAAAGGTGAAACCATCAACGCCACATCCTACGCTTCCACTTTGCATAATTTGCGGGAGGAAATTAAAAAGAAAAGACGGGGTAAACTCGCAGCGGGTGTGTTGCTTCTTCATGACAACGCTCCTGTTCACACGGCGCAAGTTTCCAAGACTGCTGCGCGAGATTGTGGTTTCGAAGAAATCCAACACCCACCCTATAGTCCAGACCTTGCCCCTAGTGATTATTTCCTTTTCCGGATTTGAAAAAATGTCTTCGTGGAAAAAGATTTTCGGATGATGAAGTCGGCAATAAATGGGTATTTTGCAGAGAAAGAGGAAATTTATTTTTTTGAGGGTTTAAAAAAGATGTAACAAATGCATTGATGTTAGGGGAGATTATATTGAAAAATAAAAACAATTTAAATTGAATTCGCATTTTCCTTCATATCGATACCGAGAATATATTGAACGCCCCTCGTATATTTACTGACGGCTCGAAAAACAGTGACAGCACATCCTTCGCAGCTACTTACGAAGACGGATCATTGTTCAGCATAGGGTTACTACCTAAAAGTGCATCTGTTTTTACCGCTGATATGTTCTGATAGCTTATCAGTTCTCAATGCAGTTAAGAACCCTAATCACAATTCGGAGGGTGTCATCCAGATTAGGGACTGCCTTATAAGATCCCCCAACAAGTTGAAGCTAATGTGGATCCCCAGTCATATGGGGATTAAAGGTAACGAACACGCCGACATAGCTGCCAATTTTGCACACAGAGCTTCAGTGCACAAATTTGAAATTCACACCAGATCTGACATGTTAAGATCCATCAACAAAAAGATTAGATCTAGGCAACTCTTTGCTTAGCATAACTACCATCATCATTAATCGACCATTAACACGAATAGATCGCAGCCAACCTACCCTACCACAACTTCAAAAGGCATAAACACTACCTTCGTGAGGATGCGTTTAGGACACACAGCCTTCACCCACCAACATCTCCTCGAAAGTGAATCTCCGCCATCTTGCCAATCCTGTCACTCCCAAATCAACTTCAGTCACATCCTAGGAATAGTGAATATCGTAACTGCCTACCAACAAACCAACAATCACCTTACGAGTTTTTAAGTAAACCCAACCACGAGAATATTGTCAAAATTAATATCTTTGCAAATAAATTGAATCTACACATTTAAGTATATTTACTAACCCATATTATTTTAGTTTATAAGTAAGTACCATAGAGCCGAAGGCCTCTGCAACTAGTGCTCGTTTCTATGTATTAACTTATGTATTTTAATCATATGTTAATAAATTATAATAATAATAATAATAATAAAATTGGTCGATGAACCACGAACAAAATACTTTTAACAGCAAGCATAGATCCCCATGAGGCAGTTGTTAGTGACAACTTACGAGTATTTGTGATTGAAGATCAGCAGGAGGTGGTAGAAGCTATAGGAGCGACTAACTAAAGCGAAAACGCCTAAAATAATAGAAATGTTTGATGGACCTTGCTATAATAGATGTGGAACTGAATGCCGATTTAGTGGAAACTTTTGAAGTAAAGACCGTACCAGCAGTTTTAGCTTTCCGTAATGGTGTCATTGTGGATATATTCATCGGTTTGGTCGATGCAAATTCCATAGACACAAATTGAAGCCAGTAAACAGCCCGCAGTCTTTCCTACTGAGAGAAATCAGAAATCAGCCGCTGGACGCAGGTCGACAAAGCGTAGGTTCGGGTTCTGAAAAACTCTTCTCAGAGCCTTACCAAGCAAGCTCACTGGCGATTTCAGAAACAATTCAATTACTGTATGAGTCATTTCTTGTTCGTGTAATTTCCCATTTTGGTGATCAGAAATGGCCGCCCAGAGCACACGATTTAACGCCGTTGGACTTTTTTCTTTGGCCTTTTTTGAAGTCTAAGGTTTATGCCAACAAACCTATGACCACCCACCCCTTGAAGAAGTATTATAAATTGAGCGCAGTATCAACAGAATTCAGCTACATTTATGCAAAACTGCCATGGAAAATCTCGACCAAAGAGTGCGTATGTGCCAGTAAAGCCGTGAAGGCCATTTACCCGTTATGATATTCCATACATAACCCTATACCAATAAAAATTTACAAAGTTTATTTAAAAACCTGTGTTTTCTATCATAATTACTGTTTGCGTGATTTATAGGGCACCTTTTAGAATTAATTTGTAGATTATTTGATCAAATAAATAAAACAAATCTTTGTATTATATATGTAGATAAAAACGTAATACATAAATTGCATGATAGTCGAAATAGTATAACTAGCTTAAGGGGGTTCCCCCGCGTGATGGATTGAAAAAATCGATTTTTTGTTTGCATAAATTGATTCCTTAATATGTGTAGAATATGCTGGTAGAAGTGATTTTTTAAAATTTGAAGTCGTCATAAAGATGCAGCAGTTAGAAGCAGATGTTCGGAGCTGAGTTGAGTAGTAGGAGGCCGGGCCTATTGGGACGTGTCGACTTGATACCTGAGACCCTTCTATACAAATGTGCACTCATACAAGTATACCACGGTGGATTAACAAACCCTCGAAGAACTTTGTTTTGGAATACCATATGTCCAGACCGGTTTTAGCACTTGCTTGTATAGCAGCAATTTGTTTTCTAAACTGAGCTTGGAATACTTTCCAAGAAGCCAGTACATGTCTCTATACTTAATCTCAAGCTCTTCACGTTTTTTCTTAACGCATACTCTCCATTTAAGTTTAGCGTCAAGTGTCATACCAACATATTTGGCCTCGTTCTCGAAAGGAATTTGTACTTCCTTGATAAACACAGGTAGATTGTCAGTTTTTTTTTAGAGTGAAGTTCACATGGACACACTTGTTTTCATTAAGCGCGATTCGCCAAGTCTTTATCCAATTGTTAATCCTTGTAAGGGCACGTTGCAACTTAGCAGTTGCTTCTTCAACGGTTTTAGCTGCTGCCAAAATGGCAGTGTCATCAGCAAATGTGGCTAGCACAGTATCGTGCGTTTGCGATATGTCGCGGGTAAAAAGCAAATATAGCAGAGGGCCAAGTACACTTCCTTGCGGCACCCCAGCCTTTATTGTCTTAAAATTGGAATATTCGTTTCCGTGTCTGACACGGAAGAGTCGGTCATCTATTTATGAACTTTTAATCTGAGACAATTGCGAAACGTCAGGGAATGCGCTTGAACAGACTAACTTACACTCGATTGATCGTTCAATTACATCGGTTATTCGATGCACTTGGTCAACAGTATATTGTTGGCTTCTAAAGCCAAATTGATGAACTGATTTGTCAATAATCGGTTGAAGACGATTAAGTAAGATTCGCTCGAAGACCTTCGATATAATCGGGAGTAGTGATATTGGCCTGTACGACTTGACTTCAGTCAGCGGTTTCCGGGTTTCGGAACCATAATAACTTCGGCAACTCTTTCTATTGATGCGGTACATGCTCTAATCTTATGGTGACATTTATAAGATAGAGCAACTTGAGCAAACCTTTTTTCGGTAACGCTTTAAGTATCTCTCCTGTAATTAAGTCATATCCGGGGGATTTATTGGACTTAAGCGTGTCTATAACTTGTCTAAGTTCCCTAAGTGTAGCCGCTTCTATTGGAAGGTTCTTCGCCACGTCTATCATATTGACATTCTCTGGAAGCACTTTCCCGTCGAATGGTTTGAACGTTTCTGCAAGATGCGAAAACGTTAGCTTTTTCTTTATCTTCTTTCGCCCAGTCATCCTGGTTTCTTCTTATTGGCGCCACGTGTATTTGGGAGTTTCGAAGACTTTTAACGGCTCTCCATATTGAGTAAGTGGTATCTTTTGTCGCTGTAAGGCTTTCTAGGTAGTTATTAATACAAGTCCTTGATCGATTTTTTCATCAAGTTGCGGAGCCTACTAGGACGTTTTATCTTGTTGAGCCCGAGTTTCATGCCACTTTTTCCGCGCTCTTCGTTTCTTCGGGTATCTTATGCCGATACCAAATCGCAATAGATAAATGGTAAAAAATTTACTGCTCTATCTTTTTATTAGACGTCAAAAAAAAACAGTGCAGTGTTTTTAAACATTTTTTGACTGTCACACGGGGAACTCCCTTAAAGATGTAGACCGTTTGTCTTTATACCATTTTATTTTTTGTTTATTCAAAAACGTTTGCAGTAAGGCTGGGGGCATTCCAACGCTCTTCCACCTTTCTATCTATTATAAAAAAAGGTTTGTCTGTTATTGTATATATGTATATGTATATATTTAAGTTAATAGGAAAAAGATCAACTCTCTGAATTGCACTTGCAATTCATTCACACGACCCGATTTCCGTTCAATCCACCTAGCAGGCAAAATACCTGGAAATGTTTTCGACCAAACACCTGAATTAGTAATTAAAGGAAAGCTAAGAGTGGAGACCAAGCCACAGTGAAGCAGTAAATCAGTGTTTGTGTAAGAGAAAAGAGGCCCTTTAGTAGCCCCGTAAAACAAGGATAAAAAAGAGTTCAGATATTTGTGGACAGCCGCACTATCCAATAATCAGCAGTCCCTCGAACCCTACATCGCTAGGGAAATAGAAACTACAGCAGTTATTTTTTTGTAAGTCATATAAATTTTTGAATACCGTTATAAATTTAGACTCACTTAAATTCACTATTGTTTGACTTTAGTTTAACAAAGATTAAAATAATTGTATTCCCAACAATATTTAAATAAGTCATAAAGACGAAAAAAATTATTACATATATCAAATTATAACTATTGTAATTATTACCAAGATTAAAGTGAAACTTACAATCATATCCAAATTACATTCTTAATTAATTAGACTAAGACTGAGTGGTCTCATTATCATTGCTACAATCAAATTTAAAATTTCGGTTTTCGATAAATAAAAATAAATGGCGAATCCAAGTAATTTCATCAGGCCACCTCGTTTGCAAGTACCTCGGGAAGATGCTAATCCTCCTCCTTCCGCTTCCGCCCCAATACCCAACCTACTGTTCGAAGAACGTTCCAGCAAACACCACCGATTATTTCAGAAGAAATACTGCATTCCAACCTACCCCCATTCCCGCACCCAGGCGTAACTACTTTCCGCAGCTAGTTCATAACCTTCGTAATCCCCAAGCTCCTCAGTTTCATAGAGAACAACAGAACTAACAACAACGACTGCCACCAAACCAACACCCGCTCCCGCCTAAACCGTTCCGTAAGGACCGAAAGGGTAAACTGCCAAAACAGGCCTCAAAATCAACAAGTTTTTCGAAAACGCCAAATTTCACCAACCACAAAAAGTGCAACGAGTTTACTATACCAGAGGAAAGGAATTAGAAGAATACCAAAGTACGGTAAACCAAGTAGACGCAAGTTATGAACAGACAGTCGAAGAATGTAACACTGACCCAGGTGAAAACCTTGACCAACCACAGCAACATGTATTTTTTAGATTGAAACGCTTTTCGCTGCCGTACTTCGAGCACGTCGCGAAGAGTGGATGGACGTTTAAATTCCTGATAGACACTGGTTCAGGCAAGTTATATCCAGCCCCGTTGCATTCGAAATCCTCTACCGAATAAAAAAACTTTTTACGTTAATTCAGTCGGTGGAACTATTAAAATAACGCATCATAGCTTCATTGAACCCTTTGACCCCCAAGAAAGAAAAAGCTCAATTTTTTATTCTCCCCAGCATTATTTCGTTCGACGGTATAATTGATAATGACACGTTAAAAACTTTAAACGCTGTCATTGAAACGAAGGAAAGTTTTATGACAATTCATCCAAACATATTTATACCCCTAAAAGAACACATTACAGAAACTGTTAATAATGTAAACTTTAGAATCTCCCATCTGAGTAAAGAAGAATCTAGTAAACTTACAAATATTATCAATACTTAGCTTAATCTCTTTTCTGACCCGGACGAAAAACTAGCGTACACGACAACTGTTAAGGGTGAAATTCGAACTACAACTAGCCAAACAGGCTATTCAAAATCTTATCCATATCCAAGAGCTCTCAAGCGAGAAGTTGAGAAACAACTAAGCGCCCTTTTAGACGATGGCATTATCAGTCACCCTACAATTCCCCGGTTTGGATCGTCCCTAAAAAAAATGGATGCCTCTGGAGAAAAGAAGTTTCGTATGGTGATAGACTATAGGAAGTTGAATTCGGTAACTATCGCGGATAGATATGCTATTCCCGAAATCAACAAAGTTCTTGCTAATCTTGGTAACAATAAATGGTGCAAAATAATAGACTTAAAGAGCGGATTCCATCAGATACAGCTTAAGTAGTCAGATATTGGGGCTTATTGTGAGTATCGATAGTCGATTGATAATCGACAATTGTCGACAGTCGATTGTCGATTGTGAATTTTGGTATTGTGTACTGTGATTGTCGATTTGACAGTCACTCGTAGTCGATTAGAAATTTGAGGTCGTTTGTGTTTCAAGAAAATAAAAAGGGATTTTTCATCAGAAAATGGAAGTTTTTTAATAAAAATATAATATAATACAGACGAAACATAAAATAATGCAATTTTAAGGCAAAACAAGTAACAATGATTCGATCGACAAACGACACTCGCAATAAGGGCCATTGAGAAAACTGTATTTTCCGTAAACAACGGAAAGTTTGAATTCACTCGGCTCCCCTTTGACTTAAAAACGCTGTTGTATTCCAAAGAGCTCTTGATGACATCTTAAGAGGGGACATTGGAAAACGTTGCTATGTTTATATTGGTGACATTGTCATCTTCAGAAAAGACAAAACTGAACATCTGAACAGCCTTGAGGCCGTTTTTAAGAGTCTAGAACACGACAACATGAAGATTCAGTTGGATAAGTCTGAATTTTTGCAAAAATAAGTAGACTTCTTAGGTTTTGTGAACAGTACAAACGGGATTAAACAAATCCGAAAGAGGTTCGAGCTATTTCCGAGTTACCAGTTAACAAATCTCTCAAAGATTTACACTCATTCTTAGGTATGTCAGGCTATTATCGTCGTTTCATTAGAGCCTATGCGAAGATAGCAAAACCTCTGACATCCCTTTTGAGAGGGGAAGATGGAGGAGTGTCCAACATCTTTTCAAAAACAAGGCAATTGAACTTGACACACAAGCCATAAATTCTTTCGAAAAAATTAAACAATCGCTAATTTCCGAAGAGGTTATTCTGGCGTATCTTAACTTTGAAAAGCTCTTCGAACTTACAACGGGCGCTTCTGACTACCCAGCTGGAGCTGTGTTATCCCAAGACAATAAACCAATAACTTTTCTATCGCGGGCATTGACTACAACCGAAGACCATTACGACACTAACCAGAAAGGAACCCTTGCAATGATTTGGACTCTCAACTCGCTTAGGAATTTACGGATCAAAAAAGGTAAAAATTTGTACGGATCAACCACAAACCTACGCCATTAGCAACAAAAACAATAACCACATGATGAAGCGATGGGGGTGGCCGTGGTGTAGTGGTACTAGCAATCGCTTCTCACTCGGAAGGTCAAGGTTCGAATCCTAGCCACAGCAAGTTTTCATTTGTGTAATTGGAACTCAGTCAGAAAAATCTGCGTGTGAAGGCATAACACTGACATGTAGATTTGGCTGTTGTAGGGTTTTCAAGCACAAAACAACCGATAAAATTCACAAGCTCACATTCCGAGAGAAGAAAAATCTCTCCGTCCTATTCGGACCCCCACCCCTGGAGAGTCAATATCGAAACCAAACACACCTGAGTTTCAAACCACTACATCACAACAATGCTTTCCTTTCTCCTCCTTCTATCTTTCCACCCGCGCCCTGGCAACAGTTAAAGGGTATCATAACCCCCTTAGGCGCGCGTAAATTATAAAAAAAAAAAAACACATGATGAAGCGATGGAAGGCCATCCTGGAAGAGTACAACTACGAATTGAAGTACAAACCTGGAAAGACAAATATAGTCGCAGACGATTTATCACGACTTCCACAGATAACAGAGGTAAACTCAATGACAATGACAATGACAGTACACAGCGACGATAGTTCTTCACATAATTTGATTCCAGCAGTTGAAACCCCCATCAATGTCTTCCGCAATCAACTTATCCTTAAAATCGGAAACGAAACTAACCACCAATTTCTTATTCCATTTCCAACTTATCATAGGTATATTTTCATTCAACCAAACCGACACAGATATCATTAATATATTCAAAAAATTCCTTGACCACAGCGCCATAAACGACATAAAACGACCCATAAAAGAAAATATTATGGGTTAAATAAAGAAAAATATTCTGTATTTCTTCACTTTGCTGATTTTAAAGTTTGGTTCACACAATCAATGGTCGAAGACGTTGCTGACGAAAACGAAAAGGAAGAAAAAATTTTAAAAATTCATCGCAGAGCTCATCGTAACCCAGAGGAAAATCGGAAGCAACTACTTGAAAATTTTTACTTCCCAAAAATAGGAACAAAAATGAAAAGATTAGTAAAGAATTGCCAAACTTGCAAAGAGAATAAATATGAACGACATCCAAACAAACCTACCCTTAAACCAATCCAATATTGATGGGCGAAGCCTTGATAATTTACAGTCCACCCAACAACTGGTAAAAAACCGGTTGGACTCTTCCTTGGCCGATCACCCAAAATAACTCCCGAAGAATTCGAAAACAATCGCCAACACAGTATAGAGAAAATTATACAAAACCAACAAAAAAACATTAAGTATCACAATAAAAAACGAAAAACACTGAAAACTTATAATCCAGGAGATGTTATATACGTGGAACACAGCAAAAGACTAGGTTCAAAATTAACGTTTAGATACAGACAAAAAATAGTCAAAGAACACAAAAACACAGTAGTAATAACAGATCCAGAAAAACCGTACACAAAAGCCATATTAGAAATTGACTGACAATCCTACCGCTTTCTCTTCCTATTTCGGACATCTACTCTATATTGCAACAGGAGAAATTCAAATTTTGGATTTCTCTAATTCACAGTTTGTTTCACTACACATCGGACAAGCAAAAATACAAAACGGAACCTAAAACTGTCCATGAAGTGGACCTCGACCAATACGAACAATTCCTGACCAACACCACCCCAACTCTAGAACAAAACGAACGAAAACCGGTCCCCTATTTCCCTACTCTCACATGAATACCAGCAAATACAAAATTTAATCCATAACCTTAAACCACAAAAAACAAAAGATCATTAAACTTCATAATAAACTCTACATGAAAGTGGATTGCTGGCAATCCCGACCACGACGATTACGTGACAATCAAAAGAAAAATGAATAATAACGAAGAATTAATAACGTGACAAAAATTACAAATGAAAGTGAAGCAATAATAAAAGAGAACAAAAATACGAATAAGGAAATTATATCCGAAATTCAATATAAATTTAAGAGAAGAACTACAGAATATCATTTTAGCTATTCATTGCGCAAAATTAAGCATTGTCAATTCACTCATCCTATGAAAGGAAGAAATAAGACTAGCCATTAAAACATTAAGTAAAGAAAGTAGAATAGGCCTTAAATTTCGCTGAAATCAAAATAATAACTAATCAATTTTGTATATTATCAATATTCCAATAACTGTGTATAATATTTATGAACAAATATTACTTAAACCTGTGAAAAGAAACGGAATAGTAATAAAAATTAACTACAAGCAAATTATAAAGAATAAGGAAGAAATGCTTGGTATAAACAATGAATGTAAATCTGTGAATTATAATTCAACCTGTAAAAAACAATATCTTGTAAACATTAAAAACTCCACATGTATCCCCAATTTGTTAAAAAGTAAGGAATCAACATGCTATTTAATGAATAGTCCCCACATTCCCACGATCGAGGAAATATCACACAGGAATAATACTACTGACTGATTTCAATAGAACTCTCGAAGCTGAAGCCATACACCGGAACCTTACTGGCACTTTTCTCAACAAATATGAAAAACACAACTAATAACAGGGTATTCACGGCGCAAGAAGTGTCTACGGATACGATCCTCGCAAGCAGTCTTACAACAAACCCCCAAAGAAAAAATTTCACAAACTCTTATCCTTAGAGATGATGGGCGAATTACACATAAATAATACAAAGCAAATTGAGCTACTCCACGATGAACGCGAATCCCAGGCATTCATCAGCTATGGAACAATGGCGTTCATTGGAATCATCCTTTTAATCCTAACGTTTTATAAAATCTTTACCGGAAGATAAAATACAAAAGTTATTATTCAGCTGCCACAAATAAAGGACATTCAAATTCCTCCGCAATTGAAAGGGGCACTAGCAATAGATGATCCTGCCACTCCCCGAACAAGGTTCAACGATCTTCCATACGAGTTAACAGGAAATAGATCAACTTTCTGAATTGCGCCTGCAATTCATTCACACAACCCAATTTCCTTTCAATCCACCTAGCAGGCAAAATGCCTGGAAATGTTTTCGATCAAACAGCTGAATAAGCAATTAAACCGAATGCAACGCCTTTTCTGACCTTAGCCATAATGATCAATAAATGCATGTGGTGTATTGAAGAGATTTTTGTCTCAAGTTTACGGGTAACAATACAGGTCAGGCAATATCTATATATACAATAAGTGTATATTTTTTTTAAAGTAACAAATTATATTTTCGTTAACTTATAATGTATAATATGTAATATAATGTAATATGTACTCGTATATATGTTATATATAAATATAGCTAATTTAACATTACAAAAAAATATTTTTTTTTCTCACAATTTTGAAATGGTCTGGGTGAAGTCGACCTACGTTAAAAACGTCTTGGATCCATTTTTTTGAGATCAAATAAAAATCCATTGTAAAATAAAGCTAACATTAAATTATGTTATCAATTCTTAAAATTTTTAAAAATTATGCATTTTCACCGCACTGTTATTCAAGCGGCGGCCATTCGCTGAAAGATTTTTTCTTCTAAAATTGGTTTTATTACAGCTTCCAATCACGTACGTTTTGTTCATATTTGCTGTGAGTACTTGATTCGATACAAATTTTAGTTAAGGTACGAGTATTTTTAATTTGAGATAAGTATTTTTTTTCGATTACAGTCGACGATTAAGAAAATAGTCTCGCACAGTAAATTTATGGAACCAGTACAGAGGAAATGATGGCAGTGCGCTGTACGATTATGGTAGGCATTGAACTGCGTCAATCTAGCAATGAAGTCCTGTCGAAAATAATAGGTTCGATCATGAGGTTCTCAAAAGGAATGCGTACGAATTTTATGAGCTGAATTAACTATGCCGTCAACATCCAGCATATCAGATTCCTAATGTGCGTTATTTTAATGTATTTGGATATGAGATCAATAAATATTTTTCAGGACTAGTCAGAGTGCTAACTCTGAGTTGAGTTGAGTGCCGAGTCAACTCCTAAGCAGTTCCAACATTCTCAAAGCTATTTTCTGGCTCCGAAATACCCCGCTCATTTTGCCATTTCTGGGACCCCAGAAAGAGCTGGATCCTCCTGCTTTCAAGTCGAAACCATACGTTTCATAAGCAAGTGTGATTGCACACGACAACTGACTCGTAAACAAAATTAGAGGGCTAATATTTGATAAAACCGAAAATGCTCCAACGAGACGAATAGTACAGGGTCTTCCAATAGAGACTTCCGAACTTTGACAGTTGATAGCGCCCATATTGTTGAAGCTACATCTGTCAAATTGGCTGTCATTTATTCAGTCTGTTTTGCCAAATCACCGTGGACGGACATAGCATTCAACAACACGTACAAATGATAAGATTGTTCTATCAAAATGGGTGTTCTGTTCGGCAACGTTCCGTGCGCTTCGCCCATTTTACGGTCTCCAAATCGTCCTACCCAGAGGACTATGCGCAGTGTGGTGGATAAATTTGAGTCCACTGGTTCAGCGAACGATAAACCAACACCCGTACGTCGACGAAACGCAAGATCTGCCGAAAACATCGCCGCTGTCCGTGGGAGTGTGCAGAAGAATCCGAGGCAGTCGATTTCGCGTCGCTGACAAGATATCCGCTTTTCGCAGACCACAACTTGGCGAATTTTGCGTCGTAACTTGGACCTGCACCCATACAAAGTTCAACTGACCCAGAAGCTGAAGGTAAACGGCCATAGACACATACGTGTGTTCGGTGAATGGGCTCTGGAGCAGTTCGAAACTGACCCTAATTTTCATCGAAAAATCATCTTCAGCGATGAGGCTCATTTCTGGATGAATGGGTACGTCAACAAAATTGTCGAATTTGGGACGATACCAATCCACATGGGATTCAAGAGCACCCAATGCATCCCGAAAAGTCCCTGTTTGGTGTGGATTTTGGGCTGGCGGCGTCATCAGCCCATATTTCTTTGAGAATGACGTTGGGCAGGCCATCACCGTCAACGGCGAACGTGGAAATTCTGCACGAGCGATTCGAGGGCATGGTCATCTCACGTTGAGGTGATGTGAACTGGCCACGGGGATCATGCGATTTGATCCCGTTAGACTTTTTCTTGCGGGGTTTTTTAAAGTCGCAGGTCTATGCGAATAAGCCACAAACCACAGCTGCCCTCAAAGCCAACATAACCCATGCCATCGGTCAAATTCAGCCTGATTGATGCGCCAGAGTCATGGACATTTCGAATGCGCGCCACTCAGAGAAGCCGCGGCGGACATTTGAACGATGTTATATTCCTTACATAATGGCATCGATAGGCCTTTCAAACGAATGAAAAATGTCGATGATATCTCTCACACACTTCTTTCATTTAAAGATAGGAAGCCCTTTATGAGCCACATCCTGTTATTTTAT
Organism: Volucella zonaria; assembly: GCA_963966105.1. NCBI lineage: Eukaryota > Metazoa > Arthropoda > Insecta > Diptera > Syrphidae > Volucella > Volucella zonaria. The sequence continues at coordinate 152,732,407 of OZ014530.1, read as the reverse complement.
ACTATTAATGCCTAATCTGTTATAGATATTGACTTTGGGGAGGGAAACTAATGGTTTTTGCATGAGTATTACATATTAAAACAATTTATTCTCGATATTAGTGTTAAGTTTTGGAAAGTAGTTTTTTTTGTTTATTTTCTTTTTCTTTAGTTTAATTTTTGTTGTTTGTGTGATCTGCATGGTTTGGCAGTTTTTTTTTCTACCGATAGCTTAATAATTAAATATATGTCTTCATAATTAAACTTTGAAACTTAAATTTAACCTACGAATGATTCGTAAAAAAGAATGGTATATTTAGTCATATATCTGCATTTTAATAAAATATTTGAAAAATACACTTTACCTTTATAAGATTATCATTTTCCAAAGTGTCATTTTCTTCTTCGGATTCAATAGCAATAGTATCATATTCCATTTCCAAGAAGCCATCAGAATTAGTCTTTTTCTTTTTTGCTGCCGAAACCGCCGAATAAGAATACGGAAGAACTTCTTTATTATATGATCTAGTTAAGGTCGCCTTAACACGGCCATCAACTAAATCCATCATACATTTTTTGCCAGGCCATGTGGATAATTCAATCAATAACTCAATATCTTCTCTTAAAAGACGGTATTCTTGTAAAACATTTAAGCTTTTCCTCACTCCTTCAACACCATTTTCCTTTAAAGGCCGAACAATACTTGACAAAAGGAACGGCGCATAGTCCAATCGAACTGATAAGCGGGATCCAGATGTTCGCAATCTTGTGTGATTATGAATCTCCTGTGCTAATCTACTTTTCCTGTTTGTTTTAGAGTATTTTCCCAACCAAGCCGGAAAATTAATTTGACTTGTAATATGACCCTTCATATATTCACCTGGAAGGATTGAACTAAACACTGCTTGCACCGGAAGAAGAGTCCATGCTGAGTTTGATCTAATACGCCGATCCACTAAATCACCTAAACTTAAAGCATCAGCAGTTAAGGCAATCCTTTTAGGAACTTCTGATCTGTTAAAAATTAAATTTATAGCACAAAACTTTTATAATAAATACTTTTTAATTACTTCGGTGCAATTGGCGTTACTATAAGATAATTTTGCTGCACAAAAAGTGGAGACATGCTATAGTCGTTGAAGAAAAGATCTGATTTGTTCGCTAGTGTCATATTTTTATGATCTTCAGCCGAAAATACTTTTCGCACAACTTCCCATGGACCCTAAAACAATTGTCGATATACAAATATATTGTAAATATGAAATACTATGTACATATGTTCATATCAGCTACATCAACGTGTCGTATTTACCATTTTTAAATCCTTCTCCGCGGTTTTTGCTGTTTCAACTTTAAGTTCTACGTTATTCCCAGCGCCTAGTAAAACCAAATGGTTTATGGTTTGACGTATATCATTGTTTGTTGCAAGAATCAATTCATCAATTCTTTCCGAGCTAAGTTTCATCTTTTCTTTAAAGCAAATACTTTTTACAAAACCTTTGATTTGTTCCAATCGAGGCTTATTAAAACGTAAATCGTAACAGTAATTAACTAAAGAACGCATTTTTTGATGATTGCGGTCATTGCACATGCATATAATAGGTACATGTGATGATTTGATAAGAGAAATAAGTTCTTGAATGCCTCCACGGTCCTCATTTCCTGCCATCCCGTCAACTTCGTCCATTACTAAAACATGTTTTTTTGACACTGTTTGCATATCTCCACAAAAATAGCCATACAAAGACTTGTTCGAAAGCAGTTCAGAAACTTGTTCTTTTAAAAGCCGTTTGCTACGTGTATCTGATGCATTAAACTCAACAATATCAAAGCCCAATTCTTTGCATACAAGAGTAACAGTAGTAGTCTTCCCTAAAATATGTAAATGAAAACCAATATTAATATATATGTATATATGTATATATATGTATATGTATATATGTTATATTATAATAATACGGAAATAAAATTGAACTCGTTCATTTCATACCAACTCCGGGTGGTCCTGATAAAAGAGCGGCTTTAAAATAACTACCGTTATCGTTCTTAGCCCAAGGGTTTGGTTTCTGCAATTTCTTTGTACCAGTTTGATTGGCATGCCACTTAGAAAGCCAATTCATTAGCCTGTAAATATGCATCAAGAAAAACATGGTTTGTTATATAGTATAAGTACATGTATACATGTTTAAAAGCTTTGCTTTATTTAGTTTCGAAAAATATATTTCACTAAAGATAACATTAGGACACTAATAGTGGGTAATAATTCTAGCAGAAAAGAATTGACTAACACTGGTAAATTTCCTATCCACAGATATTAATTTGTTTAAGGGCCGGTTTGTTTACTATGGGTTAACTTTAACCAGTAGTTATTCCAGCTGGTAACCATCGATTGCGTTTGTTCACCAAAATGTTAACCGGAGAATCCATGGTTTGGTTAGTTACCAGAGATATCACTATCCAGGCGATTTTCCTCAGTTAATATCATTTAAGCAATGATTTTCTGGAATTTTGTTTCTTCTTGCTTGGATTTCAAGTCGTGGGTTACTTTTGACGTAATACAATATTTAGCTACACAACAATTCAATTCTGTGCATATATTGTGCGATAAAACATTCAGATCTAAAATAAAATAGTGGGTGGCCGTGCGCTGGCTTCCAAATCGGAAGGTTCGGTGTTCGAATCCCAACCTCGCCCGAAAGACCTTCATTTTTTCAGTTAACAAAAATCAAATAAGATGAGTAGTTGACTCTAAACCAACAACAAGCCAACTTCCACTAAGAATTTAGTCTTCCCTCCCCATTAAATGTTGGATGCCACCCATGGAGCGAAATAACCACTGAGCACAAACATCTTTCTTTCTCTCTCTATCCCATTTTCCAAAAAAACAGATACTAAGGCATCATAAGTGTATTCATACCCACTTGAGTGTTAAGTTATTAAAATAATGCAAAATAAATAATAAAAAATAAAATCCGTAATTCCGGTAAGAAACACTCCGCAACAAATCATAATAAATGATTATTGTCAGAATTGTCGCTAACCTATGGTTAACACAGATGTATAACTAGTTTGTCAAAGTCATCAAACGGGGAAAATCAATCCTGCTGGAATCACTCAGAAAATCTGATGACACCTACACTAAGTTGAAAGCAGAGGCACACTTCCCAGGTAGCCTAATCAGAACCAACTCACAACCACCACCCATTAACGAAGCTGCTAACATGATATTGCTTCCTTTGATGGCTTCAAGTCTCCTGGCACCAATTATGCAACGTATAGACCCGCTGCTCGTAACTCTGAAGAGAATCTTCACTGCTAGCCCAACATACCGAAACCCTTGCAGTAAGAGGAAAGGTTGGTCGAGCTCCATGTGCGCAAAACTGTTTTGCGAATGCATCTTCTGCTCTAAAGCACAGGCAGGCGTAGACGTGATCGATGATTGGTGCATTAGAAATGGGCTCACAGTCAATCCTCTCAAAAATTAAGTTGTTCTATGTATTTACGAGAAAAGTGGTCTGACTCATCCAATTCTCCAAAGAAGCTAAATAATCGTATGTGGGCGTGATCCTGGAAAAATAACCTCTACGGAATAAACATGTTACGTCGAAAGCTTTTAAGACGCTGTTGGTCTTCTGGCAGTGCAAAGGAGCTGTCGGCAAGCTATGAGGCCTGGCACAGAGAAAGGTTCTTTCGATCTACATGGCTATGGCTAAGGCCAATTATATAATATGCGTCGGTTGCCTGCTGGAACAAGCTCTCACGAAAATATATACGTTATTTCTACTTTTGCCAGACTCCAAAAAGAACCGTTTGCCTCGGCTGCATGGGAGCTTTCCCTAGTACGCCTGACCCCGCTCTAGATACATTGATGACACATTGATATTCATATCATGGGCTGCCATCTTCCGTTTAAAAAGATGTGGTCCTTGGTACAACACGCACTGCAACTTTGATGACCTGTTATTGTTGATACTGTTTTTTGACTCTGGTCTTATAGATATGCCGTTTGATGCAATGACACCAGAGCTGCTGCGGAAAAAGTACGAAATTGACTTTCCCTGTGCAAAAGACTGGTTTCGGCCAGAATCTTAGTCAGAAAAGGACTTACGACTTCTAAGTTAATTAGAGAATGCATGACTTCACTTGACGTAGTTGAAAAACGTAATTCACTGAATCCTGTCTGGATCCCAAGTCATAAAGGAATTACAGGAAATGAAATCGTTGATGAACTTGCTAGACAAATCTCTGAGGAGAGTTTTTCATCACCCAAACCTATGTTTGATGGGAGCTGCGCCCTCGGTTAGGGCTTCCATTGACAGTTGGGTTTTATTTACTTATTTATTTTTATTTTACTGCAGATAGTATGACTCTCCAGGTTGACGGCAGGCCAAATGAAAGTTTCCTTACTTTTCAACGGGCTGTCCTGCTGTTCCTCAGGAGGAAAGTCTGCAGGCTGCTTACTGACATCGTGACAGGCACTACACTTTTGCTAAACACTTAAACGTGCTCTCAAAGCTATTTACTGGCTCCGAAATACCCCGCTTATTTTGCCATTTCTGGGACCCCAGAAAGAGCTGGATCCTCCTGCTTTCAAGTCGAAACCATACGTTTCATAAGCAAGTGTGATTGCACACGACAACTGACTCGTAAACAAAATTAGAGGGCTGATATTTGATAAAACCGAAAATGCTCCAACGAGACGAATAGTACAGGGTCTTCCAATAGAGACTTCCGAACTTTGACAGTTGATAGCGCCCATAGAGTTTTTCATCACCCAAACCTATGTTTGATGGGAGCTGCGCCCTCGGTTAGGGCTTCCATTGACAGTTGGGTTTTATTTACTTATTTATTTTTATTTTACTGCAGATGGTATGACTCTCCAGGTTGACGGCAGGCCAAATGAAAGTTTCCTTACTTTTCAACGGGCTGTCCTGCTGTTCCTCAGGAGGAAAGTCTGCAGGCTGCTTAGTGACATCGTGACAGGCACTACACTTTTGCTAAACACTTAAACGTGCTCTGCATAGGTGATATAATATCCTGCGATGCTTGTTATAACGCTCGCATCAGCCTCCAGGTATTCGGCGTTGATGTGGTATGTGTTGGTACGGTAGGCACTTTATCACTGAAGCGCTTACTCATCTTTCTTGGAAGACTGAATAATTTCTTTACAAGGAGCTTAAAAGGAGTACAAGTTCTTTGTCCGAGGAGTCTGTTACGACAAAAAAAAAAAGAATACAAAAATTATACTGAAGATTAGAATTACTAATTAACCGGAAAATGAGCTCTCCCATTTTTGTTCCAGGCGATATTCCAGACAATAAACACGTCTATAATCTTGTCAAAAACAGGGGATTTATTACGTTAATTCTCCTAAACTGTTCAGGAAATACTTAAGATCAATTAACTGGCCACGAGAAAGAATTCAAAAGTCTAACAATTTAATTAATAAAAAGACTATATCTGTCAACTACATAGACAATTTCCGAGAGCAACCATCGAAGCTAAAACGAAGGGAAAAATCAAAATTAAGCCTAAGAATGCATAAACAGGTATTAAACATTTTTTTTAGCACCATAAAAAATCACGCAAACGATCAAATCATTCACTCTTAAGAGCCATAAAATGTATTTAAAACTCTCAAATACAATCGCTACCAATAATAAAAAGCAATGGTTTCGGGAAAAGGCACATAGAAAAAACGTTTAAATCATTTGATGGATATAAGATATGATTTAATAACTGGATCAAGCTTCTTCATATAATATATTATAATAAAAAATTATACATACATTTCTCCCTAGTATCTAAAGTATTTGAAAAGCTTTTGTTAAATCTACGACAACCGATCATCAAAGAACTACGTTTGAGTGTTGAACACCAATTCGGCTTTTGACCAGGTTAATAAAATAACCAATGAAATACAGAATTTTTCCAAAATTTGAAACTGAATTCTGATTTGAAGGAAATCGCGGGAAAACGAAACCTTTCGATTTAACGCCATCAAAACCGCTGCATAACGAGATCAAAAGGTCTCTTTGTAGTGAACAATATGACCAGCCCAAATATTCTTGAAAACTATGTTAAACTGCTTGACAAAGAAACTTAGTGCTGTCCATTAGTATTGTAGTAGGGAGTGTCTATAAAGATTATATCTACTCTCGTACAAAATTTGAATTTCTGACCTCTTTACTGAAACAGCAACACTGCTCCTGTCAACAGGCATCTGTCAGTTGACTCCTGTCAAAATTTAAACTTGCTGCGTCAGTTAGTTTGTGTTTGACAGCTATTTTTATCACTAATTTGAGGAGAAAATGGAAAAAAGTGAATTTCGTGTGCTTATTAAGCATTATTTCTTGCGAAAAAAAACCATTACCGAGACCAAGGCTAAGCTTGATAAATACTATGGGGACTCTGCACCATCGATTTCAATGGTAAAAAAGTGGTTTACTGAATTTCGTTGTGGCCGTACAAGCACTGAAGATGCCGAACGTCCTGGACGCCCAGTTGAGGTCTCTACACCCGAAACAATCGAAAAAATTCACGATATGGTGTTGGCCGACCGAAGATTGAAAGTGCGAGAGATTGTGGAAGCCGTAGGGATCTCGCATGGCTCAGTGGTTTCAATTTTGAATGATCACTTGGGCATGAGAAAGCTTTCCGCAAGATGGGTGCCGCGTTTGCTCACAGTCGACCACAAACGCAATCGTGTAACAACTTCACAGGAAGGTTTGGCGTTGTTTAATCGCAATATGGAGGAGTTTTTGCGCCGTTTTGTAACCGTGGACGAAACATGGATCCATCACAACACACCAGAGAACAAACAACAGTCAAAACAGTGGGTTTCTAAGGGTGAATCGGCGCCAAAGAAGGCCAAGGTGGGTTTGTCAGCCAATAAAGTTATGGCGACTGTTTTTTGGGATGCACGCGGGATAATCCACATTGACTACCTTCAAAAGGGAAGAACAATCAATGGGGAATATTATGCCAACTTATTGGACCGATTCAATGACGATTTGAAAAAAAAACCACCTCATTTGGCCAAGAAAAAAGTTCTTTTCCACCAAGGCAATGCAAGGGTGCACACATGTGCAGTTGCCATGGCAAAAATCCATGAATTGGGCTATGAATTGCTCCCTCATCCACCCTATTCTCCAGATTTGGCTCCGAGCGACTACTTCTTGTTCCCAAACCTGAAGAAATGGCTTGGTGGAAAAAGATTTGACTCCAATGATGAAGTCATCTCGCAAACAAAGGCCTATTTTGAGGACCTCGACAAATCATTTTTTTTGGAAGGGATAAAAAAATTGGAGAAGCGTTGGACAAAGTGTATAGAGCTCAAGGGACACTACGTTGAAAAATAAAATTATTTTTTTATCAAAAAAATCTGTGTTTTAATTGAGTAATTGATTCGATGTGCACCATTTCAGTTATAATTCTATATATATGACCTTTGCTTAAAATATCAAGGGAATTGCTAACCTTATTTTATGTATAGTTGCGACGATTCAGAACTCTTAACTGGTTTGATTTGTTAGGTAGAGCTGGATAAGTAGCTCAACTACTTATAAGACAACCGACTTATTTGTAGTTATTACAAAAATTAAATTTTCGGAAAACTTAGCAATTATACTGGCGAAAAGATAAAGCTTTGTCTCGATACGACAGTAAGGCCAATGAAATTTCAAATTCAAAATATAGGTGACGTACGTGAAATTTATATCTCATCTGCTTAATTTCTCATCCACATTTCAATAAACCTCACACTTGTTATATTGACGCAATGTTCCACAGAAAATTGGATTTATAATTTTTTCCAGCTATTCACATTTTGAGATTCTTCCGTAACCTTCCGGATATACCAAACTAATGTAAATTTAAAGCTAAACCGTTGTACAATAATTCTACACTTCGTATTGGAAAGCGGTTGTACATGGTGTCTGTCTATTCGCCTGAGGCTACGCAACCCACCTCGTTTATCTCTGATCATGAAGCACTTTTTTGATTCCTAAGGCTGGAATCAGAGGAGAATTATGATACTATAAACTGCATAACAAACGCTGGTGTATCGTAGTGCCTATTACTGTATCAGCACCGAAATAACTATTCCCAACGTAATTATGCTATTGGGAAAGTTGCGGCCTCAGTACCGAAATAACCGTTACCAACGTAATTAGACAATTGCTGAAGTTTATAAGTATACCTATAATTAGAGTAGAGTATATTGGGCACAATTTTCCAAAATATTGAATAGAGTGATCTCCACAAACCCACAACGTTCAACAGTAATCTGGGATGGATGAAACTATAGAACGAACATTGGACAGTACGAAACTTCGGTATCAACACACAGACAATCAAGATACATTGTAACGCACTACACCAACACAAAAGTAGACTGTTGTCGAGACTAAACGCAAGAACCTGATAAAAATAATAAAATTTTTGTTTAAAAACTTTCAATTATTAAGAAAAAAAAGAACTAGGTACAGGGCTTCTGAAAGTTTGTATCGGAGCAATAAAATTCGATCTGAAAACACCATCAGCCTGAAAATATGCCCGCAAATAAATAGAATATCTCAAGGGAAGGATCAAACTAAGTTTTCATCTAAAGATTGCTGAAACGACAGACAACGAACAATTGCTGTCGATGACAACAACAATGGACAAAACGATACCTCGGTTTCAACACACTGACAACGAAGACTTATTCCGCAACGCAACCATTGACGCACTGCATCGACATAAAAGTAGGCTGCTGTCAAGACTAAAAACCTTGCACAGACAGTTTACTGACAGACATAACCCGGAGATCATGGCATTGAGGTCGTCGATTAAAAACCTCCAGACATTAATAAAGTAAAATTACAGAAATTCTGTAAGTTTGTATTGGAACAATAAAATTCGCGCCGTAAACACCAGCAACCCGAATATGTTCCCGCAAATAAATAAAATATTTCGGAGAAATAATCAGAACGCCTTTCCATGTCTTAGAATCACCCGAACGACGAACAACGAACAAATACTTGTAGCAGCAGGCATTGATCCAAGTGAGGCCGTTGATGATGACAACTTCTTTGTGATCGAGGATCCGCAGGTAGAGGCCATAGGAACGACTTTCCAGGAAGTGTACAAGGCGAATGTTATCATTGGCCCAAACCACGACCTGGAGAATCGAGTCCTTGTGCACAATTTCTACCTTCGAAATGAAATAGAGAATTGGCGATTCGAGAACTCGGGCTTCACCCAGTTTAATGACGAGAATAGGTCAAATAACGTCATCGCCAACGATAGGGTACTACCCCCTTTCATTTCGAAGGAGGAGCTCCAAACGATCTTCGAATCGCTTAGAGGTAAGAAATCAGTGGGAACCGATGAAATACCGAACATCGTGCTTCGACATCTCCCTCTAGAAGCGGTGAACATTTATACCATCCTGTTTAATAATACAATGAATAATGCACATTATCTAGCGCATTGGAAAACTGCGGTGGTACATCCCATCCCCAAAAGGGATAAAGATACTTTCAATCCGGCGAATCTCCGCTCGATCAGTCTTCTTCCAAACATCAGTAAGGTTTTCGAGAAGGTAATCAATAGAGTCCTGACTAAGTGGGTTGAGGACAAACATATAGTTCCGGATAATCAATTCGGTTTCAAGGCGGGGCATGACATCATTCATGCTGTGTCGAAACTGGTTTCTGATATCCAGTGGAACAAAGGCAAGAACCAGTGCACTGGTGCCTGCCTGATTGACTTGGAGAAGGCCTTCGATACCGTATGGTTAGAAGGACTCTTTTTCAAGCTAGACAGGTTGGGCATTAGTAAACCACTTCTGTATATTCTTTTTGATATGCTCTCCAGTAGACAGTTCATCGTGAAGAATGGCGATGTGACTTCTGCTGGATCATTTAACATTAAAAACGGTCTGCAACCAAGGTGCAGTAAATTCGCCGATCCTGTTCAACATTTACACAAGTGATCTTCACCATGCCATAGCGTACGCAGACGACTTAATCGCGTACAGATCAGGTCCAAAGATTGAGGTCATTAACATACTTTTGCAACGTGACTTTGATAAAATTAAACAATATTGCGATGACTGGAAGTTGAAAATCAACTTTCAGAAATCGGAAACCATTCTGTTTAGGACGCCTTTGTCTGGGGCCTCTAGGGATACAAGAAAGAATTGGCGAAAGTTCTCTATCGTCGGACAACATGGACGGCCACTTGCTCAATATCTTTTTAACAAACATATAGATGTTGCTCTGGCCAGAGCCAGAGGTGCTTTGCCCTTACAAAGAGACTGTTTTATAACAGCCAACTCTATGCGAGGGTGAAGGTAATCTGTTACATGGCCCTTATCAGGCCCATGCTTGTATTTGGATGTCCCGTGTGGTTCAACGTGAGAGCAAGTTTATTGGAAAAGATTCGGGTGTTTGAGAGGGGGCTTGTCTAAGGACTTGTCTTCGCTTATACAGAACACCAGAGTCTGAGTACATAAAATTCTATCCTAATGAGGTCTTATACAATAGGGCGAACCTGATAAGAGTGGACAATTTCGTCATTAAGTTGCCCCCAAGGCACATTGCGAGAGCAATGACCTCATCGAACAACCTGATCTCAGGGGCTTACTACCCCAATTATATGTATCACGAGAGAGCTCGCCTTGACGGCTTTATTCCTCCAGAAGCGTTCCTCTATCTAGATAGTAAAGGTCTGATCCAGGACAGATTGGCGGTGCCGCTAATCTTCCACGTCGCTCGAACAGCTGCGGACAGGCGACTCGACTATGACAGAGACGTCGCACATGGCAGTGCGGAGCGTCTCCGGTTCAGTAGGGCGGTAGGGAGTCGTGACAGGAGGGATGTTGCTCAGCAGCACCAGCAATTTTGGTGGCTTGATGAAGGCGAGGATGCTTCGTCGTCGAACTCATCCAGTAATAGGTAGCTTCATGTGAAACAGAGTGGGCCAGCCTAATTTTGGTTTTTTTAGCCATGACCGGCTTATATAGTTTTAGGTAGTATTAAGTTAGATTTTAAGAAAAAAAAATATAAAAAAAAAAAAAAAAATGAATAAAAATAAAAAAAAAATAAAAATATATATATATAAATATATACATATATGTACATATATGTACATGTATAGGCATATATGTATATATGAAGTGTATATGCGTTGTGTAGTGTATATATGTGTATGAATGTATTATATGTAAGTAGGTTAAGTAGATTAAGATTTATTCTTTAGGTAGTCTGTAAGTTTAATTAATTAATTAAAAAAAAAAAGTCCATATACTAAGTTTTTGATTAAAATTTATTTTCTTAGTTTTAGTTTTAACGTAAATATAAAATTAAATATAGACTGTAAGACTCGTCGAAAGACTTAGTTTAAGAGTTAGGTTTAACTTAGAGTGCCCGCACGGGGCCAGTATGTTAGAATAAGACTATTTGTAAGTTATTTAAGCTAATTTTTAAGCATTTTTTTGTCTAGCATGTAAGAGTAAATTAAGAGATCAAATAAAAATGCATTTAAACTGAAAAAAAAACTGCATCGGTTCCCGCTAGATCACCGAAATTAAGCAGTGTTGGACGCGGTAAATACGTAGGTGGGTGACCACATGGGAACTCAGTCCTACGCGTGCTGTTGACAAAACGCGCCACATGGGCATAGTACCCCGGCGTTAAATTCCGGACCCTACAAATTAATTTGTATCGTTCCCTTGATAATAATAATAATAAAAAGTAAACTACAAAATATTGTTTTCATCCGCATCTGTTAATAAATTTAAAAAATTCCTGCCTTACAAAAAAAAACGAAAGCATCAAATTTTTATTAAAAAGAAGTTTATTGGTGGCATGGTAACTCCGAGGTAAATGTCAAAAAGGAACTCAGGAACTCGTAAGTAATCGTAGCAATTTAAAACATGTATTTACTAACAATTTCACCTACATTTTTTTTAAGCTCAAGAAGAAGTTGAACGACAGAAGAAACGAAGGCTTTTCTGGATGCGTACAGCAAGAGGCAGTTTGAGTTCCAAAACACAAAATTGAAAAAATATGAGATGGCTAATGTACTGGAGGATCTCCTTGCACTTGGCGTTCTGGTATTTAACTTTTATTTCATACTACTGCTTTACCAGCATTTATGTTTTTTTTTTTAAGAGTCAGCCGACTACAGTCAAAATACTTCAAATAAAGTTGAAGAATTTATTAAGGGGATTTAAGGCGACGTCGGATGCAAGTAAAAGAACAGGAGAAAGGCCTGTAAAGCTCCATTTGAGGAGCAAATGGAAGAAACATTTGGCACTCGACCTGAAATAAAGAAGAGCCGTACTGTAAATTTGTTGGGAAAATCAATAAAAGGACTGCCAATGCCAGGTACCACCAAAGACATTGATTTGTTGGAGTCAGAGAGCAGTTCTTCTGGTAAGTGTTGTCAAACACTGATAACATGTTTAACTTACGTAGATTCATTCTTTTTGGCTGCCAATGCCAGGTACCACCAAAGACATTGATTTGTTGGAGTCAGAGAGCAGTTCTTCTGGTAAGTGTTGTCAAACACTGATAGCATGTTTAACTTACGTAGATTCATTCTTTTTTGCTGCTCTATTAGGGTCCGAAAGTCCATCTACGTCAAATCCCTCGGCACAATCTTCATCAGGCAAAAAAAAGATGAACTATAAGGAAAAGTATTTGAACAAAAAGTTGGAGCTGAAGCGAAAAACAGCTGAAGAAAGAAATACCATTTTGAATATGCTGCAAAGAACATTAAAAAAATTAAAGAAGCCGAAGAAGAAAGGAGGCTCTGTTTAGGGAGGTGTTTAAAAATTATGAGTTGATGAAGTTTTTCATCGGAATTAGTTCCTTATTTTATGTTTTTATTTCATTTCTTTTATTTTCCTTTCTCGTTTTCGTTTATGAATGCAATATTTATGGTTTAAGCAATAATAAAAATATGAATTTGATATTATACGTTTATTATATTTCTATTTATTAATTCGTCCAATAAAAGCTGCCGTATGGTGCTATTCGCCATTCCTTGATTAACTTCGACGATTGAAAAAAATTCAGGATCTTCCTCTTCCTCGAATTCATCGTTGTTGTCGGTGCACATATTGTGCAGTATACATGCACAGACAATCAAATTTAAAACCAAATTTATATTTTTCTGCTCGGTAAAGTGCAGCAATCTTCGGAAACGGGTTTTCAATAAACCAAACGCATGTTCTGCGATGATACATCCAGATGCGTGCATCTCATTAAATTTCCGTTCCACATTTGTCTTTGCTCCGTTATCCTTTAAGGGTGGAATGAATCACTCTAGACATGGATACGCCGAATTGCCGAGTAAAAATGTGTTACGTGGAAAAAGTTCATCTGTTTCTTGACAAGCTTCTCTGTACAAATCAAATCTTCTTAAAACTCGGCTATCGTGCAACCTACCTGGCTCTCCACAGAAGATGTTAATAAATTTTTTCTTAGTATTCACCACAACTTACAAAAATACTATAAAAGCGTTTCCTGTTGAAATAACTTTCCTTGTTAAAGACTGGCGCATTGATTCGTATATGAGAAACATCGATGCATCCTAAGATTCCGGGAATCTTTATTCTCGCTTCCATTAATGCTGCATTTTGTGCAGCTTCATTTCTGTTTGGTCATTTGACATATTTATGGCCAATGGATATGAGCCACGATTTTACCCTCATAACAATGCTCCATGCCGTCGAACTCGATACACCAAATAAATTGGAGATCTCACGGAAAGTGTTTGTGTTCGCCATATGCCAAAGGAATACATATATTTCCTTTTCAGGCGAAGTTTTCGGTAATCCTCGTTTTGGTGCAATTCCAAACCGCTCCGATAACTTATAGCGATCTATGAATAATTGCAAAATATGTATAGACTTGAGAGAATGTGCATACATTGAAGTTCTATGTACCTATCAAAATCTGGGCAGTTGACCGATGAAATCTAAAATGTTTCTTGAAGTCCGAATCGTTGTAACTAAAATCTCCGATTCTTTTGTGATTTCCAGAAACATTCTCAGAAGAGGTTGAGGAATCCGTGCTTTCAGGGTTGAATAATGAAAAAGTTGATAAGCCAGATTCTTCGCTTTCATCGTCGCTTTCAAATAACAATTATAAAATAAAGAAGTTGTTAATATAGATTATAATTCAATAAAAAAAAAAAAACAATTATATTTACCTCAGTTGCAGCTGCTTCCATTTTTAGATTTTTTTATGAAATATTATATTTTGAAAGAAGTATGTGTCAGACAAAAAAAAAGTGCTGCATTAAAACAAAGAAACAGCGATTATCTGTTTTGTTTTATTATCTTGATCTAATCCAGATCAGTGTCGACCACCGACGAGTGCACACGTCATCGTGCACTCGTACTTCTCCGTGCTGTACACAAAAAAAAAAAAAACAACAAAAAAAACGCGCAGTGTTTTATTACACAGTGTGGGAATCCTACACCTCTTCCGCTCCTGGTCGTAGTACTGTTGCCTGCACTCGGTCACTGCCGTTACTGTATTTATCATACTGTACGGGCAGTGACTGAGTGTATGTAACAACTGATGAATAACGGGTTGTGTGTGAAGATTTTGTTGGTGCACTGTTTCATATTGTTGTAAGGGCATAACACCTACAGCAATTTGATTCGGTAAACCATCGTTAGAATTTTCACTTCGCAGCCTTGCTTAGTATCGTCGGTGTTTGTCTTTACTGTGTTTGTTTTTTAATTATGACTATTAATTATATTTAATATTAATTATATTTAATTAATTTAATATTTAATATTTAATTATGACTATTCAGGGTGGACGTAGCCAATATACGCGGGATAAAAAGTAATCACTTTTCTGCGTACGTCCACGTCTCGACGTTCAGGTCGAGTGCAAATACAGACCACCTGTTCTGGTACTTAAGTGAAACACAGGTAGATCCCCGCCCACACCTCTCAGATCACTCTGATCTGAAGCTACCTGGCTACGAACTAGTGCCACTATTCTTTTCTCACCGCGATCTCGCCATTTATGTGCGTAGTGATGTAGCTTACCAAATTCCACCACAATGTAGTCCCTCTTCCAATCCGGAATTCAATTTCATGTGGTTAAAATTCCATCTCCGTAAGCAAATTATCCACTACTGCTTTAGCTACAGAAGCACCAAACTGGGCAGCAACTCGACCTTTCACGAGTTTGATGCGCTGACTCCATTCAAAAAATTGTATCCCTGTATCCTCATACTGAAATCGTGATTACGGGCGATTTCAATATATACAATTCTGGGTGGCTTCGACATTCTGAACAGACAACACCCGAAGGACGGTGTGTTGAGATCTTCGCTGCGGAAAATAACTTAACCCAGCTTATAAATGAGCCCACACGCATACCAGACGTTGATAGTCATACCGCCCACACCTTGGACTTGTTTTTAACTTCTCACCCTCACAAGTACTGCATTGACGTGCTCTCCCCTCTAGGCTCGTCGGACCATTGTGTCATATCAGCTAAATTCTCGTACACCCACCACACAGTTAGAAAAAAGATTCCTAAAAGAACCGTATGGCAATACGAGAAAGCCAATTGGAGCGGACTTAACAACTTTTTTAGGAATTTTAACTGGTCGTTATGTTTCCAATGACGTGGATGACGCTGCTGACATGATCACACAAACTATTCTCTTTGGAATGAGATGCTTTATCCCCCATCGGATGAAGAGTATCAAGCCAAAAGAAAAGGCATGGTACGACTCGAGCTGTAAAGAGGCTGTCAGGGTTAGAGAATTGTTTTTTCGGTCCCTCAACCCAATACGACCAAAACCTGAGGCAAAAAATACTGCAATATCGCAAAGGCAGTAAAAATTTTTGGTCGTTCGTGAAAAACATTAGAAATTCTGCCTCATCCTCCATCCCAACGCTCATTTACAATGACATTCCAGCTGTCAGCTCTTTGGACAAGGCCAATCTGCTTGCTGCAAACTTTGCGGCTAGCTCAACACTCCCAGATTGTCCTTTGTCCCCGCCTACACTTGAGTGCGTCGAATACTGCGTAAGCTTTTTTATCAATCCTACTCTTTAAGCCTCTTTCCGAACAAATGGAAAACAGCATTTGTCCCCGCCTACGAATCCACTTTCGCACTCGTATAGTAGCAAGAGTACTTAAAGATCTCAACATGCATAAATCCGCTGGTCCAGATGGTATATCTCCCCTTCTTCTAAAGAGGTGTTCTTCCACACTGGCAAAACCACTTCGTAAGCTTTTTCATCAATCCTACTCTCTAGGACTCTTTCCGAGCAGATGGAAAATAGCATTTGTCCAGCCCGTCCCTAAAAAAGGCGAGTCTTCTTCTCTCTCCTCCTACAGACCCATTGCACTTACGTCCCTTCTCTCTATGGTCATGGAAACGCTGATAAACCGTCAGCTCATCAAATATCTCGGAACACGAAAACTTCTCAAAGACCAGCAATATGGTTTTCGTAGCAACAGGACCACTGGTGATTTGATGGCATGTCTCACCGAAAAGTGGAACCAAAGTGGAACAGCAATCTGGCGAAAGCAAGATAGTTGCACTTGATATTTCTAAGGCATTTGACAGAGTTTGGCATCAGGCTCTTTTGTCGAAAATGTGTGCTTTTGGGATCTATGACTTTCTTCTTCAATGGATTAGAAATTACCTTTCGGAACGTTCAATTCAAATTGTCTTGGATGGTTTCAAGTCTGATATTCACAAAATAAATGCTGGTGTACCCCAGGGCTCCGTTCTGTCTCCGACACTCTTTTTAATTTTCATGAATGATCTCTTATCAGCCACTTCTAATCCAATATATTCCTTTGCTGATGACAGCACTCTCTGCTTTTCATATTCGTTTCCGGACTCACGCCCCTGCTCTTCGGCTGTTGAACGGGAACGGCAGCGTTAAGCTCATTAAATTCCGATATTAACAGCATAACCAATTGGGGAACTATCAACCGAGTGGAATTTAATGCTTCCAAAATTCAATGCTGTCTGCTATCATAAAGCGAAATTCGAATACCCAGCCATTATCCATGAATGGCACTTGCATCGTCGAAACCGATAAACTATCCACTCTCGGTATGTGTGTCAGTGACAACTTACTTGGGAATGACCACATATTCGATGTCGTCAAAAATGCTGCGAAATTTCTAGATTTTCTCAAGCGATGTAAGAAATATTTTACCCCCTTTGATCTGGCCACAATATATAAGGCCTTCATCCACATAAAAATGGAGTACAATGCCCACATCTGGTGAGGTGCTCCTAAAACATCCCTGCACCTGCTAGATAGGATTTAAAACTCGTACCTGATACTAATATCAGTCAATCACTTGACACCCTCGAACACCGACGTAATGTCTCCTGTCTCACTTTGTTTTATCGCTATTTCCACCACCAGTGCTCCATTGTAATCGCCAGTAGCATTCCGCCCATTCAAACTTTCAACCGTAACACCCGTCTCGCTATGAATGCTCATCAGTTTACCCTCAAGCCCATTTTCGGACGTACTCTAAAATATCGTGATTCTTTCCTAAGCCGTACAACTCGCTTATGGAATGCCCTGCCGACCTCTGTGTTTCCTGGTCGTTATAACTTGCAAACATTTAAAAACAATGTACATCGATACCTGTCTTTTCTTCCTCCCTAAAATTCCTTCGCCCGCGCTGTGTACGAACATTTTAAGAGTACAAAAACCCCTTGAGCGCGCGCCGATTATAAAAAAAAAAAAGATCATATTATAACCGTAATATATTACAAAATTATGAATACCCTGAATTGTGTTGTAGTTGAATTGTATTACAAACCTAGATTACGAAAAATTAATTAAAAGTGTATGAATTTTAGTTACTTTACTGTAAAAAGCTTAAAATATGAATTATTGTTCTATCAAAATGGAAGTCAAACATGTAAAAGCTTTCCCAATAACCAAACCAAAACATTTACAAACAAACATACAATACTTATGTAAAAGCTTTATGTAAGACCTAATCAATCTCAAAGTAAATCGTAAGAAATCAAAATTTTGCTGTAAGGTCGTTAAATACCTCGGACATACGAGGGCGGGTCAATAATTCTGTGCATTTTTGAATTTCCGACCTCTTTACTGAACCAGCAACACTGCTCCTGTCAACAGGCATTTGTCAGTTGACTCCTGTCAAAATTTAAACTTGCTGCGTCAGTTAGTTTGTGTTTGACAGCTATTTTTATCAGACTACTCACTAATTTGAGGAAATTAGAAAAAAGTGAATTTCGTGTGCTTATTAAGCATTATTTCTTGCGAAAAAAAACCATTACCGAGACCAAGGCTAAGCTTGATAAATACTGCACCATCGATTTCAATGGTAAAAAAGTGGTTTACTGAATTTCGTTGTGGCCGTACAAGCACTGAAGATGCCGAACGTCCTGGACGCCCAGTTGAGGTCTCTACACCCGAAACAATCGAAAAAATTCACGATATGGTGTTGGCCGACCGAAGATTGAAAGTGCGAGAGATTGTGGAAGCCGTAGGGATCTCGCATGGCTCAGTGGTTTCAATTTTGAATGATCACTTGGGCATGAGAAAGCTTTCCGCAAGATGGGTGCCGCGTTTGCTCCAGTCGACCACAAACGCAATCGTGTAACAACTTCACAGGAAGGTTTGGCGTTGTTTAATCGCAATATGGAGGAGTTTTTGCGCCGTTTTGTAACCGTGGACGAAACATGGATCCATCACAACACACCAGAGAACAAACAACAGTCAAAACAGTGGGTTTCTAAGGGTGAATCGGCGCCAAAGAAGGCCAAGGTGGGTTTGTCAGCCAATAAAGTTATGGCGACTGTTTTTTGGGATGCACGCGGGATAATCCACATTGACTACCTTCAAAAGGGAAGAACAATCAATGGGGAATATTATGCCAACTTATTGGACCGATTCAATGACGATTTGAAAAAAAAACCACCTCATTTGGCCAAGAAAAAAGTTCTTTTCCACCAACACACACATGTGCAGTTGCCATAGCAAAAATCCATGAATTGGGCTATGAATTGCTCCCTCATCCACCCTATTCTCCAGATTTGGCTCCGAGCGACTACTTCTTGTTCCCAAACCTGAAGAAATGGCTTGGTGGAAAAAGATTTGACTCCAATGATGAAGTCATCTCGTCATTTTGAGGACCTCGACAAATCATTTTTTTGGAAGGGATAAAAAAATTGGAGAAGCGTTGGACAAAGTGTATAGAGCTCAAGGAAGACTACGTTGAAAAATAAAATTATTTTTTTATCAAAAAATCAGTTTTAATCCAAAAGTCACGGACTTATTGACCCGCCCTCGTATTATCACGGACACAGGAATACAAGTGGATCCAGACAAAACTTCTTCTATCATAAGTCGACCAGAACCAAAGAATACAAAGCAAGTTATACATACATGTTCCTGGTGTCGACGATTTATTAAGAACTTTTCCGAGATATCCAAGCCCTTCAACAACCTCACAAAAAAGAAGACTCTCTCGAAATGGGAAAAAGAGCAGCAAACATCCTTTGACACCATAAAGGCACTATCACCCGACGAACATCCAATGGAACACGCTTCAAAACTCTTAACTTCCTCAGAACAAAATTATTCAACTACTGAACGGGAAGCTTTGGCTATCGTCTAGGCTCTTATGACAAATCGCCAAGCTTTAAAGTGGCTTATGACCTTAAAGTCCCCAACCGGGAGACTTGCTCGCTTGGGCCTTCAACTTCAGCGATATAATATAAAAATAGTATATACACCAGCTAGAACAAATAGAATAGCCGACCTGCTTTCCCGACCACCATGCGATGGCTCAGATACAAATTACCATTTCAACAATTTTCAAGTCGATATACCATCGACAAGACCAAGGAGATACGCAAAGGACAGCTTGAAGGCCATTATGGTATCGATTGGACAGATGCTAGAATCACATCAAGATGCCATTGGACAACGATGACAAGAGATATCACCAAACATATTGGTAACTGCCTGGTCTACTCCAGATACAAGCCAAGTAATATGAGTCCTACTGGATTATTGCCAGTAATCAATTATTTGAAGTCCTGGCAGTCGACTTATTCGAACCATTACCAAAACCTGACGACGGATTCCAATGGATTCTTGTAGCAGAAGACATAGCGAGTCGGTGGATCGAGATTTTCCTACTGAAAAAAGCTACAGCCGAAAATTGCACGATAACACTCTTCAACGAAATATTCCTTCTATATGGTACACCAAGGAGGCAGTTAACTGATATCTGATCACAATTTATCTCTTCTCTGATGCAACAGCTCAAACATTCTTTAGACATACAATAAACTCTGACTCCAGTTACCCATCCAGAAGCCAACCCAGTAGAACGAAAGAATCGAGACATGAAGACGCAGCTAGCAATCTTCGTATGTTATAACTATAGTATTCTGACAAATACCCGACCTAACATATAGATAGGAATAACAATTGTAGAAAGTACCAACCTTATAAAGCTTAAAATTTAGGTTTGACCACGCTATGTTGTTTAGTATTTGTTCGGCAGCCATCAATAGTGAACGCTCTCAACAAATTTTTAAATATGGAAAAAATTGGTCATCATTATGTGATACAATACTTTCATTTGATAGGCCTCACAACATCAAAACAAATCTGGATTTTACTCTGGGGGTCTGCTCCTCCGTTTACTACTATGAAATATTGAGTGGCAGAGCTTAAGCAAGGCCGTACGAAAAAATCCACAAAATGGCATTGATGACCGTCGATTGAAAGTGTGTTAACTAGCAGATATGGTAGGTATTTCAAAAAGCGCTGTACATCGCAAGTTGACTGAAAAATTGGACATGAGAAAGGACGTAAGATGGATGCCGCGATTACTCACAATGGAAGAAAAATAATCATCAAAGAAGGAGACCATATTCTTGTAACTACTCATATTCCTAGCGTGCATTTACAAACTCCAGCCGTTACTCCCCATGTTACCTACGCCCAAATGGCGCCAGGTAGGGAAAATACGGTACAGCAAGCGAAGGTTGTTTCTCAGGCACCAGCGCCTAGAGCACCGAAACTAGTACCTGACATGCTAGCTATCTTGCTCTCTATCCAGGGGCAAATGGCTCAGCTACAACGTTATTTAACTGAACAGACCGCGCGGGTGGAGCACGTATACGCGCTGCTGCCTGGCCTAACGCACCTCCAGTCGTAATGGGTACGTACATGGCGGAGGAAACCCTGAAGTTAAATGTTAATTCACTGATTAGGTTTGAATGAAGAGCCGCAATGTTTAAGTTGCTTAAAGACCGAGCCCCTGATGTGCTTTTGGTTAGCGAAACCAAGCTTACCAAAAGACACTAAAAGAGGCACAGAAGATATAAAATATTACGAAGAAACCGACCCAACTCCATTCAAGGAGGAGGTGTTGCGATCTTTGTTAGAAAAAACCGGCGTTTCAAAAGAATATACAGTCGTGTATTACGTAGGTTCTAGGTGCTGGAAGCATGCATCACGTACATCCCTCTCCGTAGTGGAAAGCGGTTATACATGGTGTCTATTTATGCATCTAAAGCTAACTCAATCCACCTTATTCATCTCAGACCTCGAGACACTTTTTCGATTCCTAAGGCTGGAATTGGATGAGAACTATTTTATTATCGGCGGAGATTTCAGCGCCAAACATAGAGATTGGTGAAATAATATACCAAATACAAGAGGGAACCTACTATTGAATTGTTGGGGTCAACACAGTATAATGTATCGACTCGGCTTTAAAGCGACGGATAAGTAAGGTTTTCGAGAAGGTGTTTAATAGAGTCCTGACTAAGTGGATTGAGGACAAACAAATAGTTCCGGATAATTAATTCGGTTTCAAGGCGGGGCATGATGTTATTCATGCCGCGTCTAAACTGGTTTCTGATATCCAATGGAACAAAGGCAAGAACCAGTGCACTGGTGCCTGCCTGATTGACTTTGAAAAAGCTTTCGATACCGTATGGCTAGATGGACTCTTCTTCAAGTTAGACAGGCTGGGCATTAGTAAACCACTGCTATATATTCTTTTTGATATTCTCTACGGTTCATCGTGAAGAATGGCGATGTGACTTCTGCTGGAATATTTAACATTAAATACGGTCTGCAACAGGGTGCGGTAAATTCGCCGATCCTATTCAACGTTTACACAAGTGATCTGATAAGTTCACTTCACTATAGCGTACGCAGACGACTAAATCGCGTACAGCTCAGGTCCAAAGATTGAGGTCATCAATATACTTTTGCAACGTGACTTCAACTTTCAGAAATCGGAAACTATTTTGTTTTGGGCCTCTAGGGATACCAGAAAGAATTGGCGCAATTTTTCGATCGTTGGACAGCACGGGCAGCCACTTGCTTGTTTGTTAAAATACAGATATTGGTCTAGCCAGATCCCAAGGTATCTATGGTATGTGTAAACTGTATGTATTTTCTTCTGTTTGTATACAGTAAAGTATTGAAGTTTTAAAATCCAACCTGTCATATTTCAAATATCACGCGGGCGAGCAAAAGCTAGTTAAAGATATAACATTAATTTTATTTAATAACGAAATATTACACTCTACGTTGCGGTAGGGTTCGATTTTTTCACCATTTAACGTATAATAGTCTAAACGGGTTTGTGAACAATAAGGCGCGTCATACGGAACAAGATCTTTAATTATGAAGCTGACCACTGTCAATCAAAACTTCACACTTCAATAGTCGTTTGTTTCTCAAGCCCCGATTTGCAAAAGGAATACTTACATTTTCATATGGTTCAACACGCTGCATGTCATTGCCCTCTTGATTCACGATCTTCACCCGGTTCACTGGTTGGTTACAATTTGTTGCAATATGGTCCTTGCTGACACATCGAAAACACGAGCGGGAGCGGTTGTTGGTGCTCCAAATTGTTTTGGCTGCTGTATGGTCATCGATGGGTTATTGTCACTCGTTTTTTTTTCTCGTAGATCAAAAGGAGTTCCTGGAGTTCATCTAAGCTCTTGGGGAAATACAATATTGATGCTCAGGCGGTGAGGTCTATCAGCCCCTCTATTATTGCGTAAATGACGTTAGGCTCATCCATATTTCCCCGAACTGCAATTTCTTGCACAGGAAGCATGTAGCCAATTCAGTTTTCTCCTCCGAGACGGTGCCTTTTTTGTAGCTGCTTGTACACGTCGTTAATTGTAACACGGCGCCTGAATTAATTGAGCAAGCCACCTTTTAACTCCTTGTAATTTGTTGCTGAAGTTTGCAGGAAGATGGCCACAGGTCCTGTTAGTAGACGGCCATATATTTAAAATGGTCTGAACACCGGCTTAAGCTAACGGCATTTTGGAAATCCGTAAGCCGTTTATCAGTGGAATATGCATCATCTCCGGAAAGATTTGGAATGATTGACTCAACACCGCTGGTGGAAAGGCGATGCAGTCCTACACTGCAGCGCCCTAAGTTCCTGACGTAGAACCAATCAGAGCGTCAAAATCTGCGTCAATAGCTTCGTCTTCATTTATGAAAACAGCAACAACATTAGCAGGAACATACTTCGCTGTGGCAGGCATCTCCTCCGGAGCAGACTCTTCCTGAGCAGTCTCATGATTTCGACGTTAACGACAGAAAGTGCGGGTCTGCACAGATTTTCTGCTTCAAGTAGAGCTCGCATTTGAACAATGGTTGCGGTGGGCGGATAGGATAGTCCTGCTTCATCTAAGACGCATGTTAGTTCAGCTTTATTCTCTTTCCTCGACCTTTTTTCACTGCACATGAAAATTTATTTTTGGTTTTTTATTTAATAATCGTTCTTTAATGTAATCACATTATGTATGCACAATATGTGTACATATGTATGTATTTATTTTAGATATTTCATTAAATATTTTTGAGTGCCTTTTATGATTTTGTTTGATTTAAAATTTTCTTTGAAATTGCGATAAATAAGTTATACGCGTATTATTCAAATGTACTTAAGTGTCTGGTTTTATAATTTTAAATTTTCGAGATCCCACTTCTGAGGTTATAATCTTTATTTATTTATCTCTCGGAAATTATTTCTATTACATATTTAACAGCTAAACTCTCGCGACCTTTTCAATAGAATGGCCGTCGAACTTGATGGAATCAAGTGACACCACGCAGGATGTGTTCCCATGGCACATTACAACGGATCGGTGCTGCCAAAGTGACACCACACGAAATGTGTTCCCAAAGGACATTACACTTGTAAATAAATAACGACGTTTAAAGTTATGTTGCCTTGTTTTCAATTTCTCACGCGAATAAGTACAATTACATAAGTAAGTAAGTTGATTCCCTTTAGGCTCATCGCACCAGAGTGTCATATCAGCTAGTTTCTCGTACATGGTCTATAGAATATACAATATAATTAGGGAAAATATTCCTAAAAGAAGCGAGTGGCAATGCAAGAAAGTCAATTGGAGCGGATTTAACAACTTTTTTCCAAATTTTAACTGATCTTATGTGTTGTCGATAATGACGTGGACGCTTCTGCTAATATGATCACATTATTCTCTTTAGAATGACATCCTTTATCATTCATCGGATAATCAAACGAAAAGAAAAGACATTGAGTTGTCGGGTTAGAAAATTAATTTCCGGATATTATGAAACCAACACCGCAGAGTAAAATCGAGAAAGCTCAAATTGCAACGCTTTTCTTAACCCTTTCACCCCACTTCAAATACGAGTAGTTATGTAAGATTAGTTAGTTCGCGTAATGTTATATGACCACGAATTAAGGCAAAATATACTACAGTATAAATATCCCAACATTCACTTATGTTGACATTCCAGCTGTGAGTTCCCTGGTAAAGCAAATTATGTTTCCGTATACATCAATGCTTTAATGGAATGAATTCCTTCTCGCAATCGTATAGTATTATAGTAAAAGTACTTAAAAATTTAACATAAAGAAATACGCTGGCCCAGATAAGCTAAATTGAAGAGCTATTCCTACATCCAGGTAAAACCACAAAAGAGATCTTTCCAACAGGCGGAAAACAACATTTGTCCAAAGCGAGAATTCTTCCCTTTTGTCCTATGTTCTGACTTTTGTATTTACATATCTCATTCTAAAGTCATGAAAGCCCTGACGAATCCGCAGACCACGAAATATCTCGACGCACCAACATTCAATGACCGGAATTACAATTTTCGTAGCAACAGGTTCACTGCTTATTTGAGGTCATGCTTCATCGATAAGTGGAACCAAGAAAATGTGCGCATATGCGATCCATGAATCTGTTCTTCAACGGATCAAAAATTACCTTTCGGAACGTTCAATTAAAGTTATTATGGACAGTTTCAACCTTCATATCCACAAAATAAATGTGGAACTTCTTAGTTTTTATTGCTAGGTTATTGTCTGTTCTTCCAAATCCATTCCTTTGCTCTGCTGTGCTTCTCTTATTCTCATCCTCGACGGATGTTCACGGATGTTAAATTCATTAAATTCAGATACTTAAAATTTCTTCTGCTATATAGGAGTCAAATCCCTGCGATAAAACTTAGGGTTCGCCAATGTTTCCCACTCAATTGAGACCCTCGAACACCAATTTATTGCATCTTGTTTTGCCTTATACTATCGCTATTTCTCCCGTAAGTGTCCCAACGAGATTTCCAGTACCATTCCGCTCCTTCAAATCTTGGAACGTATCACTTTCTCTATGTACATTATCATTACTATATACTCAACCTCAAGCTCATCTTCGGAGGTATTCTGAAATACCGCAAGTCTTTCCTACCCATACAGCTTGCTTAGACAATGGCCTTTCGATCTCTTTGTTTCCTAGTCATTATAACCTGAACAAATGTAAAACCAAAGTACATCGGTACCTCTCGCCTGTGTTGTATACAACATTTTACCGTTTTTTACAATACCTTTAGTGCGCATTTATTATAAAATATTACAATTATAACTAATTAATTAAAAAATGTCTCAATATCGCGGTTATTTCTATGCCCAGGGGTAAAGCATTTGATTTTCGGTAAAGCCAACATAACTTATTTATCTGGCATCCATTCAATTGTGCAAGGTATAACTGGCTATTTTAAGTTGAGTGAAGATGTTGCTTCCGAAAATGATTTGGATTTTCTGTTGTTTGCTGGAACCAACCTTACGAAGGGAAAGCTGATAGTTCTTTGGTTGATTATAAAATGTATGATCGCTTGTAAAATTCTAGACATACAAGTGGAGCGTGAATGTGCAGAAAAAAATTGTGTAAGATCATCTACAAGAAAAATAATTTTGTGCATGAAACACATACATCAACGGTCAAACTTACACTTAACCAGGAGGTATTGCCAGTTACAATAAAAATAAATAATAATACAAAATAAATAATAATACAAAATAAATAATAATAAAAAAAAAAATTAAAATAGAAAATGGTCGCCGCAAATAACAAATTGGCCGATTGATATAACCAAGATATAAAAAATCTTAAACAGGAAAAATGTTAACTTTATATAAAAATAATTTTTTTTTAAAGAACTTAACACAAATGACCGCACTCAAAGTGCCTGAGCACATATTAAGTTTTTAGGAAAATGGGACAGAGAGAGAGAAAAAGGTTTTTGGGTTCAGTACTTATTTCGCTCCATGGGTGCCAGGCAATATTTAATGGGGAGACTAAATTATTAGTGTAATTGGACTTGTTGTATTCTAGGCAACCACTCATCTACCGTGATTTTAGTTGCCTGAAACGAAGAATGTCTTCCGGCCGCGGCTGGTATTGCTCTTTCGTGTACCGCTCCATTTTTAATAAAGCTGAATTTTCAGCTGTCACGCTGGTTTTTTTCTGTTGGCAACACTTTACCGCACTCATTTCGCAAAATATAATGTTTATAATCGGCGCGCGCTCAAGGGGTTTTTGTACTCTTAAAGTGTTCGTACACAGTGCGGGCGAAGAAAATTTAGGGGGGAAGAAAAGACAGGTACCGATGTACATTGTTTTTAAATGTTTGTAAGTTATAACGACCAGAAA
Organism: Volucella zonaria; assembly: GCA_963966105.1. Classification (NCBI taxonomy): domain Eukaryota; kingdom Metazoa; phylum Arthropoda; class Insecta; order Diptera; family Syrphidae; genus Volucella; species Volucella zonaria. The sequence goes on along the minus strand of OZ014530.1, from coordinate 152,705,399 downwards.
ACACAGCGATCGGCAGGGCATTCCATAAGCGAGTTGTACGACTTAGGAAAGAATCACGATATTTTAGAGTACGTCCGAAAATGGGCTTGAGGGTAAACTGATGAGCATTCATAGCGAGACGGGTGTTACGGTTGAAAGTTTGAATGGGCGGAATGCTACTGGCGATTACAATGGAGCACTGGTGGTGGAAATAGCGATAAAACAAAGTGAGACAGGAGACATTACGTCGGTGTTCGAGGGTGTCAAGTGATTGACTGATATTAGTATCAGGTACGAGTTTTAAATCCTATCTAGCAGGTGCAGGGATGTTTTAGGAGCACCTCACCAGATGTGGGCATTGTACTCCATTTTTATGTGGAAGAAGGCCTTATATATTGTGGCCAGATCAAAGGGGGTAAAATATTTCTTACATCGCTTGAGAAAACCTAGAAATTTCGCAGCATTTTTGACGACATCGAATATGTGGTCATTCCCAAGTAAGTTGTCACTGACACACATACCGAGAGTGGATAGTTTATCGGTTTCGACGATGCAAGTGCCATTCATGGATAATGGCTGGGTATTCGAATTTCGCTTTATGATAGCAGACAGCATTGAATTTTGGAAGCATTAAATTCCACTCGGTTGATAGTTCCCCAATTGGTTATGCTGTTAATATCGGAATTTAATGAGCTTAACATACGCTGCCGTTCCCGTTCAACAGCCGAAGAGCAGGGGCGTGAGTCCGGAAACGAATATGAAAAGCAGAGAGTGCTGTCATCAGCAAAGGAATATATTGGATTAGAAGTGGCTGATAAGAGATCATTCATGAAAATTAAAAAGAGTGTCGGAGACAGAACGGAGCCCTGGGGTACACCAGCATTTATTTTGTGAATATCAGACTTGAAACCATCCAAGACAATTTGAATTGAACGTTCCGAAAGGTAATTTCTAATCCATTGAAGAAGAAAGTCATAGATCCCAAAAGCACACATTTTCGACAAAAGAGCCTGATGCCAAACTCTGTCAAATGCCTTAGAAATATCAAGTGCAACTATCTTGCTTTCGCCAGATTGCTGTTCCACTTTGGTTCCACTTTTCGGTGAGACATGCCATCAAATCACCAGTGGTCCTGTTGCTACGAAAACCATATTGCTGGTCTTTGAGAAGTTTTCGTGTTCCGAGATATTTGATGAGCTGACGGTTTATCAGCGTTTCCATGACCTTAGAGAGAAGGGACGTAAGTGCAATGGGTCTGTAGGAGGAGAGAGAAGAAGACTCGCCTTTTTTAGGGACGGGCTGGACAAATGCTATTTTCCATCTGCTCGGAAAGAGTCCTAGAGAGTAGGATTGATGAAAAAGCTTACGAAGTGGTTTTGCCAGCGTGAAAGAACACCTCGTTAGAAGAAGGGGAGATATACCATCTGGACCAGCGGATTTATGCATGTTGAGAACTTTAAGTACTCTTGCTGCTACACGAGTGCGAAAGTGGATTCGTCCCATTGTAGATTCGACGCGCTCCATTGTAGGCGGGGACAAAGCACAATCTGGGAGTGTTGAGCTAGCCGCAAAGTGTGCAGCAAGCAGATTGGCCTTGTCCAAAGAGCTGACAGCTGGAATGTCATTGTAAATGAGCGTTGGGATGGAGGATGAGGCAGAATTTCTAATGTTTTTCACGAACGACCAAAAATTGTTACTGCCTTTGCGACATTGCAGTATTTTTTGCCTCAGGTTTTGGTCGTATTGGAATTTCACACGCTTGAGAAAGACGTTGCAGTCATTTCTAGCTCGCTTCAACTTTTTTCGGTTTTCCTCTATCGGGTTGGTCTTGGGGGACCGAAAAAACAATTCTCTAACCCTGACAGCCTCTTTACAACTCGAGTCGTACCATGCCTTTTCTTTTGGTTTGATACTCTTCTTCCGATGAGGGATAAAGCATCTCATTCCAAAGAGAATAGTTTCTGTGATCATGTCAGCAGCGGCATCCACGTCGTTATCGAGGAGACATAACGACCAGTTAAAATTCTTAAAGAAGTTGTTAAGTCCGCTCCAATTGGCTCGCTCGTATTGCCATACGGTTCTTTTAGGAATCTTTTCTCTAACTGTGTGGTGGGTATACGAGAATTTAGCTGATATGACACATTGATCCGACGAGCCTAGAGGGGAGAGCACATCAACGCAGTACTTGTCAGGGTGGGAAATTAAAAACAAGTCCAGGGTGTTGGCAGTATGACTATCAACGTCTGATATTCGTGTGGGCTCATTTACAAGCTGGGTTAAATAATTTCCGCAGCGAAGATCTCAACACACCGTCCTTCGGGTGTTGTCTGTCCAAAATATCGAAGCCAACCAGAATTGTGTATATTGAAATCGCCCATAATAACAATTTCAGTATGAGGATACAGGGATACAATGCTTTGAATGGAGTCAAACAGCGCATCAAACTCGTGAAAGGTCGAGTCGCTGTCCAGTTTGGGGCTTCTATAAATAAAGCAGTAGTGGATAATTTGCTTACGGAGATGGAATTTTAACCACATGAAATTGAATTCCGGATTGGAACAGGGACTACATTGTGGTGGAATTTGGTAAGCTATATCACTACGCACATAAATGGCGAGAGCGCGATGGGGAAAGAATAGTGGCACTAGTTCGTAGCCAGGTAGCTTCAGATCAAACAGCTGGTCGGTACTTACAGCCGTGGACGTACGCAGAAAAGTGATTACTTTTTAGCCCGCGTATATTGGCTACGTCCACCCTGAATTCCCTAGTCAGAACTACAAACAAACACAGTAAACACAAACACCGACGATACTAAGCAAGGCTGCGAAGTGAAAATTCTGACGTTGGTTTATCGAATCAAATTGCTGTAGGTGTAATGCCCTTACAACAATATGAAACAGTCTACCAACAAAATTTTCACCCACAACCCGCTATCCATCAGTCGTTACATACACTCAGTCACTGCCCGTACCGTATGATAAATACAGTAACTGCAGTGTGACCGAGCGCAAGCAACAGTACTACGACCAGGAGCGGGAGAGGTGGGATGCGCGCACTGTATGATATATTTGTGTTTTTTTTAATTGCACTACACTGTTTTAGTTTTGTTTTGTTTTTTTTCACACACGCGCGGCGGGTTGGGGTTTTTTTTTTTACACTGTTTTTTTTTTTTGTGCAGCACAGGAGAAATTACGAGTGCAGAATGACGTATGCACTCGTCAGTGGTCGATACGGAACTCCCAACGCCACTAAAACAACACATACATACGACTAAAAGACGCAATACGAACGAAGTACACACATACGAGACGATCATACAAGGAGAATGGAAAAGATTTGTTCTAAGGAAGGACAAAAGCTGTCGACAGTATTCGATAGTAGTGAATAGACGTGTCCATACTGATACTCCTTCTATTGTAAATCACATTAAATATACTTTTTGTAAAATATTCCAACTTTGTACATATGAATTTTATTATTATAGCATTAAAAGTGAACTACATTTAAAACATTTTATGTGTGGAGCATTAGCATTGCGGAGCATGCTACAAAATTCTTTCCAGTTTTTTCCCCGACATTGTGTATAAAGATTTTAACGATACTAAAAAACTTTTGAGCATCCGCTTATTATAAAAAAAAAAGAATGTAAGAATTGTGCTGAGTGCTTTGTCAAGGAAATGACCTTGCAATATCAGTTTTTATCAGTACCTATTAGAATATACCTATTAGAATAAAATACTAAAGACCTGACCATAATTGACTTGATTTCTGTCAACCATTATTATGGAAAACCTGAACGTTTGACAGAAGTTAAGTGGGCTTTATAGAGATCCGCTAGGTCAATGGAATTGATTAATAAAATAAACACCATTAATTCATTTGATTTACAAAACAATATTTAATAAAAAGAAAAATCTGTCCCAAGCCAAAATACCCTTGCACAGTATAACGAGAGGTGTACAGTAAGTTTTTTTTTTTTTTTTTCAACTCAAGAAAGCGTAAATGCATTCAACTCAACACTTAGCTCTTAAATATCCATGTTTAGCAAATGTCAATGGTTTAGTTAACAAATCTGCACTCATTTCTTCTGTAGGACAATATAAGCAATCAATCAAATTTTTCTTACCTAAATCTCTTATCATTGTGTACTTCGTGTCGATTTGCTTTGTTTTGTATGCAAACTTGCTATCACGAACTAACTCAATACAGCTTTGGTTGTCCTCGTAAATCACAATTTGCTTAGAAATCATTTTGTTCATCTTCTCCAACAGTTGAAGTAACCATTTGACCTCTTTCGATGCTTCACAAATTAAAATGAATTCAGCCTCACACGATGAACCTGCGACTATGTTTTGTTTTTGGCATGACCAACTGATTGTACTGCCGTTGAAAAATACGATTCGCCCGCTGTTTGATTTCCTATCGATACGATCATTAGCCCAAGTCGCATCAGCGTATGCATGTAACGATGAATCTTCCGATCAGATGTCACTGAGCCTCAATTTCATGTTGTGTGTTGACTTTAAATATTTCATAACTCGTCTCAATTGCTGCCAATCAATGGTTGTTGGCTTTGATACTTTTTGTGCCAAAATATTCGCACTCGCTATTATGTCCGGTCTTGAATTTACCGACAAATACAACAAACGTTCAACTAAAGGTCTGTACTGTGTGTTGCTCTCAAATTGGCTTGATGAATCACCGCTTTTTCCGTAACTTACGCCCAATGGTGTTCTGGTTGGTTTTGCATCACTGAGCCCAAAATCGGATGCAATTGTGGGTAGCCGTGGCTCAGGTGGTAGTGGACTAGCTTCCAAATCGGAAGGTTCGGTGTTCGAATCCCAGCCTCGCCCGAAAGACATATCATCCATTTTTTCAGTTAATGAAAATCAAATAAGACGAGTAGTTGACTAAAAATCAACATCAAGCCAACTTCCACTAAGAATTTAGTCTCCCCATTAAATGTTGGATGCCACCCATGGAGCGAAATAACCACTGATCCCAAACACCTTTCTTTCTCTCTCTATCCCATTTTCCAAAGAACTTAACACATGCTGAGGCATTATAAGTGTATTCACACCCACTTGAGTGTTAAGTTCTTTTAAAAAAAAAAAATACAAATTTGCTTGATGTGTGTCGATTGATTCAACTCAATATTGCCGTTTTTGTCTCTTGTAACTTGAATGCTCAAATAATGTCCAATAGCAGAAAAATTTTGCATTTTAAAATGTGTCTTGAAAATGTCTTCGATGTGATCCAATTGTTGTGTTGTTTGGCAAGCGACTATCAAATCATCAACATAGACAATGGCGTAACAAAACTGACCTGCTATTTGTTTTGTGTAAAGACACGGATCGTTGTAGCTCTGATGAAAACCCGCCTCTATGAGTACGTTATGCAAAGCATTATTCCATGATCGAGCTGCTTGCTTTAGCCCGTAAATGCTAGAACCTTCGAATCGTCACCGCTGCAAAAACTTCGTAGTTCTCGTCGTATTTTTGAGAGAACCCTTGTGCGACGAAACGTGATCTGTATCGTACCACTTCTCCATCTGCTCCGATTTTCACCTTGAAAACCCATTTGCTGTCGATCGCTGTCTTGCCTTTTGGTAAATCAACCAATTCCCATGTGCCGTTGCGTAGATGTGATTCAATTTCCTCTTGCATTGCTGTGAGCCACTGTACCCTCTCATTGCTTTCTATTGTTTCGCTGTATGACTTTGGTTCGACAATTTCATAAGCAATAAAAAGCTCATCAATTAGACGCGCTGGTGGGATTCTCTTTGTTGACCTTTCTGAAACTCGTGGAATGTCTGGATCGCTTTCAGCTGCCTTAGTAGTTTCAATTGATTCACTCTCCTCCTGAATTAGACGCGCTGGTGGGATTCCCTTTGTTGACCTTTCTGAAACTCGTGGAATATCTGGATCGGTTTCAGCTGCCTCAATCGTTTCAATTGGTTCACTCTCCTCCTGAATTGTCACATTCTCCTTCTGAAGTAATGATGTGTGTGACGTGTTCGATGGCAATTCTACCGGAACCAATTGCTCATCTGATGCCATTTTGTTTAATGAGCAAAACTTGGCTTCGCGACTGATAACCAACTCTTTCGTATTAGCATTGTAGCATCGATGGCCACATTGTCCAATTTGCGTCTTTTTTCTGAGGATATACGAGGGCGGGTCAATAAGTCCGTGACTTTTGGATTAAAACTGATTTTTTGATAAAAAAATAATTTTATTTTTCAACGTAGTCTTCCTTGAGCTCTATACACTTTGTCCAACGCTTCTCCAATTTTTTTATCCCTTCCAAAAAAAATGATTTGTCGAGGTCCTCAAAATGACGAGATGACTTCATCATTGGAGTCAAATCTTTTTCCACCAAGCCATTTCTTCAGGTTTGGGAACAAGAAGTAGTCGCTCGGAGCCAAATCTGGAGGATAGGGTGGATGAGGGAGCAATTCATAGCCCAATTCATGGATTTTTGCCATGGCAACTGCACATGTGTGCACCCTTGAATTGTCTTGGTGGAAAAGAACTTTTTTCTTGGCCAAATGAGGTCGTTTTTTTTTCAAATCGTCATTGAATCGGTCCAATAAGTTGGCATAATATTCCCCATTGATTGTTCTTCCCTTTTGAAGGTAGTCAATGTGGATTATCCCGCGTGCATCCCAAAAAACAGTCGCCATAACTTTATTGGCTGACAAACCCACCTTGGCCTTCTTTGGCGCCGATTCACCCTTAGAAACCCACTGTTTTGACTGTTGTTTGTTGTGATGGATCCATATTTCGTCCACGGTTACAAAACGGCGCAAAAACTCCTCCATATTGCGATTAAACAACGCCAAACCTTCCTGTGAAGTTGTTACACGATTGCGTTTGTGGTCGACTGTGAGCAAACGCGGCACCCATCTTGCGGAAAGCTTTCTCATGCCCAAGTGATCATTCAAAATTGAAACCACTGAGCCATGCGAGATCCCTACGGCTTCCACAATCTCTCGCACTTTCAATCTTCGGTCGGCCAACACCATATCGTGAATTTTTTCGATTGTTTCGGGTGTAGAGACCTCAACTGGGCGTCCAGGACGTTCGGCATCTTCAGTGCTTGTACGGCCACAACGAAATTCAGTAAACCACTTTTTTACCATTGAAATCGATGGTGCAGTATTTATCAAGCTTAGCCTTGGTCTCGGTAATGGTTTTTTTTCGCAAGAAATAATGCTTAATAAGCACACGAAATTCACTTTTTTCCATTTACTCCTCAAATTAGTGAGTAGTCTGATAAAAATAGCTGTCAAACACAAACTAACTGACGCAGCAAGTTTAAATTTTGACAGGAGTCAACTGACAAATGCCTGTTGACAGGAGCAGTGTTGCTGTTTCAGTAAAGAGGTCAGAAATTCAAAAATGCACAGAATTATTGACCCGCCCTCGTATGAAGGAAACATTTAGAACCAAAAATGTGGAATTCTTTAATACCTGGTTTAATTCCATTCCAACGTTCATTTGTTGTTCTGGATATCACACGGTTTTGTATAAAATTGGCAGTCACTACTGCTTCACCCCAAAATGTGTACGGCAAATTCGCATCAATCAGCATGCAACGAGCCATTTCAACTAACGTGCGATTTTTCCTCTCTGCTTTTCCATTCTGCTGTGGGCTGTATGCTGCTGTGTATTGGATTTGTATGCCTTCCGATTTCATGTAATCTTTTACGCTGTTGCCAACGTATTCACCGCCACGATCCCATTGAATTATCTTTGGTGTCCGCTCAAATTTGATTTTACAAAATGCAGCAAACTGTTTTATTTTACCTTCAACCTCTGATTTATGTGTCAACAGATAAACGATTGTAAAATCAGAAAAATCATCGATAAATGTCACTAGGTATCGCTTTAAACTTTCTGTTGTTGTTTGTATTGGGCCGCACACATTGGTATGTATTAATTGTAACGGTGCCGATGACTCACTTTCCGATTGCTTTTGAAACGGTAGTCTTGTTAATTTTCCTTTACTGCATACTTCACATACCTCTTTAATGCCACAACCGATAATTTTTAAACCGTCAATTGAGCCAAGCGGAATCATTTTCTGTATTGCTGCTGGATCTCGATGTCCCATTTTTCGATGTAAATTGTGTATGCAATTTGCATTATGCTGCAGAATTGCGCAGACTGGATCTTGTTCACGCAATACATATAAATCACCGGCGATGTCTGCTACACCAGTTTGCATGTCTTCGAATTTAATTTCACACATTTCGCTGTTAAATTCGAAGCGTAAATCAATTTTAGTCAAGCGTTTTACCGAAATAAAGTTGCTAACTAAATTTGGCGCAAATAGCAATTCGTGCGCTCTGTTACCTTTCTCGTCGACGAGTGTGATGTCGCCGCTGCCGATACCGTTGAATGGAACGATTTCACCATTTACCAATTGCACTGTGCCATGATATGACTCATCAAGGTCTGTGTAAAATACTTTATAATTGACTACATGACGTGTTGCCCCTGAATCGATAATCCATCCTCTTTTTCCTCCTGTAATATTGCGATTCAATTTGACTTCTTTGAATGTGAACAGAAAATAAGCATTTTGTTCCGATGCACCCGCTTTATTTTCTTCGATCGAATTAACTTTATCACCATGCTTTGTGTTGCCTTTACTTTTGTTCGCGCCACGCTTCGATAACCATTGTTTGTACTTCATACAGTTCCGTTTTAAATGGTTGTTTTTTACCGCAGAAAAAAACATGCGTTAACACTTGGCACTGTATTTAAAATTGAATCACCTGAATTTCGATCGATTGTTGAACCGCACATTCGCTTATATTCCGCTATCACCCGCTGTGAGACCAATGCAAATGTGACTTCCTTGACCGGCAAATTTTGTAGCGCTGTGACTAACGGACTATAACTGTCTGGCAAACTTTGCAACAAAACGCCTAACCTCCATCTTTCTGAAGACTTTTCTTCACCTAAATCGGTCAATTGCTGGAATAAATCTTGCAGTTGTATGATATGTGTCTATGCATCACCGCCTTCTGCTAAACGTAATCTAAAAATTGTTCCCATAACAGCAAGCACATTTGTGGTTGACACTCTCTCATGAAAGTCCTTTAAACCGTCCCATGTATTCTGTGCTGTTTTCATATTCCGTATGTGCGTTAGTTGATTGTCTTCTACCGCTAAACCAATGACGCCTCTCGCTTCATCGTCGTTCTCATCCCATTTATCCAGCTCATTTTGATGTATTGCTGTAGTCGTTTCTTCCTTTCTCACTGGGTTTGGTCGGTCTTTTTCAATTACCTTTTTCCATAAATTTCTTGAACGCAATAATAACTCCATTCGAAATTTCCAGTTGCCGTAATTATTGTTGTTCAACCTGGTAATATTCGCCTGCGTCAGCGTCAGCCATTTTTCATTTATTTACTGTAGAGATTTATTTCAATTAGGTATTCAATTATTTGTTATGAACTGGGCCAATAACCTGTAGAGATCCGCTGGGTCGATGGAACTGATTAATAAAATAAACACCATTAATTCATAAGTTTTTTTTTTTTGACATTAGAAGTGTGAACGCATCAACTCAAGAAGGCGTAAATTCAACTCAACAACTCAACAGGCTTTCCGTTCGATTTTGGCATAAGGTTAATCCCACTGAAGTCTATTATGGTTAGTTCTTAACACTTTGCTTAAGCCCACTAAAGTTAATGAAACTTGACGAAACCGATCCCATCGTGGTCATGCAATACTATTTACATGTAATGAGACTTATCATCAATCTGGCTTAAGCTAACCCATTAGCCCTTAAGGTTCTGCGTGCTCAGAGGGTAGGGTTTCTCTTAAAAAAAATAAAAATTTCGGCTTGGTGGATTTTAGTTTAAGGTAATTTCTAGGAACAAGTACATTTGCTTGAGGTCTTCATTAAGTCTCTCTGGTTCATCTTCTATACGTAATATTCCCAGCTCGCAACTCAATAGAATTTGCACATTGTCAAAAAATACCGGGAGGAATTTTTTCCCACCTCTATTGTTTGACGTACGACAAAATCAAGTGATCTATAGATTTACCAAAATTCCGTTTTTTTTTTACTCTAGTAAACTAAGGACTGAAACGAATAAAATTTGGAAACTTCAAAGTAGAAAAAAAAATTTTTTTCATAATTCATGTAAATTTTTTTTATTTGCTTTAAAACTCTGTTTTTATTAAATTCATTCACAATTACAAAAAATAAAAAAAATTATTTGGATCCCATTCTTTCCTCAACTTCTTTCGAATGTATGAAGGTTGGTGACAGTTACATCCGTGATCTTTTTGGACGCTCTTTTCCATTTAGCACTAAAAATCTTTTACGTCTTTTGCACACTGCTCACTTTTCCTCAATTTAGCTTTGACCAAAGCCCAATACCTTTCAATGGGACGGCACTGTGGAACATTGGGTGGATTCATGTCTTTTGGGACAAAGTCGACATTTTTAGCAACAAGAAAGCTCAACGTCGCATGAGCATAGTGAGCTGAAGCTAAATCTGACCAAAATAATGTTGAACTTTTAGGCACTAATGTTTTTTTAGGCACTCGTTAATGTACACTTCTCCGTTAATTGTTCCCGTTGTAATAAACGATGAGCTTCTGTGTCCACATTGGCAAATGGCCTGCCAAACGAGATATTTTAACCCGAATTTGTCCATCCCAATCGATATTGCTGATTGCGGAAGAATTTCAGCTTCAAACGAGTTGTAAAACTGCGCACCTGGAAGAGTAGTAAAGTCGGCTTTGACATAAGTTTCGTCATCCAAAACCAAGCACGCTTTCTTGTTGCCGATTAACTCGTATAGCTTTCGTGCTCGTATTTTTATGACTTTTTTTTGCTTTTCAGTAACTTTTGGTATTTTTTGTTTTTTGCGTGTTTTTAGACCGTTACGTTTTTTAGATCTTTGTACCATTGTTTGGTTAGTATTACATTTCCGAGCAACATCTCTGGATGACATAGTCCGGTTTTTTACGATATTACCCACTATTTTCGTGTCCACATTTGTATCATGTGCTCCACCTTTAACTCCACTTTTCTGTTTTCGCTTAACTGTCAACGTCTCCAAATATCGTTTAATAACAGAATCCACTGTACTGCGTGCTATGTTTAAATTTTTTGCGATGAAATGGTTTGGACGTGAAGTATTTTCGAGCCATTTGTCGATGATCTTTTTACAGCGTTCCTCTTGACTCATATTTTATAAATATTTTAAACCGCACCGAACTAAAATCAATAACAAACTGAAACTAGAGAATATACAGGCTAATTTGGGTACAAAATGGGATTGCAATTGGAAGTATAGCCCGTATTAATAAAATTTACAGATTTTATTCGTGACAGTCCTTAGTTACAATGAACGAAAGTTTGTTGAATTCTATGAATGATAAAACCCACAAACAGTTTTTCCCACTCGAGTTTATGAATGCGCTGCATAAATAAAATCATATCGGAGGTCGTGCGAGCAGCAAGAGATCATGGGTCGCTTCATGCTGTTGAGCTCGCAACGTACGATCTGCAAAACTTACTTTTTTTTATAAATCTTTTCAGGTTTACTATTTTCTTCCACAGTGAGTTTTTTGAATTTATATTTTTGTTTTATCAATTTAAACTTAAAGCATTTTTCGAGTTTACTTTATTATCTGGCGTGAGAATTGGCGTATGTTGATTCTTCACTGCAGTGGCGCAGGTCTCATATCGCAATTATTAGGTCTGTTCGCGCTAGTAAAAATTGTAAACAGGAGGAAGATTTTTAGATTGATTATTATTACTATTTTATTGATGAAACATGCACTTAATGAGCTCTATTGTATCAGACGAACAATTCGCTTCAATATGAAGCTCTTTTTTTCTCCTCTTTGTCCATGTCCAAGTTATCTTTTGAGTTCATATGCATAAACTTGTCGCAATTCACACAAATTTAAACTTTTGACGTTTTTTTTCCATACTTTATTTCATGTAAAAACTTAAAGCTTACACAATTTATTTAACAAATCAATTAAACATTATATGTGGAGAAAGAGCTTAGTTTTAATGAAATAGGTAGGATCATTCAATTGTCAAAGACAAGAGATGACTGAACCCATACATTTTTAATAATTTTAAATAAATATTGATGGGGATCAATATGTGAAGCTTATAGATTCAGTTTTTGTTAAAATAAAATTCAGTACATATTGTGCAACAAATTATAAATTAGACTACAACATTTAATAACCAATCAATTTCTTCAATATTAAAAGAGAAGAGAAAAGATTTTAATTTATTCAGAATTCCTGTCTAAAAAAAAATCTCATGTAAAAATTTGTAAGAATTTGCAGGGTGTGGAAATGCATCACTCTCTCAAATGCGTTCTCTTTTACCATTTTTTCTGACGGGAACAGTTTTTTGTACAAATTTGGAGTCCTGGAACAGACCTATTGTTGGTGTTGAGAGGATCTACGTGATTGACAGTTGACAAAGAAAATGCAAACCAAGAAATTAAAAATATGGACTACTAGATTGAAATCAATATCGGATAGAAATTGGTTTGAGAATCGAAAGAAGTACTCCTATGTTTTTTTTTTTATAGAATAGAATAGAATTAATTTCGAGTCCACTTTAATTGTGGAAATTTAATAAATCGCATTGTATATTTATTTAAATATAGCATACAAGAATTTTTACTTACTTGTTACAATTGCTGGTGGTACCTTGTTGACCAATAATTTGCTTCACGGACGTTGGTTTGTATTTGTCAGTCCATGCGATATCATTTTGATCGATTACATTGCTTTCAAATTTGTTTTTAATGTCTATTAATTCGTTTTCGAAATCCAGTTTTTTATTTTTAGATACAGATTTGTCTTTTTCTTCTTGTTTTATTTCAGTCTTTTCAAACTGAATTTCATTTCGCTTAGATTTTGCAGGTATTTTATGGGGGCTTTGACGTGATAAGCGAATTGTTTTCATGTTTGATCTTTCTCTTATAAGATCAAAAAATTCATCGACATTTAGACAGGGAATACCAAACTGTTCGGCATCGGCAAGTTTCTTTGGTCCAGCCTCTTCACCAACGACTAAATAATTTAAACGTTTGCCTACAGTTGTAACTACTTTTGCACCCAATTCCTTTATTATTGAGTGAGCCTCCTCTCTCTCAATTGATTCAAGAACTCCAGTTACAAGAAATGTTAACCCTTCAAGACAGTTTGGCTTTCCCTAAAGAAAACATATATTTTTTCAATTGCAAGTATAAACGGCTGAAAGGTAATCTATCAGATTTATCAGTAAAAATATGTGTTCAATAAAAAAAAAATATGATAACAAATGCACTAAATCAAAAAAAGTAAAAAAGAAAACGTCTGATAGTCTAGACCGACAAATGGCTAAAAATTTCCCTTTCGTTACACTACATCACAACAATGCTTTCCTTTCTCCTCCTTCTATCTTTCCGCCCGCGCCCTGGCCACAGTAAAAGGGTATTCACAACCCCTTAGGCGCGCGTAAATTATAAAAAAAAAAAAAAAAAAACATATTATTGACAGCTAATCTGCGTTATCGATCTGCTGGGAAGACGCCATTTGCGTCAGAACAAAAGAAAGCATTTACAGAAGACCAAATAAAGGATATGCAACGAAATATTAGTTTAAAAGTAAGTTTTGTATAGATTTCGTCTATAATTTGCTACAATATAATTTCGTTTTTTCGCTTATTCTAGGAATCACACGAGTTATTTTTTCCAGCCCCGAAAAAAAAACTAATTTTAATGTTAAAAAAAAATTTATTTTACTTTATTTTATTATGTTTTCCATATAATTACTCTTATATCTTCTTTAATATATAAAAGAGAGTGGCGTTAGTTACTACGCTTATAACTCAAGAACGTCTGGACCGATTTCGATGATTCGCACTGGTCTCCGGCCAAACAAGAAGAATACCTAAGAAAATTCTCCGAAAAAAAAAAATTATGAAGAAAATTCATTTTCCCATACAGTTTGTATGGAGCGATTTTACGACGCCATCTTCATGATAGATGACGTTTATGTTTAGGTTATGTTGTCATAATTTTTTTTTTATCAATTTTTTGCAACAATTATTTGTGCACCAAATTTGTGTGACAATTGTTTTTGTAGCAATTTTTTTTGTCACATTAAAAACCAACATGATTTCAAATGCTGGTTCCGGTATTGCCAGTAGATTGCGGTGTGTGCATCAACTTTTGACAGCTGATTCATTTCCACAGTCTTTCCATCGCATACTATTGTGCTGTGTAGACGTATGTTGCGATTTATCAGCATTTTTCCAAGTTTTGTCAAATTTTTATCAGCTTTCGACAGTTATTGCAATTCAATTTGATTTAGTACATTGTTTTGAAACGATTTTTTGTGGAAATTACTAGCGAAAAGTGATTTCATAGAGGTGAGTTCAGTTTGATGAAGTGCACATTGTGAATGGTTATGTTCTTTGTGATTGCGTGAGCATCGACGATCAATCCAAAAGTTATTTTCTGATTGTGCAATTAATTTTTAGGTGGATTACTTTGAAAATCAATTCGAATTCGCTGTTCATTTCGTTCTGATTGATCATTTTGGTGTGGAATTCTATTTTCAAACGGTACGTTGCCAACGAAGATGTTTATTTTGTGAGGTGCACATGTATGTATCGATAATTCCTTAATTGCTTTTGTGACATTTAGTTCGCAGTGTTATTCACAATGCCCCGAGCCAGAAGATCTAATCTTTCGCATGCATCAAACCCATATTGCAAGTAGAGTTCGGAATATCGCCAATCAATTGACTACAGCTCGCATCCTTCCGTTCAAATTGCCCCAATGGAGGTTGTGTGCAACCATTGCGGTGAATTGAAGTTCGCTGGAGAAACGCCTGAGTTGTGCTGTCTCAGTGGCAAGGTTAAATTACCACCAGAGACATTGCATTCTTTGCTTCGTGGTGAAACACTAGAATCACGTCATTTTCTATGGAACACTCAGAAATATAACGGATCCTTTCAAATGACTTCATTTGGAGCAGATATTATTGATGAACGCAGATTCAATCCGACATTCAAGGTAATAAAAGATTAAAGAATTTCTTTAATTAAATTTAATCTTAATTAAAGAAATTAAGATTAAATAAATTAAAGAAAATCATTGACTCTACAGATCCAAGGCCAAATTCACCATCGAATTGGATCATTGCTACCGCTTGAAGACGAACGACATAAATTCCTCCAAATATACTTCATGGGCAATGCGGAAAATGAACTTGATCAGCGCCAAACAATCAATACGGCAATGAGAAGACGAATTCTTCGAGATCTGCAGCAGCTATTTTATGATCATGCATTGGTTCGGTTATTCAAAACTGCGTTGGATCGCATGCCAAGTGATGACTATAAAGTCGTGATCAGAGCGGATAAACGACCTGTTGGAACGCACGAACGCCAATTTAACGCTCCAACAATAGATGAGGTTGCAGTTGTGATTGTTGGCGAAAATCTAGAATCACGCGATATTGTGCTCACACGTCGGGACTCTGGGCAATTGCAACGAATATCCGAAACACATCGTTAACACGATACATTGCAATACCCACTGATGTTTTGACAAGGGGACGATGGATATTATATCAACGTCAAGATGATAAATCCATTGACCGGTGAGTATCGATATCATAATAATTTTCATTCCAACATGGCACTAATGTCACTGACATCATTTTAGGTGAGGAAACCACCAAGAAGTTCAGCGCAACGAATTTTTACGCGTATCGTTTGATGATTCGCCAAAATGTCGATAACTATTTGCTTCGATTTCGTCGATTGTTTCAGCAATTTTACGTCGATATGTATGCCAAAATAGAAGCGGAGCGCCTCCTTTTTATCAGTTTAAATCAAACCAAACTCCGTACGTACATTCATTTACGTGATGCAATTTGCACCGAAGGAAATGCAGCTGATATTGGTCGGTTGACCATTTTACCGGCGACGTTCGTTGGCAGCCCACGTCATATGCATGAATATGCGCAAGACATATGTACGTCATTACGGCCGTCCAGACCTGTTCATCACCTTCACGTACAATCCAAAGTGGATAGAAATTATTCAACTGCTGCTTCCTGGCCAAACATCAACTGATCGGCACGATATCACCGCACGTGTGTTCAGGCAAAAAATCCGGTCGCTGATGGACTATATTGTTAAGCAGTGTGTCGATACACGATGTTGGATGTATTCGATTGAATGACAAAAAAAAGGCTTGCCGCATGCGCACATTCGCATTTTGTTAGTCGAAAGAATGCAACCAGACCAAATTGTGCCGAGATTTCTGGACCCCGAAACCGAAACCGATCCAGATCTGCATGATGTCGTAATTACAAACATGATTAATGGACCGTGTGGCGCCATTAACCCACAATCACCGTGCATGGTCGACGGCAAGTGTTCCAAGCATTATCCCCAAAATTTGACTGATGAGACCATCACTGGCAACGATAGTTATCCACTGTATCGGTGTCGATCATCTGATGATGGGGGTAGAACAATCACAGTCAAAGTGAAAGGAAATGATTTCGTGGTCGACAACTCTTGGGTTGTTCCACTTCTTTCCAAAACATTCAAGGCGCATTGTAACGTGGAGTACTGCAATTCAGTGAAGTTCATCAAGTACATCTGCAAGTATGTCACGAAAGGCAGTGACATGGCGGCTTTTGGTCTTCAAGCTCCTGATCCCAATGATGAAATCACACGCTATCAAGTTGGTCAATACGTAAGCTGCAATAAAGCGATTTGGCGTATATTCTCGAACGCTATCCGACTGTTACACATTTGGCAGTGCATCTGGAGAACGGTCAACGAGTTTATTTCACTGCAGCAAATGCCGTTCAACGTGCTCAAAACTCACCAGCGACAACATTGACCAGTTTCTTCTCGATTTTCCAAAGTGATCCGTTTGCACGTACGTTACTTTACCCAGAGATGCCGCGTTATTACACTCGGAATGCTTCATCGAAGAAATTTCAACGTCGAAAGCAAGGCGATGTGTGTTCTGGTCATCCGGATGTGTGTTCTACTGTGTGGCCGTATTTATACAGTTCATCCGAAAAATGATGAATGCTTTTACTTGCCACTATTGCTGGTGAATGTTCGTGGGCCGACATCATTTGAATCACTTCGAACTGTGTAGTGTTGCCAACATTTCGTGCTGCATGTCAGGAGCTCAATTTGCTTGAAAACGATACGCATTGGGACACGACAATCGCTGAAGCAACTGTTTCCGCATCTCCAAGTCAGATACGCACATTATTTGTGATCATTATTTCCACTTGTTTTCCATCGAATCCTCGTGAATTGTGGGACAAGTACAAGGATGACATATCAAAAGGCATTTTGCATCGAGTTCGTGTCCATTCAGAGAATCCCCATCTTGAGATGAATGAAGAGATGCACAACCAGGCCTTGGTTTTGATAGAAGACATGTGTTACCACATGTGCGGCAGTTTGTTAGTCAGGTTAGGAATGCCATCGCCAGATCGTAGAATAAACGACCTTTGTTGAGTCCCCAAGGGTGATGAAGGCAATTGATGATCGCAATGTTGGCATGTTATTCCTTGATGGGCCTGGTGGCACTAGCAAGACATTCCTCATATCATTGATTTTGGCTACAGTTAGTGCAAGATCAGAAATTGCTGTAGCAGTTGCTTCTTCTGGAATAGCGGCTACGCTGCTGGAAAGTTGCCGAACCGCTCATTCGGCATTGAAATTGCCATTAAACCTTCAAGGGGTTGAAGAACCAACATGTAACATAGCGAAACATTCAGCAATGGCCAAAGTTTTGGTAGCAAGCAAAATCATTATCTGGGACGAATGCACACTGTCGCATAAACGTGCGTTAGAAGCTCTGAATCGCACTATGAAAGATCTGCGTAATGACGCGACGTTTTGGGGGTGCATTGATTTTACTCTCAAGCGATTTCCGGCAAACACTACCAGTAATACCTCAACCGACCGCTGCCGATGAGATCAATGCTTTCCTCAAATCATCGACATTGTGGCGTTATGTGAAAAAACTTCAGCTCACGAAAAACATGCGAGTTGCATTGCTAAACGATCCATCTGCCGAAGTATTCTCCAATCAACTGCTAACTATAGGGGTAATGGTCGTGTTCGTGTCGACGCATCGAATGGATTGATTTCATTGCCGCCGAATTTTTGCAATTTCGTCTTAACGAAAGACGACCTCATCAATAAAGTGTTTCCGAACATCATTGTTAACCACAAAAACTACGATTGGTTGAGTAAAAAGCAATTTTGGCGGCAAAGAACAAGGATGTGGATCAGTTAAATTGCACAATTCAAAATCAAATCGTTGGTTCCCTGCATTGCTTCAAATCTATCGACTGTGTAACAAACGAAGACGAAGCAACCAAATATCCAACTGAGTTTTTGAATTCATTGGATGTGCCTGGCTTGCCACCAAACAATTTAAAATTGAAGGTTGGTTCAGTCGCCATCATGCTTCGCAATCTCAATCAACCAAAATTATGCAACGGAACGCGTTTAGCGTTTTACTCCGTTTTATGGCTGAAGCTGTAGCTCTCCCAGAAGTTTGCAAACTTGTCATGTTATCCAAAGGATGGTGGGCGCTCATACTGACAGCCTTTATATCATAAAAGCCATCATAAATGCAAACAATACAACTCAAATAATATCTAAACTAAGAGATACACTTACGAGGGGCGTTCAGCATACTCTCGGTATCGGGGTGAAGCTGTGGTTGTATATATAAATTGACTTATTTATCAAGTAATACTATTATTTTAGTGCATTCATGTAAAATTTCATATAAATGTGATTATTATTTCGCGTTTTATCTCTAGTTAAACAGAATCATAATGGCAACTGAGACGATGATGGTGAAAATTTAGCATCGCGCTGTAATTAAATTTCTCACTAAGCAAGGAAAAAGTCAAAAAACTATTCATGAAGAGATGGTGGCTGTTTACCAGGGTTCCGCACCTTCATTATCAACTGTGCAAAAGTGGTCAAGTGAGTTCAAGAGAGGCAGAGAGAGCATTGAAGACGACCCCCGCTCCGGCGCCCCAGCTACTGCTTGTACGGGAGAAAGCATCAAAGAAGTCGAAAAACTTGTTCTTGAGGATGCCCGAATAAAGGTGAAAATGATGGCAGAGATCACCAAGCTTTCAATTGGTACCATTCACACCATTCTTCATGACCATCTTAACCTTTCAAAGGTCAGTGCAAGGTGGGTGCCACGAATGCTCACAGCGCCTCAGAAAAAAGTGAGAATCGCATGCTGTAGAGAGCTTTTGGAGATGTGTAGTGAGAACGCGGACGGTGTTATGGATCGAATTGTTACTGGGGACAAAACATGGGTCCACCACTATGACCTTGAAAGCAAACAAGAATCCGTGCAGTGGCATAAAAAAGGAACAGACCCTCCGAAGAAGTTCAAAGTCACTCCGTCTGCCGGGAAGCTCATGGCCACAGTTTTTTGGGACTCAAAGGGAATCTTGCTCATTGAGTACAAAAAAAAGGTGAAACCATCAACGCCACATCCTACGCTTCCACTTTGCATAATTTGCGGGAGGAAATTAAAAAGAAAAGACGGGGTAAACTCGCAGCGGGTGTGTTGCTTCTTCATGACAACGCTCCTGTTCACACGGCGCAAGTTTCCAAGACTGCTGCGCGAGATTGTGGTTTCGAAGAAATCCAACACCCACCCTATAGTCCAGACCTTGCCCCTAGTGCTTATTTCCAGTTTCCGGATTTGAAAAAATGTCTTCGTGGAAAAAGATTTTCGGATGATGAAGAACTCAAGTCGGCAATAAATGGAGAAAGAGGAAATTTATTTTTTTGAGGGTTTAAAAAAGCTTATCTCAAGATGTAACAAATGCATTGATGTTAGGGGAGATTATATTGAAAAATAAAAACAATTTAAATTGAATTCGCATTTTCCTTCATATCGATACCGAGAATATATTGAACGCCCCTCGTATTATGAATCATCTCTTATCATGTGGGTCCCTAGTCAGATTGGTATTTCGGGAAACGAAACTGCTGATAGAGCTGCCCATAAAGTAGGAGGTTATCCCGCTCTTATTTTTAATTGTAATAACAATGCAATCAACTCAAAGCTCATAACAAACAAAATTATAAACCTAAAAAGTAATACGTGGCGGTCTGGGCAAAACCAACTCACCAACTTCTGCTTAAAAGTTAGTTACAAAAAAAATAAAAAATTGTACTTGTGTCATTCAGACGTGTCAAGAAATTTCTCTAATAAAAGTACTTAATTCTTTACAAAATTGTGGTAAAACTGCATAAATATGGCAGGCGATTGTAAAAAAAAATGTGCTGAAAACTTTGGTAAAATAAAAATTAAAATAATATGCGAAGGATTTTGCGAAGGAATGTTCCATGAAAGGTGCGCAGGTTTGATAGAATATGATTTGAATACTGTGAGATCGAACAAAAATATTGTATTTGTGTGTGACGATTGTTTGGACAATAAAAACACAATTAATAAAAATCTGCAAGATGTCTTAAAATCGCTAAAACAAAATAGAGGAAGTATTGCTAAATAAGAAAAGGCCGTCTCTGAGTCTGATATACCCAAAAAAAAATTAACGAGTTTACCAAGGTCACCTCCAAGTGCAAGGTGGAAATAAAACTGAAACATATGTGAGTCAGCTACAAAAGTGTCCCCCAGTTACCTGAAAACCGAAATCAAAACAAAGTGTAGAAAAAACAAAAGAAGTTTAAAAAAAGAATGTTGAAGCTTCGAATTTAAAAATCAGTGAATTACCGCCAAGATATAACGGAGTTGTTGAAATATGAATATGAATATGAAATATGAAAGTGCAATAGAGAAAAAACTTCGTGAATCATATGTAGTAGAAGTACCGGTACTTAAAAAACCAAAATTGTTTATCACAGGTATTTTCACTCATACCATAAGCGAAGAAGAAATGGTAAAGAACTTAAAAGCACAAAACAGTTCATTGAGTGAAAGAGAGATTAGATGTGTCAAAATCATGAAGTTGGTAAACAAAAAGAGTCGCAAGAACAGTGAATATTGGAATGCAGTAGTAGAGTTGGATTCTAAAAGCTTTCAAGTGGCCATGGGCGTAGGTAAAGTAAATATTAGGTGGGAAAGATGTAAGGATGTCGAGCAGTTAAGAGTGAAAAGATATTAAAAATGTTTAGGCTTTAATCATGACCGAAGGACTGTAAAAATAAACCTAGCTGCAGAAAATGTTGTGATAACATTTTATATAACGTTAATATTGTAACGAGCCAGAAAAAAACGAGCGCGTGAACTGTACAATGACAAATACACGATTAGGTTTAAATTTGGATATTAAACATAAACTCTGGATTATAATGATTAATATAATACTTAGGGAAACTGGAGGTAAAGCATAGTCGATTCTATATTAGCAATTAAAACAACATTATACCATAACGCCGCTTGCTTACATAGGTGACATGCTTCTTAATATTTAAGGCATAACAGGTAACTTCTAGTTAATTGAAGATTTTGTTGTGGAAAATGACCTAGACTTTATATTACTAACCGAAACGCATTTAACAAGTAATATATTGTAGAAAGATGTGAAGTGAGTTTACCTGGTTACAGGATGTATAATTGTTTAAGTAGCTCTAGACATACGGGTGGAGTATGTCAAACAAAATCTTAGATCAACCCAAAAAAATACCTTGGTGCGAAGAAAACAAATCTGGATCTCATCAGTAAAAATAACATACAAATAACACTATATAGAGCTAAAACAATTAGAGTGAATGATTTTTCTGATATAATGAATGAATAGGTTCCGAGAAATGATGTGTGATAATGACTAGATGCTAGTTACGGGTGATTTTAATATACACTTAAGTAATACAAATAACTATGAATTGAACTACATAACGCAATTTGCCTTAATATTGGTCTGAGGCAACCAGTAAATGAACCAACGAGAATAACAGCCACTTCAAGTACGCTGATAAACTATGTTCTAAGTGATTATACTGTAAACGCTGATGTTAAAGTAAGACGCATTTTTAAGATATCAAATCACGAGATCTTGAATATACGACTTTTCACAAATCAAATATCGCGTAAGCCCAATCAGCTTAAAATTATTAAATATGAGAGAAATCGGTTTATCAGCGAACTTAATATTGTAGTTACATGCTAGGGTACCCGGGTAAACGGGAAAAAGTATGTTTATATACATATAAAAAAAAAGAGCCGTAGTAACTACTTTCAGAGTGGATTGGGATAGATACAAAGTAGCTATTAACTCGTACACTCGCAAAAGTGCTTATATTGAGCGGAAAATTAGTGGAAAGGCTGGTGACCAAAAAGACCTATGGAAATCGCTACAATAACAAATTTTTGAGGAACATAAAAATGTCCCCCGTGAACTTAAAATCAACAGTATTACTTTGAATTCGGACCTAGAAATACCAAATGCATTAAATTTTTTTGTTACCATTGTTGTAGACATAAACAATAGTATCCCATATGTTCAATATTCCGACACTATTCCCTTCTGTGAAAATAGATTTAGATTTTTTGAAATTAATATAAATGAACTTATAGAGATAGTTAAATCAATAAATGAAAAAAACTGATTGCTATGGGTTAAATCGCAATATAATATTGGACTGTAGGTGAAATCTTACCTTTTCTACTCAAAATAATTAATTTAACTCTCCGAAATGGAGTATCCTCAGTGAAATTCAATTAAAGGGAACTTATTTTCCTTCGAAATATTAAAAACAAAGTTGATTTAAGTATGATCACAGAGTCAAAAAAATATGTCACTTTCTAAGACAAATGGGATTTACTACTACGTCCCAGTTTGATTGAACTCGTTCGAATCGTGCATAAGACATGATGTTCTTTCAAATTTGGTTGGAACAATAAATTGCTTGTTGTTTTTCTTCTTTGTGTTTTGTTTGTTTTTTGTTTTCATGTACCTAGTATATTTGTTTTTGTATTTCAGATTCTGATTGTGATCCAATGGAAGGAATTTCATGTTCAAGGTTATTTCCTTCTTTTTTTTAAGAACAGTGAGAGGGGATTAGCAGGATAGCAACTTGGATACTAAGTCTTGAGATGTTGGTTTATAGAGAGGTCCCGGTGCTTCTCACTCTTGGGGTGCTGGTTTATAGTGAGGTCCCCGTGCCTACTACTCTTGGGGTTTTGGTTTATAGTGAGCTCCCGGTGCCTCTCACTCTTGGGATGCTGGTTTATACGAGTGGACCTCGTAGTGAGGTCCACGTGCCTCTCACCCTTAGGGTGCTGGTTTATAGTGAGGTCTCCGTGCCTTTCAGTCTGGCGGAATTGGTTCGTGATTGTTTTGCATTTATTTTCCAGACAAAATTTGAATTTTTTGATTTTTACTGGTCATTCTTTTTTGGATTTTCCATGCACAATGTTTTCGCAAGAGAATAAGAAGTGCAAAGTAAAGAATTTCTTTGCGATGCTCAAAGCATTGGTTTTGCTCATCAAACCAGTTGGAGAGAAAGCGATTAGATTTGAGGACAGAAGTTTTGACATTAAAATATTAAATTCGTATACAAAGGGATTTCTGTTATTATCGCCTTTACTGCGAATAACGGAAAATAAATTTTCCAAAATATCTTGATGAGTTCTCTTTGTAAGTAAATACTCAACTTTCCCGAATAAACCATCACTTATATGTATCTTCACTAAGTAATAAAACCCGTTTATTGTCTGTACCATTTCTTTTACACAAAAGTTCCTTGGAAGATTAGTAGACTCTTGCATTGATCTTAAGTAAGACAAGAATTCTTTAAGCTCATTATAAGCTGGATTTCCGACCTGAACTCCACGCTTTAAAATATTTTTATCGTAATGAGACCCAATATCCATACAGTCGAAAGTATTATTCATTTTTAATGTAAACGCTTGTGTTGCTAGAGCTTGATTTGAACTATTTTTTAGGCAATTAAGTTGATGAGCAGTTTGTATTGATGCTGCCGTTGTCCTACTAAACGTTTCCGTTGCAAAGCGAACACTCATTTTTTTAAATGCATTTGGGGCTATGTGTGAACTTATAAATTTCAAGCATGTTTTAGCCACATTATCTCTTTCTAAATTGAATATTTCTCTGAAAACATCAAAGGAAACATTACCATCTGGAGTTAGCATATCAGATTACGCATGAATTTTAATAAATGAGGAAAATCATAAAAACAAAATATTTTTTCATTATTGAAAATTGTAAAAGGCTTTTCTTCTGTGACACCTAATAATTGGTAAGCTTTCCTGTTGCTAGGTCCTCGGTCACAAAGTATAGAGCGCAATAATTTGACAATTGTCAAACTATTTTCTAAAATAGACAGATTAACCCCTTTGACACAGACACAGAAAGAAAATAATTTAAAATACTTTTCCAGCTATCAGAAAGGCCGTTTACCATGAAAACACAAGTTTCGTTGCAGTACAATCTTTTTCGATCCACTCCTTGATCTTCAAATTCATCAATTAAGTCATTTTTGATATTGTACGTGAGATTTGAACGAATTGTAATTTTATCAGATATAAGTACCACATTCCGTTTCCGTTGGCTTAATGATGCAAACTTTGCTTTCAGAAAACAGTAGGTTGGAATCCAGGTTGCAAGCCTTTAACAAGAACCCAACGATAAAATGTGGATACGTGGGGAATTCTAAATCCCCAAATTTATAAGAGCTCTGAGATGTGTAAAAAATGTTTTGGGAGAGTTCTCTTTCCGCATTATATTTTTTGGACTTGGACAGCCCCATCAACATACCACAAAAAATGTCTGAATAAAAAGTATTTACCCGCCAGTGAATTACCATTGCATCTGACGTAAACCCAATACGTCTTATTCAGCACACATTTGAGTGTGCACTGATTGGCTGTGGCATGCGGCTGCTGCCTATTCAACCCTTATTAAATTCATGTACATTCAGAGTTACCAGTGTCCGTTTGGTAATTCGTTCAGTTTTTTTCCTTGGTAATCTGTTGAGGAGCTTTTGGTTTTAGAGCTTTGAAAAAAGTTGTTAATGATGAGTGTTATCGTGGAGATCTTGTTTTGATCTTTTGATCTAATGTGGAGAAAATACGTTAAAATGCAATCACAAAATTTTAAGCAGTAAGTTTTGTACAATTTGTGTTTTTAAGTCGTGTATTTTGTGCTTAAACATGGTAGTTAGAAATGCCTTCAAAATCATCCAGACTTAAGTGCCGAAAAAAAAAATTAAGTTTTGGCGCAACAAAAAAATCATAAAAATTTTAAAAATAAAACAGAAGCTGTGAAACAAGTAGCTGATATTTTTTCTGTGGTTGAACGAACAGTTTACAGACTTCTCAACGAAAATGGTCAACTCGCCACCAATAGAGGGATACCAAACTGGTCTCAAAAGTAAAGTAGATGATTTCGATAAGTGTGCCATCAGGCAAATTGTGCATCAGTTTTTTTCAAATAACGAACTTCCGACGCTGGATAAAATAAATACTACATGAGGTAAGACGCAATGCAAACATCACCAAAATTAGCAGGTCTTCTTTGCATACGGTTTTAAATTTGCCCTTTGTCAGCGAAAGAGTGTTCCTTTGGAAAGAAGTGACATCATAACATGGAGAAGGCGATACTTACGCGAAATTAAAAAACTAAGGGAACAAAACAGAAAAATCTATTTTACTGATGAGGCTTGGCTCAACAAAGGACACACAACAGACAAAGTTTGGACTGACCCAGCCATATTAACACCACGGCAAGCGTTTAACAAAGGATTGTTAACAGGACTGCATGCACCATCGGGAAAAGGTAAGAGACTTATAATAACGCACATAGGAAGTGTTAGCAACCCCGATCGTCATTTCCATTACGTATAGTTAAACAAATTAGACAGAGATGGCTATGTAGCATTTGCGAGCGAAGTAAATAGGCAATGTTAAAATTTTGAATTAGGCAAATCTTCCGCAGATCAATTTAAATGCTTGATGTTTTTAATAAGCCTTCAATCACCTAACGAATCTGATATAAGAGGTTTTCACAAAAGGAGATCACATATATGTGAGGCAATACTTTCCATCAGAAACGATTTGGACAGCTGGTTAATTTATTGAACGAGTGGGCAGAGTCAACTACAACGTCCTCATTTTTAATCCGAAAAAGCTGGTAAGGTCTCATGCTAATCAATTAAGGCACCGCGAGTTATCACAAGAGTGAATGTATCGAATCGGAAAACCACAGGCGGACTCCTATGTTTCGTTTCTGGTAGCAGTGGAGATTGTCACGAACACATGAATGCTGACGTATAAGGACTGGAACGAATAAAATTTGGAAACTTCAAAGTAAAAAAAAAATATTTTCATAATTCATGTAAATTCTTGTTATTTGCTTTAAAACTCTGTTTTTATTAAATTCATTCACAATTACAAAAAATAAAAAAAATTATTTCGGTTCCCATTCTTCCCTCAACTTCTTTTGAATGTCCTTCATAAGGTTGGTGACAGTTACATCCATGATCTTTTTGGACACTCTTTTCCATTTAGCACTAAAATCTTGTACGTCCTTTGCACACTGCTCACTTTTCCTCAATTTAGCTTTTACCAAAGCCCAATACCTTTCAATGGGACGGCACTGTGGAACATTGGGTGGATTCATGTCTTTTGGGACAAAGTCGACATTTTTAGCAACAAGAAAGCTCAACGTCGCATGAGCATAGTGAGCTGAAGCTAAATCTGGCCAAAATAATGTTGAACCCTCGTGTTTGTTTAAGAAAGGAATCAACCGTTTTTTTTAGGCACTCGTTAATGTATACTTCTCCGTTAATTGTTCCCGTTGTAATAAACGATGAACTTCTGTGTCCACATTGGCAAATGGCCTCCCAAACGAGATATTTTGACCCGAATTTTTACATCCCAATCGATGTTGTTGATTGCGGAAGAATCTCAGCTTCAAACGAGTTGTAAAACTGCGCACCTGGAAGAGTAGTAAAGTCGGCTTTGACATAAGTTTCGTCATCCAAAACTAAGCACGCTTTCTTGTTGCCGATTAACTCGTATAGCTTTCGTGCTCGTATTTTTATGACTTTTTTTTGCTTTTCAGTAACTTTTGGTATTTTTTGTTTTTTGCGTGTTTTTAGACCGTTACGTTTTTTAGATCTTTGTACCATTGTTTGGTTAGTATTACATTTCCGAGCAACATCTCTGGATGACATAGTCCGGTTTTTTACGATATTACCCACTATTTTCGTGTCCACATTTGTATCATGTGCTCCACCTTTAACTCCACTTTTCTGTTTTCGCTTAACTGTCAACGTCTCCAAATATCGTTTAATAACAGAATCCACTGTACTGCGTGCTATGTTTAAATTTTTTGCGATGAAATGGTTTGGACGTGAAGTATTTTCGAGCCATTTGTCGATGATCTTTTTACAGCGTTCCTCTTGACTCATATTTTATAAATATTTTAAACCGCACCGAACTAAAATCAATAACAAACTGAAACTAGAGAATATACAGGCTAATTTGGGTACAAAATGGGATTGCAATTTTTACGCATTGGAAGTATAGCCCGTATTAAAATTTACAGATTTTATTCGTTTCAGTCCTTACGAGAAGTGGTTTAGGGAAACACTTTCGCGCCTGGATTCCGACTCTGTTATCGTTTTGGGTAACGCATTATATCATTCACGAAAAAGAACAAAGCTCTATGGAATGCAACAAAAAAAGAAGACAAAGATTTGGCTCCGGTCAAACAATATTTGTTTCGAGGATGATATGGTTAAAGCTGAGTTGTTGAGCATCGTAAAGCGTCATAAAACCCAGTACGAAATCTACGTCATTGACGATATTGCCCAAGCTGCTGAACACAAAGTGCTTTGCTGGCCTCCCTATCACTGTGAACTTAACCCAATACAATTAGTTTGGGCTAAAGTGAAAGGACTCGTGGCAAGCCACAACAAGTCCTTTAAGATCGCAGAAATAAAAACCCATTTATCAACTGCAATCATGACGCTGAAAAATGGCATCGGTGTGTCCAACATTTCGAGCAGGCGATTGAGCCAAAACTGTGGGAAATGGAAGTTTTTTCGGAAGGCGCTGTAGAAAGTCTGGTTATAAATCTAAATAAAGAGAGCAGCAGCAGTAACTTCTCATATGAATAAAATATTTTGTTAATATTGTTCTTCAATAAATGAATTTATATTTATTTTTGTTATACTTATTTATTTAATATTAATCTTAGTGAACACATTTTTATTTTTGTTTTTTTTTTTTATTTAAAAGGGATTAGGCCTACTGGAGATACCCTCTAAAAACGCGCCTTTCATCTTACCTCTTGGTGATGTGGAAAAAGATAAATTTGTTTTATTTTTTATAAATAAAACGTATTATGTATATGAAAATTTCAATATAAAAAAAAGGACGATAACCCTACATACTATTCTTTCAGATTTTTGCTAATTTGCAGTGCTTACTATGGAAACGATAAGAGCTTTGGTTGGAATAGCATCTTACGGAAAACAAAAGAGTACGAATGAGAGACAAACATCCCTAGCTTCCCTGTATTGCCAATTTATGTTGGACAGAGTATAGTTGATATTTTGCTAGTTCGTAGAGCGTTATGCGTTTTAGTTCTAGAGCGACGTTTTCAATTTTAAGTCTGCAGTTCAATATATTTTTTTCAATTCAGAATTTGTTTTCTCCTCCTCTTAACGCAAGAAATATTTGAACTACTAGAGGTCCTTCTCCGTTTTGGTAGCAAAGATAGAATTTAAGTCTAAACTTAAGTCTAAATTTAAATTACAATTTAGATTTAAGGAGGGAATAGTGTCCCTTTTAAGCATTTTTCTGCCAATAAATTCCGAAAAAAATGATTTTGACAAACAAAATATTTTCCTTCGCTCTTAAAATCCACAAATTACTCAAAATTTCATTTTTTTCATTAAGGACATGCAAAAATTTTCAGATCGAGGAAATTTTTTTTTTGGTTTTTTTCAAATCGAACAAGAAATGCCAGACTTCCTTTTACGTTTATCACACATTGCTAAATATTTAAAAAGTATACCGCTGAAAAAAATCGCTCAGTCATAAACCAAAAACAGCCAAATTCTCTCGAAAGTTTACGGCGAATGAAAATGAAATTGAAAAACAAAATCGAACAAAAGCGACGTTGGCGTCCTTCTCAAAATATATACATTGTGTATGTACCTCAATAAATATATACACACAAACACACCACAGTCAGTCATTCCGATATGTTCGTTTGCAAGATCGATTGAGACGTAAAACAAAATAAAAGGTTGCAGCAAAACGAAATACATATGAAAAAAATGTGTGTATATATCGAAGTCACAAAACATTGGAGGATGGTTGATATCCACGACTATACAACTTAAAATGGTTTCATACCGAATTGATGCAACAACGCTTAGGTTTGAGAATTTTATTGTCGTTGAAAAAATGGTAATTTTTTTTTGTCTGCATGCGATATCTATGTAACTTTATTATCTGTGGTATAATACTATTTACAAACTTATTGAATACAAACAAATGATTTACTTAAGGGGGTAGGTAAGGGGGGGTCTCATGTTCGACCTTCAAAAAATCGATTTTTTTTTTGCATATTTTCAAAGTTTAATAAGTTGAGAATATACCGTGAAAATTTTAAACCGATACACTAAGTTCTTTTAAAAGTATGACTACTATTCGAGCAACCCTTTAAATAAATCGTTAAAAGAGAAATAAATTCAAATTGAGGCTCACATATTGAATAAAGGGTCGAAAACTTTAAGAGTGATTTCTAGACATATTTTGATTAACAATTTCAATTGTTGGGTGGAGGAGATTGGAATGCATCCACTTCGAGAATAGTTCTAAGCAAAGCCATGTTGTCTTTTTTCACATTGACCATGGGATTTACGCTTGAATGACAATAAAAAACTTTCTATGCCAAAGAATACACAAAAATATGCAGAACATGGTTCTGCACGGTAGCAGTGAACTGACCATATATATACGATTCCCAAGATACCCTGAAAAGATTAAGTCAATGCCCAGGACATCTTGCTAGGGCGGAATAGGTTCATAGCTATGAGAGCGCTTTGCATTACGTCAGCGCTACAAGAGTACAGGGTACAAGAGCTACCAGACAGTTATTAGACGAAAGCGTAATTGATCGGATTCTATCAACGGATGGGTCCAATTTACCAGAGATGGAATAACTGATTTTGTCAATTTGTACTCCTGGACAGATAGTAACCTCCGGATTACGAACTAACGAAATAGAGAGCTTTTCAACATAGGAACGGCCGCAATGCAATAACAAGCAAATAGAAGCATATCAGCTTGTTGCAGACTTTATGGCCTACAAGGTTTACGAAGGGAATATTTTTCTGGACCATTACAACGGGTGGCTTGCGAAGTTTAGACAGCTAGTAACAAAGTAGTCGAAATTTGACAATAAATGATAATGGTGTTGATAAATGAAGAATAGTGTTATCTGATTAAAAATACTTGCCCGGCAAGTTTGCAGGTGTTTATAACTGAGAAGACCGAAACTTTTTTTCCAATTGTGGCAATGTCACTTTTTTAGGTACGTCAATGTTTCTAAATGCACAAAATAAGAGATATAGTGGGTAATTTTTTAAATTTTTGGTTTTAAATTGTCAAAAAAAAAACATAGGTAAATTGCAAGTGTATAAAATTTTTATTTGAGTTGAAAAATCAATGCTTACCATTTACTTTTTAAACATTATTTCATGTAAATGTTGAAGACAACTACGTTTTAAGTGGTCCATTCGGAGAATTCAATTTTGGATAACTTTTTCGAACATAGTGGCCGGTATCTCGCTAATAACGTGTATTATTGTCTTCCAAGGTTGCAATTGACGCTTGTTAATCGGCATAGACGAGAGATTTGACGTATTCCCATAAAAAATAGTCTATAGGCCAATTCACCAGTCCAAAACGAGAGAGAAATTGCTCATTGAATTCATTTCTCAATTGGTCTATCGATTCGCGTGCTATGTGGCATGTAGCGCCGTCTTGCTGGAACCACATGTCGACCAGGTTCAGCTCGCACTTTTTGTGCAAAAAAAGGTTCGAAATCATTGAACGATAGCAGGCGACATTGACGCTAAGGTTATTTTCACGGTCGTCTTTGAGAAAATACCAGCCAATGTGCTCGAAAAAGTGATTCAAAATTGGACTATCCGTATGGACCACTTAAAACATAGTTGTAGTCGCCATTTACATGAAATAATCTTTAAAAAGGAAATAGCAAGCATTAATTTATCAATTCAAATAAAAATTATATACCCTTTTTCAGGTTTTCTGTTTTTTGATAATTAAAAACCAAACGCTTAAAAAATCACCCATTATATACATACATATGTTATTCCTAATGGAGATGGAGCACTAGAAAACATTTACAAAAAATTTTAATAAAGTTATACCTTCGGAATTTCTTTTGATCCAGGATTGATAACAGATTTCCTATTTTTGAACTTCTGATATAAAACAGCTGCCACGCGTTTTCGCTCAAACTTTTCTTCATCTATTAAAACACCTACAGCAAAATTGTTAAACCGAGAACTATTAAAAACAAAAACAAATCATACTTGTTTCTAAATCAGACTTATTAGTTCCTTCTAACTGGATTGACCTTTCCTTTTCAATTGAAGCATTTAACTTCTCGAGTTGTGGTTTCATATTTTCAATTTCAATGCTCTCTATTTTAATACATGTTTCGTTTTCGCTCTTATTTTTTTCCGACTTTTCACATCTTTCTTCATTTTTGCTATTCGCAAAGTCCATTTTTGTTGGTGACTTTCCCGAATTATGAGGACTTCCTGGTTTTCTCTGATGTTCATATTGTACTGCTGGACATAAATCATTTTCGTTTATGCTAATTGCTGGCTTAATGCGGTTTTTGTCTACGCGGACAGCTTCACCAGCAAACATTGACATTACATCGACAAGTTTAACATTTTTTTTAGATGTACTTGGTTTCTCATGCAAGATAGCTGCTTTTTCCTTGCAAAGTCTATTTTTTTTTGCTTTAATGCTAGGGGATTCCTTCGTTGGACTTTTATCATCGTTATATATTTCAGCTGCTTTTCTCTTCCTCGGTGTCGTTTGTTCGCTTCGGCGGTCCACAAATTTGGAAAAATAAGACTCAATACTCTGTTAATAATAAAATAAAAGTTATTTAAATAAGATATTCCTTAAACGATCAATTCAAATTACTTTCTGCATCTTATTCTATAAACATAGAACAAAAAGGCGCCCCTTTAAATTTTAACAACTGTCAAAAGTAAAGTGCCATCTGTTGTTGAGAATGTTAGAATTTAGTACACCCATTTTAGAACCTATTTACACGTGTGGTTGTCCAATAAATTGAAACATCATAAATCGACAAAATATTTCAATTGTTAAATCTCAATATGATTATTATACAAATATTTTAAGTCATGCGGTAAAACATCGTAAGTACATAATACATAAGAAAAATAAATTAATTGAACCCCCACATGCCCGATGACCTAAAAAGGTTTGTATGTACATTTATAAATATATAATTATGTTCACCATCCTGAATAAGGATATATTATGTATATACGTAATATATGTATATGGTACCAGACATGCTATAGTTTTTGCAGCATATTACTTAATAAAAACGATTTAGTTCAATAGACTGCGTTTACACAGCGCATGAATTTGATGCGCATGTTTTGGTTATTTTCTTTTGAACTGTCATTCTGTGATGCGCGCATTTTTACACGAAGCCTTTTTCTCATTCTTTGATTTTTCATGTTGTTTGACAGCTCTCTTTCATTTCATCTTTGGTGCTCAATGTTGAATGCTGAAAGCAAAATAAATTTTAAAAGCAAAGTTGGCATTTGCTGAACTAAACAACTTATTGGACTTTGCGGAAATGATTATTCATTGCATAGATACCGATACACGGGTGCATTTCATAATTGAAAATGAGCTCGTTTGTTAATTCTTTGGTCCATTTAAATCCGCTACACTGAATTGTTGCGCTCGTAAAAACAGCCAAAGAAGTAATAAAGCAAATGCGAAAAAGAAAGAAGAAGGAGAAAAGGAAATGTCAAAAACATGCTGAGCAAATCTTGCCCGCCGTGTCCGGGAAATTTTTTTTTTGTTTAATTTTCCTTCTTAACCCGTCTACTACGGTTTGTTGGTTCGAGCATATTGCGGGTGTAGGAGCCTGCCTAATTGTTGAAATACCATTAGCGGAGCGACTAAGACCCGTGAGCGGGACATATGCGCCTGCCTGATAGTTGTATGAAGAAGTTGCATGAATTTCATGGGGATTCAACAACATAATTACTAAAAATGTTCCTGTTCTTCTTCCCACTCAGGTGGGAATAAATATGTTCACTTATAATGCCTCAGCATGAGTTAAGATACGAGGGCGGGTCAATAAGCCCGTGACTTTGATTAAAACACAGATTTTTTGATAAAAAAAATAATTTTATTTTTCAACGTAGTCTCCCTTGAGCTCTATACACTTTGTCCAACGCTTCTCCAATTTTTTTATCCCTTCCAAAAAAAATTATTTGTCGAGGTCCTCGAAATGACGAGATGACTTCATCATTGGAGTCAAATCTTTTTCCACCAAGCCATTTCTTCAGGTTTGGGAACAAGAAGTAGTCGCTCGGAGCCAAATCTGGAGAATAGGGTGGATGAGGGAGCAATTCATAACCCAATTCATGGATTTTTGCCATGGCAACTGCACATGTGTGCACCCTTGCATTGTCTTGGTGGAAAAGAACTTTTTTCTTGGCCAAATCAGGTCGTTTTTTTTTCAAATCGTCATTGAATCGGTCCAATAAGTTGGCATAATATTCCCCATTGATTGTTCTTCCCTTTTGAAGGTAGTCAATGTGGATTATCCCGCGTGCATCCCAGAAAACAGTCGCCATAACTTTATTGGCTGACAAACCCACCTTGGCCTTCTTTGGCGCCGATTCACCCTTAGAAACCCACTGTTTTGACTGTTGTTTGTTCTCTGGTGTGTTGTGATGGATCCATGTTTCGTCCACGGTTACAAAACGGCGCAAAAACTCCTCCATATTGCGATTAAACAACGCCACACCTTCCTGTGAAGTTGTTACACGATTGCGTTTGTGGTCGACTGTGAGCAAACGCGGCACCCATCTTGCGGAAAGCTTTCTCATGCCCAAGTGATCATTCAAAATTCAAACCACTGAGCCATGCGAGATCCCTACGGCTTCCACAATCTCTCGCACTTTCAATCTTCGGTCGGCCAACACCATATCGTGAATTTTTTCGATTGTTTCGGGTGTAGAGACCTCAACTGGGCGTCCAGGACGTTCGGCATCTTCAGTGCTTGTACGGCCACAACGAAATTCAGTAAACCACTTTTCTACCATTGAAATCGATGGTGCAGAGTCCCCATAGTATTTATCAAGCTTAGCCTTGGTCTCGGTAATGTTTTTTTTTCGCAAGAAATAATGCTTAATAAGCACACGAAATTCACTTTTTTCCATTTTCTCCTCAAATTAGTGAGTAGTCTGATAAAAATAGCTGTCAAACACAAACTAACTGACGCAGCAAGTTTAAATTTTGACAGGAGTCGACTGACAGATGCCTGTTGACAGGAGCAGTGTTGCTGTTTCAGTAAAGAGGTCAGAAATTCAAAAATGCACGGACTTATTGACCCGCCCTCGTATCTTGAAAATGGTATAGAGAGAGAGAGAAAGATGTTTGGGCCTAGTGGTTATTTCGCTCCATAGGTGGCGTCGAACATTTATTGGACGTTGGCTTGTTGTTAATTTCTAGTCAAATACTCATATTACTTGATTTTTGCTAACTGAAAAAATGGATGTCTTTCGAGCGAGGCTGGGATTCGAACACCGAACCTTCCGATTTGGAAGTCAGTCCACTACCACTTGAACCACGGCCACCTAACAATAAAACAGCATAAGTCGACTTAAGGCAGACCCATAATAGGCGAAGGATCCGCAGGTGTACGTAAGTAAATGTACGAATACAAGCGATTTGTATCCTGCATCCATATTGCCGGATTGGTCAGTTTCTTCAGATTTTCGTTCACTTTACATTGGTGTCAGAAAAGAGATAGGGCTTATTGTGTGTACAAAAATAAAAAATAAGTAAATAAATAACGTTCCTCTGACAGTATTAAAACAGTTAATAGTGTAGGAAAAAGCGATTTGATGCTCCGACTTCAGGACGCTTTGAACAAAGAGGGAAATGATCCAGACACATTCCAATTTGACGTTGACGAGGACGAACAAATTAGTACCTGCAATGACATGGCTACGATGATTCAACTCTTCTTGAGGAAAATGGACGAATAAGGTAATAGCTTTGAATACAAGCTTTGAATACAAGACGAACAGAAGAAAAATCTGAACAGAAGAATGACATTGCAGAGAGTTGGAAAAAAAAATAGTTTGGAACAAAAATTGAACGAACAGAACGAGCGTAGGAAAAGTCTGGAAGAACAAAAGGTCATTCTACAGTGAAAGTTCAAAAAATTCGAATAAATGGACATATAAAGTTGAAATGGCTGATTGTGCCATTAAGTGGAGCAATGAGGAGAAATTCTTCGCCATAACAATGGCCTTCCACAGTTCTGCCACAGAATTGTTACGAACAATACACATCGAAAAGCATGAGCACTATATGGCTTTAGTACAAACCATTGAGAAACAGTTTCGAGATAGCCACATGCTGGAGGTTTACAAGGTTTAATTGGAAACTCGAATGCAGTGACGAGGAAAAACACTGCAATAGCTCTAAGTAGATGTCAGTAGACTGGCACATTTGTAATACTCCACTGTAGGCCAAAAAATAATGGCAAAGGATATATTGTTCAGGGGAATTACAGATTCGAAGCTACAGTCAACAGTAAGGATCGCCGGCAAAGAACCCTTGTTGAAGCTCCTGACTTCGCTCAGGCGATGAAAGCAGCCAATGAGGGTTCCAAAGAATACATATCGACAGGGGAGCAGCATCTGTTGAACGGTCCTGTGCAAGACTATGTGTAGAGAAACGAGATACTCCACAGGAGAGACGAAGATTACGCCGCTGGAACTGCGATAAAATAGGACATCTTCAAAGTCAATATAAAGAACCGGTACAAATAGAGGAAGAAATGGCCATCATGAAGCCAGTCAATATTCCCGAAGCCATTAGTTGGGAAATGCTTACTTCGCGGGGCAAAAATCGGTAGCAGCAGTTGACGGCCTCTGGCCCATCATCCAAGTCGCGTTGGAAAAACGATGCAAATAAGTCTCCTGGTAGATGTAGTCAGCGGTAAGGAAAATTGGATGGCAGCAGCAGACACTGGTGCCAATACCTCAATAAACATGAACAATTTTGCACAGAACTCCTGATTGCATAATACCAGTAGTTACAGCTTGAGAACACCTATGGGAGAAACAGTTAAGGTATATGATGAAGTCCACATTAAAATCCGCCTGGGCGGAACAGCCGTCTTACGTTTATTATTTGAGCTAGTAGCCAAACCCTGAAATGCGGAAACACGGTGATACCAATATGGAAGTGCCAACACTTCCGTCTTAAAAATCGTTATCTGCCGAAATCAGGCTCTAGAGCTTTCGTCGGAAGCTGGCAGGTAGAGATTAATCGACTGTGCAACGCCCGGCCACCTTCGAACTACTAATGGAATAAACATTGCAAGGGCTTACGTTGAAATCTTGCCTAGTGTATCTGGACGTCGTTATTGTAATCTCTTAAGTTCATGGTGGGTAGGTGTGAAAAGACACTATGAACCCGTTGCTCATAGTAGTGTGAGATTCTTACTCACTAAAAACACGCCTCCCTTCTTATCGACTACAACTAAGTTACCTTATCAAATAGTTTCCGTTTCAAATAACGTTCGCGTGGGGCAGGTAGCTTTCCAGCAAAAGCACCTGCTAGTACCGCTATTATATGCGGATAGTCCTTATCGCGCCAGATCGAATGGTCTCATTCTTTGTAATCGACGCACTAAGTTTGTCTCGTCCAGAATTTGGAGTATTTTATTATTACAATGACCATGAAGACGAATACGGAGTTTGCGAGCAAAGTTCATTATTTCGTCCTCGACGGTAACTATTCCTAAGTCCCTGTGGATATCACTGTTTCTGATATACCACGATTTGTCTTAGAGCTTTGTTTTGATAGCTTTGGAGAATATTTCGGTTGCTTGGTTTAGTACAGCCCCAAAGTTGTATACCGTACGTCCAAACAGGTTTAAGCACTTGCTTATAGATGAGCAGTTTGTTATGTATGCTTAACTTGGAATGTTTTCCTAGTAGCCAGTACATTTGTCTGAATTTATTTTCAAGTTCATCACGTTTCTTCTTAACATGCGGCTTCCATTTCAGTTTTACATCTAGTGTCATTCCTAGATACTTTGCTTCATTTGCATATGGTATTTGTATCGAGTTAATGAAAATGGGAAGGTTGTTTATTTTCCGGTAGGTAAAATTAACATGAGTAGATTTGGTCTCATTGAGAACAATTCGCCATATCTTTGTCCATTCGTAGATTTTATCCAAAGCCGTTTGTAGCTTTCCAGTAGCTAACTCGACTGAAGTATCTGGAGCTAGTATAGCCGTGTCGTCCGCGAACGTGGCTATTACGGTACCTGATTCTTCCGGTATGTCTCGAGTATAGAGTAAAAACAATACCGGTCCAAGTACACTTCCTTGCGGAACTCCAGCAGCTATCTCTTTAAATTCCGAGTATTCGGTGCCATGTTTAACCTCAAAAATTCTGTTTTCCAGGTACGATTTCAGAATCGTATGCAGCTCTCTCGAAAGAACCTTGCTTAGCTTAAAATTTAAGCCTTCGTGCCATACATTATCGAAAGCTTGAGAAACGCCAAGAAAAATGCTAGAACATATCTTTTCCCCTCTAAGGCTTTCTCAATTTCATTCGTAATTCTAAAAACCTGGTCAATTGGGGAGTGCTTAGTTCTAAAACCGAATTGATGTTCAGGAATTAGACGTCTCTCTTCAATGATCGGTTGCAAGCGCTTCAATAGGAGTTTTTCAAATATTTTAGATATTATCGGCAGAAGCGATATGGGTCTGTAGGACTTTTTTTTCATTTAGAGATTTGCCTGGTTTCGGGACCATTATAACTTCGGCAACTTTCCATTGGCTTGGAACGTTTAATAGACTTAGCGCGGCATTTATAAGTTGGAGCAGTTTGATCAGGGATTTCTTTGGCAGCTCATTGAGAATTTGAGCAGTTATTAAATCATAACCAGGGGCTATGTTATTTTTCAATTTTTTAATTGCTTGGTTAAGTTCTAGTAGCGACACTGTTTTTATTCTAAAATTGTCCGGTGCCTCCTGTTAACGCCTGTCCATCAAAAGGCTTAAGCGTTTCTTCTAGGTGCTCCGCAAATAGATCCGCCTTCTCTTTATCTCCTTCTGCCCATTCGCCATTATTTTTTCTTATGGGAGGAAATTGCATTTGAGGCTTTTTGAGTAGGGAGGGAGTAATTTGAACTTCTTTCTGCAGTCAGACCTTGGAGATATGTAGAGATATTCCGATTTTTGTAATCTCGTATTGCTTCTTTCAATTTGTTGCATAAGTGGTTTAAATATGTTTTATGCTGGGGAGCACGGGATTGTTGCCATCTTTTTCGCGCACTCCTCTTTTCTCTTACCATTTTATTTCACTACTTGCTTTCTCTTTTCTTTGGAGTTGGAGTGTTGTTCCAGGCAGCGTTCTGCAGGACTTTGATGAATCTGCCGACTTCGTCTTCTATTTCGTTTTGTGTTTTTAGCGACACGTTTAGAACAATATGTTCATTGCAGTAGTTTCTAAAATCGTTCCAGTTAGTCTTGTTATTAGTCAATCTAGGCGCCATTTATTTCTTAATTAAGAGTATGCTTAGTGTTAAAATGGCAGGTGAGTGATCTGAGGAGAGATCATACCTTTCCTCGATGTTTGTAGAAATTTTGGCTGCTCCCTTTGTGACAAAGAAGTCTACAAGATCGGGAGTCTTTGCTATATCCGAAGGCCAATATGTTGATTTTCCTGTCGAGAAAAAGTCAACTTTACATTGCATACCGGCTTCATAGAGTTGTCTGCCTTTTGTTGTATTACATCTTGAGTCCCAGAAGGTATGTTTCGAATTAAAGTCACCACCAATTATAAAATTCGATCCGAGTGAATCAAAGATACCTTTAAAGTCATTCTTTTCTAGCTTGTATCGCGGAGGACAATAAATGGATGCAATGTTGTAGTGCAGGTGGTTATATTTCACGCGAATCGAACTTAACTGCATTGCATCGCATCCAATCTTCATATTTATAGAGTGCTCAATCCAATCTTTAATGAACAATGAGGATCCGCCTTTGGCATTGTTTGATGGGTGGTATGCATGATAAGCACAGTATCCCTTTAGTTCCACACGAGGTCCTTTCCTCAAGTGAGTTTCAGAAATCAAGCAAATGTCAATATTGGCTTTTTGTAAGAACACTTCCAGTTCGTCGAGTTTTTTAATAAGGCCGTTTGCGTTCCACGTCAATATTTTAAGCACTTGTTTCATATTCATGCTTGAAATCGAGTTTTACGTATTTCTTTCTCGAGATTGCTCAATTTTTCAACTAAAAGTTTATTTGTTCTGCTTTGCCCCTCAAGAGTCGTGAGAATTAGGGAGAAAACGTGAGCCACTGGATCTGGCGTAACACCGCTTTTTTTTTATTTCCTTGCGACGCAGCTTGTGCATACGTTAGCGCGTCAAACGGTGGCGGCTTTTCCTTTGCTTTCTGTTTTTGTATATCCTTCGACTTTACCACGTCGGATTTTCTTTCTTTCACTGCCTGTTCTTTAGCAATATTAGTTTATTTATAGTTGCGTTTGGGTTTGGACGTAAGGTTTTTTTAAGCGTATCGCGCCTTTTTTGGAGTTCTTTCGCCACTTCACATCCGCGATAGTTCGCTGGGTGCTTTCCTTGGCAATTTATGCAAGACGGTGGAAGTTCTTTATTTAAGTTGCACTCTTCTGGGAGATGTTTACCGGCACATTTTACGCAACGCGGTTCTTTTGGCGGTAAGTCTGATTGAAGCCTTGGCAACGCTTACATTGCGGGATCGATCTTGTGTTCTTTCGCATAGGTTCGATTTTGACTACCATATTTAGAATACTTTTGATACTATAGATATCTTCTTTATTTTCGGACTTATCGAAACTAAGCATAAACAGTGGAAGTCTCCGCTTAACCAAGATTTCCTCGTCTCCCTCTGTTTTTCTCTTTTTTTTTAAAAAATATTTACGACGTCCAGAACTTTAAAGCCCTATGCATGGAGGTCGCTTACAATATCATTTTTAGTACACGAAGGGTGAAGTCCTCTCGCTACTACACGTAATGGTCTTTCTGACTTGTTTTCGAAAGTGTACCATTGGATCTTCTCGGTGTTTAATTTTTCGGACAATGCTCGGTAGTCATCGGAGTTGTCGACGTTAACTTTCCACACATTGTTGCGCAGTGATGTAACCTTATACTTACATTTAAGCGTATCTTTGAGAAAACAATGCAATTTGCTATAGTCTGAAACCCCAACAACGTTGATTGGAGGTGGAAGACGTAATTTTGTTGGGAATTACTTTTTTTGTGACTCCTGGCTCTTATCTGGAATGACTTCAGGTGAAGAACCAGCTTTACGTTTCTTAGACGGTCCAATTTGTTTCGCGCGTAAGCTCTTCTTCGTCCATATGGTATTCGCGACAAGTTGAGCGGAGTGGACTGCTTTCTTGGGCTTCGTTTATATGCTTTGTTTTCAGAGTCTTGTTTTCCTCTCGGAGTATGTCTACTTCTTTTTTAAGCTGTTGAAAAAGTAGATCCATTTGCTTAAGCTTCGTACGAAGTGTGTTGTTTTCGATCTCCAAGCTTTTATTTGTCACTGAGTCCGTTTTTCGCTTTTCAGGCGGACTTCTTTTCCCGGAGAAATTCGATCTTGGTGGTGGAGATCGTGATACTCTTGAACTTTTAGAGAAGGGATAAAACGACTGCGGTAAATTCGCTGAATTTACTGCGTTATTTGTGTTGCTTGTATTATTTGTTTTATTTGTTTTGTTTTTGTCTAGGTTCATATTTAGATCCCACGAGTATGGGGGAAGGGAGGTCCACCGCATCAGAGATCCCTGTAATGTGGTAAGGCTACGTTACAACCAGAGGAGGGCTCCGTTTGCGGTGCTCTATTGATTTTACATCCCGAGCACCATTCAGGCCTTGGCACAGGTCGCATAACACCTTACCTTGAGGATGGGATACTTATTTGAATGGCGGCGCCCCCTCACGGATCTGGGAATTCGGCCCAGATGAATTTTAGTCGCCTCTTACGACAGGTATTCCTACCGCGGGTATACTCTAACCCCTACCCGCAGGGCCAAGAGAAAATGGTTGCATATTTCAGCAAGGTACTCTTCAGGCCTGAACGGAACTACTGCGTAACTCGGTGTGAACTTCTAACTTTAATTCTGGCAACAAAGCATTTCCATAAGGATCTCTATGGACAAAAGTTCATTTTTCGCACAAACCACGCTGCTCTATAAAGGCTGCTTCAATATAAGAACCCATCAGGACAAGTTGCATGATGGTTCGAGCAGTTGCAGGGATACGACTTTGAAGCTGAGCGGCAAGTTATGTGTTTTTTTCATTTTTCAATGTAACGTTTCAACGATAAGCATTTTTATTTAATAAAAAACAACTAACTAAAAATAATATTATTAAAACTTGATGCTCATTCTATGCCCTTCGACACAAAATATTTAATTGTTTTAATTAATTCATTTATATTTTAAAATTCAAACAAATATATTTTTGAAGTCACAAACGTTATTATTTATTTTTAAAGACAAAACTTAACACACCTTTAAGTAAATCGTATAATACTTATTTGACTATTTTAGCAAATTGGAAATCATTGTTCTTGGGGCTTCATACGATTCTTTGTGTTTTTATCGTTTCCTGGTCTTCAAGTTAGAATTCAACGCTAGTTGTCTGAGTAAACGAAACAGATCAGCATTCGAATGCCATTTATAAAACGCAAAGGAATCAGCTCTTCTTCTAGATCCTATGAATTTCTGAGGCGATATTCGCGATGAGATTATCGGAATAAGAATCTCAAGAATATATGGCTCGCTATGAGCCATACATGTTTCCGATGTTACTGAAAATTTTATATTTTTTTGGCTTTTCTAAAGGGTGGGCACTTCATAGATAGCCAAAATGCTCTTATCTCTCAGATCTTTATTAGTTTGTCGATATAGCATAATTGATTACATTTCGGTTTTGATTACATGGTTGGTTCTGCCATCAACAAATTACTAAGTGATATGTCAGACAAACTTGATATGATGCATCAAGTCGTAGCATCTATGTACTGATGTGAACTGTCGTAGTAGAGTTGGTTGATATTTGCATATTACATCAAAGTCATATGTCCCAAATGCTGAGACTAAAAGACTGATATTGGTGTTCATTAAGAGTTCTTTATTTACTGACAAAGCTTTTCTGACTTTTGACTGAATCGCTTTTTTTGCAAAAAGAAAGATCATTGAAAATGATTTTCATAACAAAATTAGTGGTACAATTTGTGATGTTTTTTTCGACGATAACTCCGAGTACACATTTTTCGGTTGTCCAGTGCGACGATGTATGTTCGCGAACGGTTTGTTATTTTAATGATGACCGAATTGAATATCAGAGTATGTGTGGTGTTTATATTTTTAGGTAATGACCGACAATCCGAGTTATCACAACCCAATATGCACCGCCTTACACTT
This sequence comes from Volucella zonaria, assembly GCA_963966105.1. Classification (NCBI taxonomy): domain Eukaryota; kingdom Metazoa; phylum Arthropoda; class Insecta; order Diptera; family Syrphidae; genus Volucella; species Volucella zonaria. The sequence goes on along the minus strand of OZ014530.1, from coordinate 152,662,549 downwards.
GGTTCGACACGCACAGACAGGTTCCCAGCTGAGTCATCATATTATCTGCTTGCAGATATTCCTACGGAAGTTTATGCACGCGCAAGCTACTCGACACCGAATAGAGGCAAAGGTTTGGAGTTAGATGGGAATGGATTGGGAATTCAATTGTAATCGTTACGGCAACGGGGACGATTGTTCGAATCAATAAAATCTAATTTTTATAACGTGTAAAAATAATTGTTTTTTTCTAATGTAGGTCGAACAGTTGGGTCGGCCTTCTGGGCTGAAATTCGCGTTTTTTTCTGGAATCCTCCTTAAGGATTTCCTTAACTTCCGCTTTCCTTTTGAATTGTTGTTGCGATTTGCTCGAAGTAAACAATTCACCTGCTTTAATTTTTTTTTTTATTATTATTTTTACGAGAAGTGTAATTTTTATAATATTATGTATTGTGAATTAGTTTAAGGTATAATATATTCATTCTATATGTTGTATTATTGATTTTAAATATTTTAAAATTGTTGTGTTGTGAGCTTGTTTGCTTTGAGTGCATAACGTCCATAGCGTTTCTCAACCTTCGAGTATCGTCGGGTTTTGATTCTGCAATTCCCGTCGGTATTTTGAAATTGCGGAACTCAGCATCGTTCTCCGGAAAGAAAGGTTTTGTGAGATTGAGTGGACTGTATTTGTGTTGTGCTGCGTAGGAAAACCTAGGGTGAAAGAATTTGGTATTATGTATTGTATTTTTATTTAATTAATCTAATAAATCACCTTGAAAAGAAAAGAAACTGCCTGTCATTTTTATGTGAATTTATTTAAAGTGTGTTTGTTGTAAATTTTGTGTTGTGATATTTAAATGGCTTGGTTTTCGTTTGAGATCTTTGATGGCAAGTAGCAAATTTTCCCATGTGATTGCTTAAATTCTCCGGTTTGGGTTTGTTACATGATTTCTCGAACAAGTCCGTCTTTCCAGGGATGAGTGTCGATGATCCATCCGAGTCGCTATTGCAATGGTGGTAGTCTCTTATGTTTGATGAGAACTAAGTCTCCGCGTTTTGGTCCGGGCTTCCGTATTATCCACTTCGCGAGCTATTGTATCCAGGACAAATATTCTTTGCTCCACTTACTCTAAGTAAGTTACCCATATAGTTACACGTAACTAATTGTAATTAGTTACGTCTCATTTTTCACGTAACTAATGTAACTTATGTAACTAATATACCTAAAAAAATTGTTGACTGAATATTTTAAATGATAAACAAAATATACAAGACATTCGTAAGAAAAAAATATTTTTATTCAATAAAAAAACCTTTAACAAAAGATAGAACATAAAGAACTAAGAGAATGTATGTAACTAAAATACATATGTATAAAATCAATTTAATTCGTCGAAGTCCTCAAAAGATAAATTTTTATCTTCCATTCTTAAAGTGCCATACAGAAACATTAACTTTTTTGAACGTTCGTAAGACAACCGATTCCTCAAGGGGGTGTAAATTAATGACCATTTTGAAAAAGTACGCTCAATTTCTGCAGATGAAGCGGGAATTTTAAGCAACTTAAGTGCAAGTTTTGAAAGACTGGGAGCATAGAAATCAGCAGTCTTCCAAAGCAAAATTGGATTCGTAACATTTTTTTCATACAAAGTTTTAAAAATTTCATCTTTGGATTTAAAAAGATCCCATTCGTTTAGTCCATCAGAATTCAATATTTTTAAAAGAAAGTTATTAATCTGAAGAAGATGATTGTTATCTAATTTGTCATTAGTATAGAAAGGATGCAAATATTGTAGTAAGACGCTAGTGCATAAATATTAAGCGAGTTATCAAGACGGGATTTCTAGTGATTTTCGAATTGTTTTGGAACTTTTAATTCTAACCAAAACTTGACAGCATCAGCCAATGAAGCAGTTGAATGTTGGCAATTATTTATCAATTGACAAATTGGATCGAACAACTCAATATTTTTTTTGACACTGTTGATAAACTCTTCGTTAAATAACAATTTCAGCACATTTGGTTTCATTTTATTTAATTCCGCTGCGACCATTTTCATTGGAATCAAATTATTAATAAGGCATACGTAAGAATCCCTATATGAAAACCATCGTGTTTCACATGGCAGCTTTATTCTGGTTCCATTTTTATTGATTATCGCCTGTTCAAGATCTGGTTGCTTGAATTGCTTCAAAATTGTGGTGACTGTGTCATTGAGTTTTACGTCGAGCACAGCTTTTGCTAACAAATTGCCAGTATGACTATTACAATTTGAGTGCCAAACGACATGCTTCAAGTTCTTTCCCACTTTTACCATATTGCTTGCATTGTCGGAAACGACGGTATATACATTAACGTTGTAGTCCTTTTTAGCCAAATCAATAGCTTCGCAAACAATTTCAGCTAACTTATCTCCTGATTCTGATATTCCGTTGAGATTCCACGCATCAAATGAAATAGCTTTCGTATATACAAATAATACACACCTTGGTTTCAGAAGAACAATCATGAAGTATACAAACGACAGTCTTTGTATTTGACGAAGAATTCTTCCAGCCATCGATTAAAAGCACTGAGTCTTTCTTAGTAGCTGCCAATGATTTTTGTTTACATTCGTTATACAAACAATCAAGCCACTTTGTGGAAAGCGATTTTCTGTTAGAGTAGCGTATGACGGACGAATTATTTTTATAAAGTCCAAAAACAATTTTGATTCCACAACGTTGAAAGGAATGTTACAGCCGAAGAAAAACTTGGACAAAGCTTTACTGACCTACTCTATTTCTGGTTGCTGGTCTTATCTATAAAGCTGTCCAGTTTTATTCCTTTTGTTTCTTGTCGGGATCGTTTAAGTAACTTTGATTTGATAGGATGTTTTGGGAAAGATTGGATGCCCGAAGAAATGACGGCAAAGACCATGTTGAAACTGAAGATTCTGCTGATGCTTGATTATCTGATGAACCCATGCTGGCTCTGACTGGAAGAACTTCCCCTGCAGAATCGTTGACCGATTGTGAAACTGTCATGAATACGACTCCTTCACGCAATTGAATCTAAATATTTCACACTTTAGCTTTCTTACAAGAATTAACACTTTTGATGAATGTTGTGGTTATAACTATCAGGATCAGCAAAAAACTTAAAATGTTCCTCTCCTGATCCTGACAGAGTGACAGATAACGTAACACTATTAATTTTATTCTTACTGATTCATCTCCGTCAATTAAAATATATGTTTCTTCATCAGAATTGCGTTCGGAATTCACTATAGGCATCTTGCAAGGCTTCCTATAAACCACAATAGCTATATTAGTGAAACTATATATTCCGTTTGTGGATTAAAAATATACCTATGTCCTTTCAATCGTTGCAGAGCAGTGTTTAGAAATTTTTTGTTGCAAATTTTTCACAACACTTCCAATCTTGAATTTTCAGCGCAACTTTTCGGTATGAATACGAGATCCTCGCACGAATTGGAAACAGGCCTTCCAGACTGACGCTTTGTTTTATCTTTTGATCGAGACATTTTGTAACTTAAAATAAGAACTTTTAAAAGTCGCGACTTATTGCTTCCAATTAGAGTATAATTGTGAAGATTTTTGTGAAGAACTGTCAAAATTTAGGATTAGTTACATTTATTACGTTAGTTACGTAAATTCAATTAGTCACATTAGTTACGTTAGTTACGCGTAACTAATTAAAATTTGTAAAACTCTCGTAATTTACCAACACTGGCCAGAAGTAGTTGGTCATCGAATGAACTCGCTTCCATAGCTTAACGTAACTTACCTTCTCCATGGTAGTGTGCTTAATTCCTTGAATGCCGCATGGTGAGGAATGAAGAAGTGGTGTGGTGTACCCAGGATGGTATACTTTTCGTCAACTTCTGCCATCTGACCAAGCTTCTTGTTGACATTTAAACACTTGGAATACTCCTTGTGAAATGTGGGGTTTTTCTGGGATTTTTTTTTCAAGTTGATGAAACCTATGTAAGGCACCAAACCCGTTTTTTTTTTGTTTTATTTCCCAATAATATATTACATCTGTCCGTGGACAGGGTTTTAGGGTCACATTTTGTTTTAAGACCACTGTCTTAAGCAACAACTTAGTTCTAACATTTGTAATATATATTTTACTTTGCTTATTCATACGAGGGCGGGTCAATAAGTCCGTGACTTTTGGATTAAAACACAGATTTTTTGATAAAAAAATAATTTTATTTTTCAACGTAGTCTCCCTTGAGCTCTATACACTTTGTCCAACGCTTCTCCAATTTTTTTATCCCTTCCAAAAAAAATGATTTGTCGAGGTCCTCAAAATAGGCCTTTGTTTGCGAGATGACTTCATCATTGGAGTCAAATCTTTTTCCACCAAGCCATTTCTTCAGGTTTGCGAACAAGAAGAAGTCGCTCGGAGCCAAATCTGGAGAATAGGGTGGATGAGGGAGCAATTCATAGCCCAATTTATGGATTTTTGCCATGGCAACTGCACATGTGTGCACCCTTGCATTGTCTTGGTGGAAAAGAACTTTTTTCTTGGCCAAATGAGGTCGTTTTTTTTTTCAAATCGTCATTGAATCGGTCCAATAAGTTGGCATAATATTCCCCATTGATTGTTCTTCCCTTTTGAAGGTAGTCAATGTGGATTATCCCGCGTGCATCCCAGAAAACAGTCGCCATAACTTTATTGGCTGACAAACCCACCTTGGCCTTCTTTGGCGCCGATTCACCCTTAGAAACCCACTGTTTTGACTGTTGTTTGTTCTCTGGTGTGTTGTGATGGATCCATGTTTCGTCCACGGTTACAAAACGGCGCAAAAACTCCTCCATATTGCGATTAAACAACGCCAAACCTTCCTGTGAAGTTGTTACACGATTGCGTTTGTGGTCGACTGTGAGCAAACGCGGCACCCATCTTGCGGAAAGCTTTCTCATGCCCAAGTGATCATTCAAAATTGAAACCACTGAGCCATGCGAGATCCCTACGGCTTCCACAATCTCTCGCACTTTCAATCTTCGGTCGGCCAACACCATGTCGTGAATTTTTTCGATTGTTTCGGGTGTAGAGACCTCAACTGGGCGTCCAGGACGTTCGGCATCTTCAGTGCTTGTACGGCCACAACGAAATTCAGTAAACCACTTTTTACCATTGAAATCGATGGTGCAGAGTCCCCATAGTATTTATCAAGCTTGGCCTTGGTCTCGGTAATGGTTTTTTTTCGCAAGAAATAATGCTTAATAAGCACACGAAATTCACTTTTTTCCATTTTCTCCTCAAATTAGTGAGTAGTCTGATAAAAATAGCTGTCAAACACAAACTAACTGACGCAGCAAGTTTAAATTTTGACAGGAGTCAACCTGTTGCCTGTTGACAGGAGCAGTGTTGCTGTTTCAGTAAAGAGGTCAGAAATTCAAAAAGTCACGGACTTATTGATCCGCCCTCGTATTTCTTGATGCGTGGAATCTCAACGGAATATCAGAATCAGGAAATAAGTTAGCTGAAATTGTTTGCGAAGCTATTGATTTGGCTAAAAAGGACTACAACGTTAATGTATATACCGTCGTTTCCGACAATGCAAGCAATATGGTAAAAATGGGAAAGAACTTGAAGCATGTCGTTTGGCACTCAAATTGTAATAGTCATACTGGCAATTTGTTAGCAAAAGCTGTGCTCGACGTAAAACTCAATGACACAGTCACCACAATTTTGAAGCAATTCAAGCAACCAGATCTTGAACAGGCGATAATCAATAAAAATGGAACCAGAATAAAGCTGCCATGTGAAACACGATGGTTTTCATATAGGGATTCTTACGTATGCCTTATTAATAATTTGATTCCAATGAAAATGGTCGCAGCGGAATTAAATAAAATGAAACCAAATGTACTGAAATTGTTATTTAACGAAGAGTTTATCAACAGTGTCAAAAAAAATATTGAGTTGTTCGATCCAATTTGTCAATTGATAAATAATTGCCAACATTCAACTGCTTCATTGGCTGATGCTGTCAAGTTTTGGTTAGAATTAAAAGTTCCAAAACAATTCGAAAATCACTAGAAATCCCGTCTTGATAACTCGCTTAATATTTATGCACTAGCGTCTTACTACAATATTTGCATCCTTTCTATACTAATGACAAATTAGATAACAATCATCTTCTTCAGATTAATAACTTTCTTTTAAAAATATTGAATTCTGATGGACTAAACGAATGGGATCTTTTTAAATCCAAAGATGGAATTTTTAAAACTTTGTATGAAAAAAATGTTACGAATCCAATTTTGCTTTGGAAGACTGCTGATTTCTATGCTCCCAGTCTTTCAAAACTTGCACTTAAGTTGCTTAAAATTCCCGCTTCATCTGCAGAAATTGAGCGTACTTTTTCAAAATGGTCATTAATTTACACCCCCTTGAGGAATCGGTTGTCTTTCGAACGTTCAAAAAAGTTAATGTTTCTGTATGGCACTTTAAGAATGGAAGATAAAAATTTATCTTTTGAGGACTTCGAAGAATTAAATTGATTTTATACATATGTATTTTAGTTACATACATTCTCTTAGTTCTTTATGTTCTATCTTTTGTTAAAGGTTTTTTTATTGAATAGAAATATTTTTTTCTTACGAATGTCTTGTATATTTTGTTTATCATTTAAAATATTCAGTCAACAATTTTTTTAGGTATATTAGTTACATAAGTTACATTAGTTACGTGAAAAATGAGACGTAACTAATTACAATTAGTTACGTGTAACTATATGGGTAACTTACTTAGAGTAAGTGGAGCAAAGAATATTTGTCCTGGATACAATAGCTCGCGAAGTGGATAATACGGAAGCCCGGACCAAAACGCGGAGACTTAGTTCTCATCAAACATAAGAGACTACCACCATTGCAATAGCGACTCGGATGGATAATCGACACTCATCCCTGGAAAGACGGACTTGTTCGAGAAATCATGTAACAAACCCAAAACGGAGAATTTAAGTAATCACATGGGAAAATTTGCTACTTGCCATCAAAGATCTCAAACGAAAACCAAGCCATTTAAATATCACAACACAAAATTTACAACAAACACACTTTAAATAAATTCACATAAAAATGACAGGCAGTTTCTTTTCTTTTCAAGGTGATTTATTAGATTAATTAAATAAAAATACAATACATAATACCAAATTCTTTCACCCTAGGTTTTCCTACGCAGCACAACACAAATACAGTCCACTCAATCTCACAAAACCTTTCTTTCCGGAGAACGATGCTGAGTTCCGCAATTTCAAAATACCGACGGGAATTGCAGAATCAAAACCCGACGATACTCGAAGGTTGAGAAACGCTATGGACGTTATGCACTCAAAGCAAACAAGCTCACAACACAACAATTTTAAAATATTTAAAATCAATAATACAACATATAGAATGAATATATTATACCTTAAACTAATTCACAATACATAATATTATAAAAATTACACTCCTCGTAAAAATAATAATAAAAAAAAAATTAAAGCAGGTGAATTGTTTACTTCGAGCAAATCGCAACAACAATTCAAAAGGAAAGCGGAAGTTAAGGAAATCCTTAAGGAGGATTCCAGAAAAAAACGCGAACTTCAGCCCAGAAGGCCGACCCAACTGTTCGACCTACTCGTACATTAGAAAAAAAACAATTATTTTGACACGTTATAAAAATTAGATTTTATTGATTCGAACAATCGTCCCCGTTGCCGTAACGATTACAATTGAATTCCCAATCCATTCCCATCTAACTCCAAACCTTTGCCTCTATTCGGTGTCGAGTAGCTTGCGCGTGCATAAACTTCCGTAGGAATATCTGCAAGCAGATAATATGATGACTCAGCTGGGAACCTGTCTGTGCGTGTCGAACCAAGTGTAAGGCGGTGCATATTGGGTTGTGATAACTCGGATTGTCGGTCATTACCTAAAAATATAAACACCACACATACTCTGATATTCAATTCGGTCATCATTAAAATAACAAACCGTTCGCGAACATACATCGTCGCACTGGACAACCGAAAAATGTGTACTCGGAGTTATCGTCGAAAAAAACATCACAAATTGTACCACTAATTTTGTTATGAAAATCATTTTCAATGATCTGATTAAAACACAGATTTTTTGATAAAAAAATAATTTTATTTTTCAACGTAGTCTCCCTTGAGCTCTATACACTTTGTCCAACGCTTCTCCAATTTTTTTATCCCTTCCAAAAAAAATGATTTGTCGAGGTCCTCAAAATAGGCCTTTGTTTGCGAGATGACTTCATCATTGGAGTCAAATCTTTTTCCACCAAGCCATTTCTTCAGGCTTGGGAACAAGAAGAAGTCGCTCGGAGCCAAATCTGGAGAATAGGGTGGATGAAGGAGCAATTCATAGCCCAATTTATGGATTTTTGCCATGGCAACTGCACATGTGTGCACCCTTGCATTGTCTTGGTGGAAAAGAACTTTTTTCTTGGCCAAATGAGGTCGTTTTTTTTTTCAAATCGTCATTGAATCGGTCCAATAAGTTGGCATAATATTCCCCATTGATTGTTCTTCCCTTTTGAAGGTAGTCAATGTGGATTATCCCGCGTGCATCCCAGAAAACAGTCGCCATAACTTTATTGGCTGACAAACCCACCTTGGCCTTCTTTGGCGCCGATTCACCCTTAGAAACCCACTGTTTTGACTGTTGTTTGTTCTCTGGTGTGTTGTGATGGATCCATGTTTCGTCCACGGTTACAAAACGGCGCAAAAACTCCTCCATATTGCGATTAAACAACGCCAAACCTTCCTGTGAAGTTGTTACACGATTGCGTTTGTGGTCGACTGTGAGCAAACGCGGCACCCATCTTGCGGAAAGCTTTCTCATGCCCAAGTGATCATTCAAAATTGAAACCACTGAGCCATGCGAGATCCCTACGGCTTCCACAATCTCTCGCACTTTCAATCTTCGGTCGGCCAACACCATGTCGTGAATTTTTTCGATTGTTTCGGGTGTAGAGACCTCAACTGGGCGTCCAGGACGTTCGGCATCTTCAGTGCTTGTACGGCCACAACGAAATTCAGTAAACCACTTTTTTACCATTGAAATCGATGGTGCAGAGTCCCCATAGTATTTATCAAGCTTAGCCTTGGTCTCGGTAATGGTTTTTTTTCGCAAGAAATAATGCTTAATAAGCACACGAAATTCACTTTTTTCCATTTTCTCCTCAAATTAGTGAGTAGTCTGATAAAAATAGCTGTCAAACACAAACTAACTGACGCAGCAAGTTTAAATTTTGACAGGAGTCAACCTGTTGCCTGTTGACAGGAGCAGTGTTGCTGTTTCAGTAAAGAGGTCAGAAATTCAAAAAGTCACGGACTTATTGATCCGCCCTCGTATTTCTTGATGCGTGGAATCTCAATGGAATATCAGAATCAGGAAATAAGTTAGCTGAAATTGTTTGCGAAGCTATTGATTTGGCTAAAAAGGACTACAACGTTAATGTATATACCGTCGTTTCCGACAATGCAAGCAATATGGTAAAAATGGGAAAGAACTTGAAGCATGTCGTTTGGCACTCAAATTGTAATAGTCATACTGGCAATTTGTTAGCAAAAGCTGTGCTCGACGTAAAACTCAATGACACAGTCACCACAATTTTGAAGCAATTCAAGCAACCAGATCTTGAACAGGCGATAATCAATAAAAATAGAACCAGAATAAAGCTGCCATGTGAAACACGATGGTTTTCATATAGGGATTCTTACGTATGCCTTATTAATAATTTGATTCCAATGAAAATGGTCGCAGCGGAATTAAATAAAATGAAACCAAATGTGCTGAAATTGTTATTTAACGAAGAGTTTATCAACAGTGTCAAAAAAAATATTGAGTTGTTCGATCCAATTTGTCAATTGATAAATAATTGCCAACATTCAACTGCTTCATTGGCTGATGCTGTCAAGTTTTGGTTAGAATTAAAAGTTCCAAAACAATTCGAAAATCACTAGAAATCCCGTCTTGATAACTCGCTTAATATTTATGCACAAGCGTCTTACTGCAATATTTGCATCCTTTCTATAATAATGACAAATTAGATAACAATCATCTTCTTCAGATTAATAACTTTCTTTTAAAAATATTGAATTCTGATGGACTAAACGAATTGGATCTTTTTAAATCCAAAGATGGAATTTTTAAAACTTTGTATGAAAAAAATGTTACGAATCCAATTTTGCTTTGGAAGACTGCTGATTTCTATGCTCCCAGTCTTTCAAAACTTGCACTTAAGTTGCTTAAAATTCCCGCTTCATCTGCAGAAATTGAGCGTACTTTTTCAAAATGGTCATTAATTTACACCCCCTTGAGGAATCGGTTGTCTTTCGAACGTTCAAAAAAGTTAATGTTTCTGTATGGCACTTTAAGAATGGAAGATAAAAATTTATCTTTTGAGGACTTCGACGAATTAAATTGATTTTATACATATGTATTTTAGTTACATACATTCTCTTAGTTCTTTATGTTCTATCTTTTGTTAAAGGTTTTTTTATTGAATAAAAATATTTTTTTCTTACGAATGTCTTGTATATTTTGTTTATCATTTAAAATATTCAGTCAACAATTTTTTTAGGTATATTAGTTACATAAGTTACATTAGTTACGTGAAAAATGAGACGTAACTAATTACAATTAGTTACGTGTAACTATATGGGTAACTTACTTAGAATAAGTGGAGCAAAGAATATTTGTCCTGGATACAATAGCTCGCAAAGTGGATAATACGGAAGCCCGGACCAAAACGCGGAGACTTAGTTCTCATCAAACATAAGAGACTACCACCATTGCAATAGCGACTCGGATGGATCATCGACACTCATCCCTGGAAAGACGGACTTGTTCGAGAAATCATGTAACAAACCCAAACCGGAGAATTTAAGCAATCACATGGGAAAATTTGCTACTTGCCATCAAAGATCTCAAACGAAAACCAAGCCATTTTTTTATCCCTTCCAAAAAAAATGATTTGTCGAGGTCCTCAAAATAGGCCTTTGTTTGCGAGATGACTTCATCATTGGAGTCAAATCTTTTTCCACCAAGCCATTTCTTCAGGTTTGGGAACAAGAAGAAGTCGCTCGGAGCCAAATCTGGAGAATAGGGTGGATGAAGGATCAATTCATAGCCCAATTTATGGATTTTTGCCATGGCAACTGCACATGTGTGCACCCTTGCATTGTATTGGTGGAAAAGAACTTTTTTCTTGGCCAAATGAGGTCGTTTTTTTTTTTCAAATCGTCATTGAATCGGTCCAATAAGTTGGCATAATATTCCCCATTGATTGTTCTTCCCTTTTGAAGGTAGTCAATGTGGATTATCCCGCGTGCATCCCAGAAAACAGTCGCCATAACTTTATTGGCTGACAAACCCACCTTGGCCTTCTTTGGCGCCGATTCACCCTTAGAAACCCACTGTTTTGACTGTTGTTTGTTCTCTGGTGTGTTGTGATGGATCCATGTTTCGTCCACGGTTACAAAACGGCGCAAAAACTCCTCCATATTGCGATTAAACAACGCCAAACCTTCCTGTGAAGTTGTTACACGATTGCGTTTGTGGTCGACTGTGAGCAAACGCGGCACCCATCTTGCGGAAAGCTTTCTCATGCCCAAGTGATCATTCAAAATTGAAACCACTGAGCCATGCGAGATCCCTACGGCTTCCACAATCTCTCGCACTTTCAATCTTCGGTCGGCCAACACCATGTCGTGAATTTTTTCGATTGTTTCGGGTGTAGAGACCTCAACTGGGCGTCCAGGACGTTCGGCATCTTCAGTGCTTGTACGGCCACAACGAAATTCAGTAATCCACTTTTTTACCATTGAAATCGATGGTGCAGAGTCCCCATAGTATTTATCAAGCTTAGCCTTGGTCTCGGTAATGGTTTTTTTTCGCAAGAAATAATGCTTAATAAGCACACGAAATTCACTTTTTTCCATTTTCTCCTCAAATTAGTGAGTAGTCTGATAAAAATAGCTGTCAAACACAAACTAACTGACGCAGCAAGTTTAAATTTTGACAGGAGTCAACCTGTTGCCTGTTGACAGGAGCAGTGTTGCTGTTTCAGTAAAGAGGTCAGAAATTCAAAAAGTCACGGACTTATTGATCCGCCCTCGTATTTCTTGATGCGTGGAATCTCAATGGAATATCAGAATCAGGAAATAAGTTAGCTGAAATTGTTTGCGAAGCTATTGATTTGGCTAAAAAGGACTACAACGTTAATGTATATACCGTCGTTTCCGACAATGCAAGCAATATGGTAAAAATGGGAAAGAACTTGAAGCATGTCGTTTGGCACTCAAATTGTAATAGTCATACTGGCAATTTGTTAGCAAAAGCTGTGCTCGACGTAAAACTCAATGACACAGTCACCACAATTTTGAAGCAATTCAAGCAACCAGATTTTGAACAGGCGATAATCAATAAAAATAGAACCAGAATAAAGCTGCCATGTGAAACACGATGGTTTTCATATAGGGATTCTTACGTATGCCTTATTAATAATTTGATTCCAATGAAAATGGTCGCAGCGGAATTAAATAAAATGAAACCAAATGTGCTGAAATTGTTATTTAACGAAGAGTTTATCAACAGTGTCAAAAAAAATATTGAGTTGTTCGATCCAATTTGTCAATTGATAAATAATTGCCAACATTCAACTGCTTCATTGGCTGATGCTGTCAAGTTTTGGTTAGAATTAAAAGTTCCAAAACAATTCGAAAATCACTAGAAATCCCGTCTTGATAACTCGCTTAATATTTATGCACAAGCGTCTTACTGCAATATTTGCATCCTTTCTATAATAATGACAAATTAGATAACAATCATCTTCTTCAGATTAATAACTTTCTTTTAAAAATATTGAATTCTGATGGACTAAACGAATTGGATCTTTTTAAATCCAAAGATGGAATTTTTAAAACTTTGTATGAAAAAAATGTTACGAATCCAATTTTGCTTTGGAAGACTGCTGATTTCTATGCTCCCAGTCTTTCAAAACTTGCACTTAAGTTGCTTAAAATTCCCGCTTCATCTGCAGAAATTGAGCGTACTTTTTCAAAATGGTCATTAATTTACACCCCCTTGAGGAATCGGTTGTCTTTCGAACGTTCAAAAAAGTTAATGTTTCTGTATGGCACTTTAAGAATGGAAGATAAAAATTTATCTTTTGAGGACTTCGACGAATTAAATTGATTTTATACATATGTATTTTAGTTACATACATTCTCTTAGTTCTTTATGTTCTATCTTTTGTTAAAGGTTTTTTTATTGAATAAAAATATTTTTTTCTTACGAATGTCTTGTATATTTTGTTTATCATTTAAAATATTCAGTCAACAATTTTTTTAGGTATATTAGTTACATAAGTTACATTAGTTACGTGAAAAATGAGACGTAACTAATTACAATTAGTTACGTGTAACTATATGGGTAACTTACTTAGAATAAGTGGAGCAAAGAATATTTGTCCTGGATACAATAGCTCGCAAAGTGGATAATACGGAAGCCCGGACCAAAACGCGGAGACTTAGTTCTCATCAAACATAAGAGACTACCACCATTGCAATAGCGACTCGGATGGATCATCGACACTCATCCCTGGAAAGACGGACTTGTTCGAGAAATCATGTAACAAACCCAAACCGGAGAATTTAAGCAATCACATGGGAAAATTTGCTACTTGCCATCAAAGATCTCAAACGAAAACCAAGCCATTTAAATATCACAACACAAAATTTACAACAAACACACTTTAAATAAATTCACATAAAAATGACAGGCAGTTTCTTTTCTTTTCAAGGTGATTTATTAGATTAATTAAATAAAAATACAATACATAATACCAAATTCTTTCACCCTAGGTTTTCCTACGCAGCACAACACAAATACAGTCCACTCAATCTCACAAAACCTTTCTTTCCGGAGAACGATGCTGAGTTCCGCAATTTCAAAATACCGACGGGAATTGCAGAATCAAAACCCGACGATAATCGAAGGTTGAGAAACGCTATGGACGTTATGCACTCAAAGCAAACAAGCTCACAACACAACAATTTTAAAATATTTAAAATCAATAATACAACATATAGAATGAATATATTATAACTTAAACTAATTCACAATACATAATATTATAAAAATTACACTTCTCGTAAAAATAATAATAAAAAAAAAATTAAAGCAGGTGAATTGTTTACTTCGAGCAAATCGCAACAACAATTCAAAAGGAAAGCGGAAGTTAAGGAAATCGTTAAGGAGGATTCCAGAAAAAAACGCGAACTTCAGCCCAGAAGGCCGACCCAACTGTTCGACCTACTCGTACATTAGAAAAAAAACAATTATTTTGACACGTTATAAAAATTAGATTTTATTGATTCGAACAATCGTCCCCGTTGCCGTAACGATTACAATTGAATTCCCAATCCATTCCCATCTAACTCCAAACCTTTGCCTCTATTCGGTGTCGAGTAGCTTGCGCGTGCATAAACTTCCGTAGGAATATCTGCAAGCAGATAATATGATGACTCAGCTGGGAACCTGTCTGTGCGTGTCGAACCAAGTGTAAGGCGGTGCATATTGGGTTGTGATAACTCGGATTGTCGGTCATTACCTAAAAATATAAACACCACACATACTCTGATATTCAATTCGGTCATCATTAAAATAACAAACCATTCGCGAACATACATCGTCGCACTGGACAACCGAAAAATGTGTACTCGGAGTTATCGTCGAAAAAAACATCACAAATTGTACCACTAATTTTGTTATGAAAATCATTTTCAATGATCTGATTAAAACACAGATTTTTTGATAAAAAAATAATTTTATTTTTCAACGTAGTCTCCCTTGAGCTCTATACACTTTGTCCAACGCTTCTCCAATTTTTTTATCCCTTCCAAAAAAAATGATTTGTCGAGGTCCTCAAAATAAGCCTTTGTTTGCGAGATGACTTCATCATTGGAGTCAAATCTTTTTCCACCAAGCCATTTCTTCAGGTTTGGGAACAAGAAGAAGTCGCTCGGAGCCAAATCTGGAGAATAGGGTGGATGAGGGAGCAATTCATAGCCCAATTTATGGATTTTTGCCATGGCAACTGCACATGTGTGCACCCTTGCATTGTCTTGGTGGAAAAGAACTTTTTTGTTGGCCAAATGAGGTCGTTTTTTTTTTTCAAATCGTCATTGAATCGGTCCAATAAGTTGGCATAATATTCCCCATTGATTGTTCTTCCCTTTTGAAGGTAGTCAATGTGGATTATCCCGCGTGCATCCCAGAAAACAGTCGCCATAACTTTATTGGCTGACAAACCCACCTTGGCCTTCTTTGGCGCCGATTCACCCTTAGAAACCCACTGTTTTGACTGTTGTTTGTTCTCTGGTGTGTTGTGATGGATCCATGTTTCGTCCACGGTTACAAAACGGGGCAAAAACTCCTCCATATTGCGATTAAACAACGCCAAACCTTCCTGTGAAGTTGTTACACGATTGCGTTTGTGGTCGACTGTGAGCAAACGCGGCACCCATCTTGCGGAAAGCTTTCTCATGCCCAAGTGATCATTCAAAATTGAAACCACTGAGCCATGCGAGATCCCTACGGCTTCCACAATCTCTCGCACTTTCAATCTTCGGTCGGCCAACACCATGTCGTGAATTTTTTCGATTGTTTCGGGTGTAGAGACCTCAACTGGGCGTCCAGGACGTTCGGCATCTTCAGTGCTTGTACGGCCACAACGAAATTCAGTAAACCACTTTTTTACCATTGAAATCGATGGTGCAGAGTCCCCATAGTATTTATCAAGCTTAGCCTTGGTCTCGGTAATGGTTTTTTTTCGCAAGAAATAATGCTTAATAAGCACACGAAATTCACTTTTTTCCATTTTCTCCTCAAATTAGTGAGTAGTCTGATAAAAATAGCTGTCAAACACAAACTAACTGACGCAGCAAGTTTAAATTTTGACAGGAGTCAACTGACAGATGCCTGTTGACAGGAGCAGTGTTGCTGTTTCAGTAAAGAGGTCAGAAATTCAAAAAGTCACGGACTTATTGATCCGCCCTCGTATTTATATCCATATATTCATATATTCATATATTCATACACCTTGAGGCCAAATAATATACATATATGTTTTTCTATATATAAAATAAATACATTATTACATTACAAACAGTTTGATAGTTTGCGACAAATTACGTCACTTATGTAAACTGAAGGTCAAATGGCCTGCGTCTTATGAATTGTATGTGGTTTCCATGTCAGTTTATTATCTACGAGTAGAACTATACCTAGGTATTTCGCAGAGTTGTCAAGATTAATTTCCTTGCTGTTTAGCATTGTGATTATAGTTTGTGGGTGGATATTCCTTTTTGTTGTGTATATAACCTGGACAATTTTTTCTTCACCAATTGTTATATCCCATTTGCGTGACCAGTCGATTGTTTTGTCTAGTATATATGTATTTAACTTGGTTAGTAGCAGTTTGCAAGCGGGTATGTGATGAAAGAACCACGGTGTCATCTGCAAATGTTCCTAGCATGGAGTCTTGTGTTAAGGAATTCGGTATGTCCGCCGTGTACAAGAGGTACAGTATAGGTCCCAGGTCTTGGGGGACACCTGCATCTATTTCACATAAGTCCGAGTGTTTGTTGCTGCATTGTACATAGAAGCATCTATCATCTAGGTAACTTTTAAGTAGTTCATAGTAGTCTGGGAGCATTGTCTTAAGTTTGAGCAATAGCCCTTTGTGCCAAACGCTATCAAACGCCTTGGCAACGTCAAAGTAGACTGCGACACAATATTTTTGTCTATCCAGATCGTTAAGTATTTTTTTGTTGAATGCTTCTGTCTGAAACCAAATTGGTGGTCTGGGATAAGGTGGTTTTATTTTAAGGTCCTGTCCATACAGTCCAGTAGGAGTTTTTCGAAGATTTTGGAAATAATCGGTAATAGACTAATAGGTCTGTATGAAGATGTTTTTGTAGTATCTCTGCCTGGTTTGGAAATCGCAATCGTCTTCGAAACTTTCCATACTTTTGGGAAATAGTTTAGTCTAAGAATTGAATTGAAGATGTTCCTTAGATAGGTAATGGCTTGTTTCAAGATTTGTCCAGTTATCAGGTCATATCAGGAAGATATTTTGATTTTTATTTTGTTCGTTATGTGTTGTTTTATTTCCTTTTTACTTATTTTCCTTATTTCCTTTATCGTTGGTGTGGTGAAATTTATATTTGTAGGTGAAACATTTTGTTTGTCGTATGCGTTAGAACATGTTGATTTAAAATAGACTGCAAAGCTGTTTGCTTTATCAGCGTTTGTTCTAGACCAAGTTCCATCCGAATTCAGTAGAGGTGGTTGATGGGCAATTCCTTTTTTGAGCTTCGTGTTTAGTTTCCAAAGCGAATAGTTTGTTGCCTGGGTTGCGGTTAGATTTGATAAGAACGTACCAATGCATTTATTATTATGTTTTTTCAGTAGGTTCTTAAGTTCCTTTACTGCTTTTTTCTAGTTTGCTTTGTCAGTAGGTGACCTGCTACATTGCCAGATTTTTCATAGTCTTCGTTTTTCTTTGTTTTTTGTGCAAAGGATGATAAGCGGTTAGGTTTAATGTGAGGAGTGGTTTTCGTTGCAGCTGAGTGAACTAAGTCAGTGAGATATATTATAGCGCTTTCCATATTTTGGGGCGATTTGATTGAAACACTTAGGTCAAGTTTCTTGTCAATTATCTCGTGTAATATTTCCCAGTCTGTTTTGTGGTTAGTTAGGGGTGGATTATATGGTCTATTTTTAACTTCAGTGGAGTAATCAACTATTACAGGGGGATGGTCTGATGAAAGTTTGAAGCAAGAGTTTATCGTCAAGTGGTTAAGGTTAATGTTCTTGGTTATGCAAAAATCATCGAGGTCTGGTTTTTTCTTCCTGTCAGTAGGCCAATATGTGGGCTCTCCAGTGCTTATCTACTGGCAATTGTTAATGTTAAGTGCATTTATAAGATTTTTTCCCTTCTCGCTTGTAACTCTTGAACCCCAGACTGTGTTTTTTTTTTTTGCATTAAAGTTTCCTCCTGCAATAAACCGAGATCCTAGTGTATGGATGTAATCTGAGTATTGTAGAGAGATTATTATGTGTTTCGGCGGGCAGTATAGTGCAGATATTATGAATGGTCCATGCGTGTCTGAAATTTGGATTATGGTAGCTTGAATATATGTAGACTTTTTGGTAGTCCTTTGGTTCGCTTTGTTCGATTTCTTTTCTATTATTCCTGAGCCGCTATGTGCGCATCCACTAGGATGGTTAGTATGGTAAAAGATATATTTTGATATTTTTAAGTATCTTTTTTTAGCATAATGTGTTTCGGAAATCTAAACAGTGTCTGTAGCATGCTCGTTTATAAATTTTTTCGATTCCAGGACATGCTGATTGATTCCGTTAGCATTCCATTAAGTTATTATTGTCCGTTAAGTTTAGTCATAAGTGAGGTTCAGATGCTCATCATATTTGATATTTAGGTTATAAGTTGCTTCATCATATTCTTTATTTCGGAGAGGTCGTCTACAGGTTTAGTTATCTTTGATTGTGCTTCCCCTTCAGGATTCATTTTATTTTTTAATGCCTCTGCGAAAGTTATCGATGGGTTAATTTGGCTTACATCCGTTTTTAAATGGCGGCGATACCGCCACCCATTAGCCAATCTTCTTGTTGCGTTAATATAATATACGAGGGCGGGTCAATAAGTCCGTGACTTTTTGAATTTCTGACCTCTACTGAAACAGCAACACTGCTCCTGTAAACAGGCAACAGGTTGACTCCTGTCAAAATTTAAACTTGCTGCGTCAGTTAGTTTGTGTTTGACAGCTATTTTTATCAGACTACTCACTAATTTGAGGAGAAAATGGAAAAAAGTGAATTTCGTGTGCTTATTAAGCATTATGTCTTGCGAAAAAAAACCATTACCGAGACCAAGGCTAAGCTTGATAAATACTATGGGGACTCTGCACCATCGATTTCAATGGTAAAAAAGTGGTTTACTGAATTTCGTTGTGGCCGTACAAGCACTGAAGATGCCGAACGTCCTGGACGCCCAGTTGAGGTCTCTACACCCGAAACAATCGAAAAAATTCACGACATGGTGTTGGCCGACCGAAGATTGAAAGTGCGAGAGATTGTGGAAGCCGTAGGGATCTCGCATGGCTCAGTGGTTTCAATTTTGAATAATCACTTGGGCATGAGAAAGCTTTCCGCAAGATGGGTGCCGCGTTTGCTCACAGTCGACCACAAACGCAATCGTGTAACAACTTCACAGGAAGGTTTGGCGTTGTTTAATCGCAATATGGAGGAGTTTTTGCGCCGTTTTGTAACCGTGGACGAAACATGGATCCATCACAACACACCAGAGAACAAACAACAGTCAAAACAGTGGGTTTCTAAGGGTGAATCGGCGCCAAAGAAGGCCAAGGTGGGTTTGTCAGCCAATAAAGTTATGGCGACTGTTTTCTGGGATGCACGCGGGATAATCCACATTGACTACCTTCAAAAGGGAAGAACAATCAATGGGGAATATTATGCCAACTTATTGGACCGATTCAATGACGATTTGAAAAAAAAACGACCTCATTTGGCCAAGAAAAAAGTTCTTTTCCACCAAGACAATGCAAGGGTGCACACATGTGCAGTTGCCATGGCAAAAATCCATGAATTGGGCTATGAATTGCTCCCTCATCCACCCTATTCTCCAGATTTGGCTCCGAGCGACTACTTCTTGTTCCCAAACCTGAAGAAATGGCTTGGTTGAAAAAGATTTGACTCCAATGATGAAGTCATCTCGCAAACAAAGGCCTATTTTGAGGACCTCGACAAATCATTTTTTTTGGAAGGGATAAAAAAATTGGAGATGCGTTGGACAAAGTGTATAGAGCTCAAGGGAGACTACGTTGAAAAATAAAATTATTTACTCTCTTCACAATTTTTGTCTTCAGCTGTTTCCTTAGTGTCAATATCGAAAATTTGTACAATAAAAAGCTATAGACAGGTTCC
Organism: Volucella zonaria; assembly: GCA_963966105.1. Taxonomy (NCBI): domain Eukaryota; kingdom Metazoa; phylum Arthropoda; class Insecta; order Diptera; family Syrphidae; genus Volucella; species Volucella zonaria. Next base: position 152,642,501 of record OZ014530.1, on the reverse strand, counting down.
TTATTTACCGAAATCGTCTTCCCAAGGAGAAACTAACTCTGGTGCAATTGAAGATCTTTCATCATAACCGCGGATAATGGATGCTAAAATAAATTCGCTTTCCAGGAGAATATTAACTGTCGCTGGCTTGTCGAATTGGAGATCAGCTAACATTAAACCCTGAATGTGTAATCTCTATCTGTTACACTCAAACAAGTCGAAATGGCGTGTTTATCCGTCTCAATCACAGCTTCACAGTCTGCCTCGCTCACACTTGGTACTCATTTTAACTTATTAAAAAGAATTAACTGTGGATCGGGTTTCTTTAACAAAATATATTTTTTGTCCTCAATTAAGCGTTAGTCTAGCAAGTGTCATACCATTTAGGAATCCAGACTAAATACGCCATCTTTGTAAGTTACTTGCCAAAATGGCACAGTACATTTTTTTGTCAGTACAATCAATTCAAGTTGGGTTATAGAATGATTTTCAGATACATGGATGGACAAAAAAGCAAGATTTTAGTTAAAAACGAGTTATGTTTCAATTTTGGAGGGTAATTTACAGAAGAGTTACTCAGGGTTACGTAGCAAAAAAAAATCGAAGAAAAGCAAAGATTTGCGGTCACAGTACTTGAAAGATCGTCACAGGGTGTCAAATTTCTCGATTATTTTTTGAGTACCAATAATTGTAAAAGTGCATGACTTAGATTTTTTTTTTTATAATTTTGTGACAACCGACACAACTTGACCTATCACCCGCTTCCGGCTTGACGTTGATTTTTGGGACACCCTGTAAAAGTACATATGATTGCAGTGTTAGAACAGGGTGCAGATGAAGCTCGTACTCAAAATGAACCTTCAATAAAGGTTCGATGTATTGTAAATACATCTTAAAAAAAAAATAATAAAAAATTCTTCAGATATTCAAAAATAAAATTCACAACTTGCATTACAACTATATGAAACCTAGTCTTTTTAACAAATTCATTATGGTCACGTTTCTTTAAAAATATCAGCGATCTTATCTCAAGTTCAGTTTCGTCGCAGATTTAAAGCTATACGCATCGCTCCCGCAGTTACTACGTACCACCGTACTCTATTATATTTTCTTTGTACTAATTTTGTTTTGTTTGGTTTTCTGGACCTTGTGAAAGCTTAGTGTTGCATATATCCAATATTTACAAAGTGTTACATATATCCAATATTTACCTAGTCCCCCAATACGGAGGGTAACTCATTGTCGTCTGGGAAAGAAATTATATCGCTACCGACAATGGCTAAACAAAAAAACAGATGACACCAGGTCAAATTATTGGAGTCCCCTGCTATGCCTCCCCGATAACGACAATAATAGTGAGAGTTTTGATGAAATTATTGTATATCGCCTGCTCATTCTTCAAAATTATTATTATTATCAAGGGAACGATACAAATTAATTTGTAGGGTCCGGGATGTAACGGGTACTACGCCCATGTGGCACGTTTTGTCAACAGTACGCGGAGTACTGAGTTCCCATGTGCTCACCCACTTACGTTCCCTCCCCGCTCAACACTGCTTGATTTCGGTGATCTAGTGGGAACCGATGCTTTCAGTGTGGCGAGGCCGTTGACATTCTTCAAAAATAGTTGCTTCACCTATTAAAATTCTTCATAAATCACCCGATTATGTTCACAGTGCCATAAAATCATTAAATGCATCTGAGTATTCAATTAAAAAAAAAATGTGTATAAAAATTCTGCGTGACTCCATGGCGTCATTTCATTCTGTACTAAGCAAATTAAAAAAAGACAACTACCAATATTTCACTCATGATGTTAGAAGTGAAGAAGCTTTGAAATGCGTTCTTTACGGCTTAGGTCCACTCGACATAAACTCCCTAAAAAGCGAATTAATCAAAATGAGCTTTAAGTGCAAAGATGTATAAATGTTCTGTACAAAATGCTATCACTATGACGACTTTTATATAGCGCATGAATTTGATGCGCATGTTTTGGTTATTTTCTTTTGAACTGTCATTCTGTGATGCGCGCATTTTTACACGAAGCCTTTTTCTCATTCTTTGATTTTTCATGCTGTTTGACAGCTCTCTTTCATTTCATCTTTGGTGATCAATATTGAATGCTGAAGTCAAAATAAATTATAAAATCAAAATTGGCGTTTGCTGAACTAAACAATTTATTGGACTCTGCGGAAATGATTATTCATTGCATAGATACGGACTACAGTTCGGACGGGTACAATTCATAATTGAAGATGTGCTCGTTTGTTAATTCTTTGGTTCATTTAAATTCATCCGCTATACTGAAATGTTGTCCTCGTAACAACAGCCAAAAAAAGTAATGGAGCAAATGCGAGAAAGAAAGAAGAAGGAGAAAAAGAATTGTCAAAAACATGCAAAGAAAATCTTGCCCGCCGTGTATCGGGAAAAATTTTTTTTGTTTCATTTTCCCTCTTATCCCTCTCCTTTGCTCTTATTTGAATCTCTCTAAACATGCGCTGTGTAAAAGCCATCTTTACATATACTTTCTACTTTATTTTTTTCAAAAGTATAAGTATTAAAATTGGTGACCTAAGAAAACATATTCGATCCATTTTTCAGACATAAGTGACTTGGAGCTTTTACCGCAAAAAATCGTTTGACTCAGTGCAGAAATTGCCAAATGTTTGAATACAATGAGAAAAACTGCTACGTCAAGCATATTGTGCCAACTGTGCTGGTGAACACAAGACTGAAGAATGTGAAATTAACAACTCAATTGTCAAATTGCAAGGCAAACAACAAATCCACCGATAGTGCATGTGTTAGCAGAAGCAGATACTTGGAAATAAGGGAAAGCATTGCTATTATTCAGATCTTTTCAACAGAAATAATAATAACAACAACAATGCAACGTTTTGTTTCCATTCTAATGACGATTTTCCAGCTCTCCCAAATCGCAAATGAGAACTGAGAGCAGCAATCTTTCTCGGTCTAATGCACGGCATCAGCGTGTTTGTCACTCACGAGCAACAAAAGCAATATATTTAGTCTAACGGTCAGCTGTTCTCTATGGAAGAATTGAACTCACTGGTAACAGAAATGATAACAAAATTAGGTTCTTGTAGAAACATTTTAGAACAATTTAATGCTAATTGCACAATTAGCAACTAAGTTCTTGTACTCCAATGTCAAATAACTTTTTTAATAATAACATAAATATTGTAACATGGCATGCTAGGGGTATTAAAAAAAAAATGCTGAATTTATTAATTTCTTAACTACTAATAATATCGATATTGCGCTTGTCACCGAAACTTGCCTACAATCTAAAATCCGAATTTTAACCTCTGTTTATAAATGTTATCGAAATGAAAGAAGTGGAAAAGGTGGCGGTGTAACAATCTTAATCAGAAGATCAATTCAACACAATTGCGTGAATCCTGTACAAACAAAATATAGGTGCTGAGAATCTTGGTGTAGAAGTTAAGTTATGGCGTTGTCGCTTGGGCAGGCAGAGGCTGTTTTTTTGTATTTCGATTTTGATTCCAATGGAACACTAAAAACTTCTTTTGAATTTGCTGTCAAAATTATTGCATGTATTTTTTAACTATATTTGCTTGAGGAACCATTTTAAAAACTCAGCATAATAAATTGGCCAAACACAGGCGATTTTTGATTTTTACATACTTATATTTGTTAGTACATTTTGATACAAAATATAGGAGAGAAATTTTGATTCTGAATTGAAAACTAGAAGCAAAATGTTGTTTCTCAAAAAAATAGGTTTTGAAGTTTTAAATCATTTTTGAGTTCCGGAGCACAAAAAAAAAACCTTTTGCTGGCCCAAACGAAAATGCCATTAAAAAATGCAAATGCAGTAAAAATATTTTGAGCGGATTTCCCTGGTGTTACTTCTCGAAGTGATAGAAGATTAAGATTAAAGTCAGATTTAAGAAAACTCGAGAGTTTAAGTGGACAATTTTTGATTGGAGGTAACGTCAATTGTAGACATTGGGGCTGTTTTCGGGCAAATTCAAGGGGTAACGTTTGGCCAAATTTCTTACAATATCAGCCGTACGCATTTGTTTCCACGTAGTCCCACGTATTTTTCGGCTTCTTTGCGTGGTCATCCGTCTGTAATTGATTCGTTTATTTCTAACATTTCTAGTCAAATTCCTCAGCTGGTTCCCATAAACGACTTGTGCTCAGAGAATAACCCAGTTACGTTTCAGCTTTCTTGCTTAGGGTAAAAATCCTGCAGTATATTCTGATATCCACTTAAAATGTAAACACCGCCAACTATCTGTGAAAAACGGAAGCTAATCCATTGAAAGAATAAGTGAAAGTGTCTGACAACTGTTGGCGAATGTTCTGACATAATGGAAAGTGTATGACAACTGCTTGGTATAGATTGTTCTAGAAAGACGGGAGGGAGTACAAATACGAGTACGAAAAGAAGTGAATTTCAGTTCTAAAGTGGAATTTGAAATGTGAATTAAGGGTGGTGGTAAAGTAGTTTAAGTAAAAGATAAAATAAAGTAAACTTATTGTGTGTACAAAAAAAAAAAAAAAATTAATAAAATACAGTTTTTGTATTAAATCGGTCATGGGTCGAAAACTATTGCTGTTGACTCAAATCTGAGTTGAAGAAGAGAAGCGTCAGTTCCAGTGGGGGAAAGAGCGACTTGATGCTCCGAATTCAGGACGCTTTGAACAACGAGGGACATGATCCAGATACATTCTCCTTTGACGTTGATAGGAAAAATCAGCTGCGTACCGGTAATGACATGTATGCAATGATGCAACTCCTCTTGTTAAAGATGGACGAACAAAAAAGCAAGCTCGTACAAAATCTAAACGAAAAACAGCATTGAACAAATATTCGACGAACAAAAGAAAAATGTAGACGAACAAAAGCTGGAAGAGGAAAAAGACAATCTATAGCAAAAGTTCGAGGATATCAATGACAAATCTGAAAGAATCGAGAACAATTTGATGAAACATTCAAACAAATGGAAAACAAAGTTTAGCAACTGAAAAAAATAGGTAGACACAGTGCCAAAACAGAAACTGCGAGAATGTTTCTAAAGCAGGAGAGTAAAGCTGAAGCTTCCTTTATTCGATGGCCAGACCTCATGTTCTGCGTATAAGAAGCAGTTCGAAATAGCTGCTTGTGCGAACCACTGGGGCAATGAGGACAAATACTCTGCCCTAACAATCTTCATGCACGCCCCTGCAGCAGAATTATTACAAACCATCGACACTAAAAAGCATAAAGACTATATGGCTTTAGTATAGGCTATCGAGAAACGGTTTGGGGACAGCCATATGAAGGAAGTTTACAAGGTTCAATTGCAAAAGCGAATACAGAAACGAGGAGAAACACTGCAACAGGATTAAAAAGGTCTATATAAGGTGATAACCCGCATTAATAACATTGTCTACCGGATCCAGCGTGGGGATCGAGGAAAAATTATTGTGGTCCATGTGGATAGAATGAGTCATTTCAACTCAATGAACAGGGGTGGAGTTGTTCGGTGAACATGTTTGACAGCTGATGGCAAATGCTCTGGGAAAATGGAATGTAGTATGCCAACTTGGTGGTACAGTATGTTCTCGAAAGATGGGAGTAATTATAAATACGAGTGCGAACAGAGGTGGAATTCATTTCTAAAGTAGAATATTAAATTAAAATATGCCACAAATTGGCATTAGGTATTTAGCAGTTTTAATGAAAGCATATTTGAAAATGCTATATTTTTCAACTGTTTGGAATGTTGCTAAAGTAGGGCAAATTTCCAAAGCAGGTAAAACCGCTGATAGACCCGAAAGCTATAGGCCAACTAGTTTGCTGAGCAGTCTAAACTAAATTTATGAATTAAGGGAAAAGCTTATGAAAATTATTGATGACAAAAATATCTTACAATTCGGCTTCAGGCGTTACCATAGTACCCGTCATCAAATTTTAAGAAAAAAAATAGCACTCTTCTCGACATCGAGAAATTATTTGAGTCTGTTTGGCCAGATGGACTTTTACACAAAATGCTTGCCTTTAATTTCTCAGAATTTATTTGCAAAATAGTCCAAAGTTTTTTGTCAAGTCATTGTTTTAAAGTATATGTGAATAACAATCATTCGAATCTACTGTTTATAACGGGTATTCCATAGAGTTTAGTTATTGGCCCAATATTGTACAATTTGTATACATAAAATGTTCGACAATTACCGGAATGCGAATTTGCTGTGTATGCTGACGATACAAGTACATTGAGCCCAATCTTTTAAATGCGGCTGAGATATTAAATGAATATTATTATAATAAATGGAAAACCTAAGTGAATACGGAAAAAAACACAAGCTATCTTTTTTACAAGAAGGAGAAAATCTTGCTTCCTTGTGCCCAGTGAAGTACCTAGGAGTTTACCTTGATTCCAAATTAACCTATAAAGAACATACTAGAAAGACATTACATAAAACAGGTACTACTATCAAATGCTATACAATGCTTTCACAAAGAGAAATTCTCAACTCTCAAATGAAAATAAAATAATATACCAAGAAATTTTACTGTACGCCTGTCAAGTGTGGAGTAAATGTGCTAACTGTCACATCACGAAATTACAAATACAGCAAAATAAACTATTAAAAATGATGTTGAAACTTCCTTGGCATCATTAACCCTCTGATTTACTCAAAAGAGCTAATGTTAAATTGATCTCTGTTAGGATAAAAGAGCTTATTGAAACGTTTATAATCAGATTACTCCTACAATCCTTTGACTAACGAGTTAGTAGATTATACAGATATATTGTTACGCCTGGAGCGCTTCACAAATGATTAAAATAATAAAAAAAACCTCACACGCGGGCTGGATTGTTAGCTGGGGATTCGCCCATTTCCTTTGTGTATTGTCAAAAATAAAGAGAAACAAACTAAACTGTCGAATCAAACGATACTAAAGTATCGTCAAACACCAGGAATGAAGACAATAAGAGAAAAATAAAACAACACGAAATTTAGCTTATGAATTACAGTAAATTTTATTGTTCTATTCGTTAGCTGGTCTAGAATTAAACTCACCGATTTTTATTTATTCACTGATACTTATCATCTACCTTAAACTACCTTATGCTGACCTATGCATTCATGTTTTTTGTATTCAATTCCACGAGCGTTGTTTTTCTCTGGCATTTCGTCGGCTGTGTAATATTATACGATGAAATATCATATCACAACATTTTCTGTGGGAACATTTTTGTTTGACAATTTTCCTTCGTCAGCATCACACCTTCCTAACACCTCCTTCCTTAAAACGAGTTTATGGGTATCTAACTCTTAAACTTGGTTCGACTCGTTCCATTGTTATGGTCTCCGATGATGATATTGAGGGTGATCTGGTGGGCTCTGGTAACTCTTTTATGTACCTCTTCTTTTTGCGATTAAAACATTTGTTGAATAGGATGAGGGTTGTTCGCCCTTCAGATCTACAGCCACACTTGTATGCAGTTACAAATACTGCAATAAATGCTAAGGTGCCTCCGATTCCTGTAAAAATGCTTCTGGTTCTCTCTGGAATTGAATCTAACGCGTTTTCCCAGAAATGCTTCTGATTCTGTATGTCAATTGCTAGGTCATTAAGTTCTTCTACATTTTTTACTTTAATTTCATTTAACATTTTTGTGTTTAGTTCAACTGTATCTAATTTAACATTCTTCGAGTTCATTTGTATTCAATTTATCTCTTAATTCAATTTTTACTGGTGTACTTATCGTTCTTATACTAGTATCTACTGTGTTAAAAGTACAATTTTCGCCTAAAGTTAATATTCCTACATTACTAAGAGTTCCTTCAGTTTTTTTTATTATTACATTTACAATTGTATTTTGTTTCTTGAGTAACAACAAATATAAACATGTTTGCTTTGATTTTGTATAACATTTCAATATCTGAATTTTTTGTCTTTAAGTTAAAGTTATTAGCCTTGTTGCGCATGAAAACATTTATTGCGCAGTTTGTAAAATCAAGAGTATTCTTAAATGATTCAGTTTTGCAAATATTGTGTCTATAAGCGGTTTTCTAAGAGATGGCGTAACTTGTATTATTCCATTGTTATTATTCCATTGGAACATGCGTTGGAAAGCTACTGTCATTGTACATCATTTCAGTATATGTCATTCATTTGAAGTGTAAACAACAATAATATTTTTTCACTCAAATATGTCGAATTTTGTGCCTGAAAAAGTGTTTTTGCGGGGAGTTCTTCTGCATTACTTTAATATGAAGAAAACTGCTGCCGAAAGTCATCGTATTTTGGTGGAAGTTTATGGTGAACATGCGCTAGCTGAGCGAACGTGCCAAAAGTGGTTTGCACGATTTAAAAGTGGTGATTTTGGCTTGGAAGACGATGAACGTCCTGGGCAGCCAAAAAAGTTTGAAGATGAAGAACTGGAAGCATTAATCTATGAAGATTGTTGCCAAACACAAGAAGAGCTCGCAGAATCTTTGGGTGTCACTCAAGCAGCCATTTCAAAACGTTTAAAAGCAGCTGGATATATTCAAAAGCAAGGAAATTGGGTTCCACATGAACTCAAGCCGAGAGACGTCGAAAGGCGGTTTTGCATGTCCGAAATGCTGCTGGAACGCCACAAAGGGAAGTCATTTTTGCATCGGATTGTTACTGGTGATGAAAAATGTATCCATTACGAAAACCCCAAGCGCAAAAAATCACATGTGAAACCCAGCCAACCAGCCAAATCAACGGCAAAGCCGAATATCCATGGCGCTAAGGTAATGCTCCGTATTTGGTGGGATCAGATGGGTGTGCTGTATTATGAGCTGCTAAAGCCGGGTGAAACCATCAATGGACAACGCTATCGAACACAATTAATCCGTTTGAAGAGAGCAGTGGCCGAAAAACGCCCGGAATATGCGACCAGACACGAGGCAATAATTTTCCATCATGACAACGCTCAGCCCCACGTTGCTATTGTGGTTAAGAACTATTTGGAAAACAGTGGATGGGAAGTCTTACCCCACCCGCTTTATAGCCCAGACCTTGCCCCTTCTGACTAGCATTTGTTCCGGTCGATGCAGAACGCCCTCACTGAAATACGGTTCACATCAGAGCAGAATATCAAAAATTGGCTTGATTCATTCTTGGCTGCCAAGCCGGCGCAGTTCTTTTGGGATGGGATCCACAAATTGCCAGAAAGATGGGAAAAAGTCATAGCTTCAGATGGGCAATACTTTGAATAATACTATTGTACATATTTTTCTTAAATAAACGTAAAAATTTTGTATACAAAATATAATTTCCATTAATTTCTTTACAGTTTTCCGGATTATTTTTTAAATTGTAAAATTCCTTATCTCTTCCTATTATTAAAAATTTATTAGGCACATCAATTAAAACTACACCGTTTGTTACAATTTTTTGGGATTGCAATAATTTCAAATAAATCAAATTCTTCTTTTGTTACAATTGGTATATGTAATAATACAATGATCTCTTGGTTCTTTACATAAGCTTTTATTTCAATTTCTTTTATAATATTTGCAAAATTTTCTATGATTGGTTCAAATAAAAGATAGTTGGCTAGGTGCAACTGGTTCAATTCATCAAGAAGTTGTAGTGGTTCAATTACACAGGGGTGAATAACACCATTTTGAATAAAAAGTAAACTGTCTAAAATCTGTTCTATTTCTATTTCTAATTGAATAATCTTAAAATTTATCTTATTCATTATTTCGTTAAAGTATGAGTGTATGGAATTAGTTTCCTGAATTTGTCTGCCTTCTGTCTTTATAAGATTTATTGAGTTAATTATTTCATTGGTTTTGGTTGCGGTTACATTCTGAATTGTCATGATTCTTACATTTTCTTCCATCCCATTTTTTATTCTAATCTCATTTGATTTAATTGTATTCACAGTTTCTGCTTAATATTCGGCGTCCTCATTATCCATGGTACCGAATAATGTTTTAAATCCAGACCAGATTATATTAACTAATCCCCTACGAAATTTTGTTTCCTTATCCATTATATTATAGATAACATAAACTCTATGCTCTCGCTTTATCAAATTATTCTTTACAATTTCTTGATACTTTTCACAATTGCTAATATGTTTTACACATTCATCGTTAATTGTTTTTACCATTTGCCTTATATTTTCCATGTATTCGTTTAAATTCCTAACACTTATTTTGTTAACTAATGTTACCTTGCTACCTATTTCTCTGACGGGTCCTTTAAGGTTAAAATATAATCCGCTATTATCGGTTAGTTTCTTTATTTCGATGTTCCTGGCTGTTGTCCCGAAGGACCAGGTGATCCTGTAAAGTACGGTCGAATGTTGGATTTATTGTGTTTTTGTTCTTTATTTCCTAACTTAATGAATACGTGATCTTGACAAACTTTTGACATCTTAAACGGTCCCTTAAAATTACTTTCTAACTTACCTTTTACTGAATTTTTTACTTAAACCTGTTGTCCTACTCTAAGGACTGAAACGAATAAAATTTGGAAATTTCAAAGTACAAAAAAAAAATATTTTCATAATTCATGTAAATTTTTTTTATTTGCTTTAAAACTCTGTTTTTATTAAATTCATTTACAATTACAAAAAATAAAAAAAATTATTTGGGTTCCCATTCGTTCCTCAACTTTTTCGAATGTCCTTCATTAGGTTGGTGACAGTTACATCCGTGGTCTTTTTGGACGCTCTTTTCCATTTAGCACTAAAATCTTGTACGTCCTTTGCACACTGCTCACTTTTCCTCAATTTAGCTTTTACCAAAGCCCAATACCTTTCAATGGGACGGAACTGTGGAACATTGGGTGGATTCATGTCTTTTGGGACAAAGTCGACATTTTTAGCAACAAGAAAGCTCAACGTCGCATGAGAATAGTGAACTGAAGCTTAATCTGGCCAAAATAATGTTGAACCTTCGCGTTTGTTTAAGAAAGGAATCAACCGTTTTTTTAGGCACTCGTTAATGTACACTTCTCCGTTAATTGTTCTCGTTGTAATAAACGATGAGCTTCTGTATCCATATTGGCAAATGGCCTGCCAAACGAGATAATTTGGCCCGAATTTTTCCATCCCAATCGATGTTGTTGATTGCGGAAGAATTTCAGCTTCAAACGAGTTGTAAAACTGCGCACCTGGAAGAGTAGTAAAGTCGGCTTTGACATAAGTTTCGTCATCCAAAACCAAGCACGCTTTCTTGTTGCCGATCAACTCGTATAGCTTTTGGGCTAGTGTTTTTATGACTTTTTTTTGCTTTTCAGTAACTTTTGGTATTTTTGGTTTTTTCGTGGTTTTAGACCGTTACGTTTTTTAGATCTTTGTACCATTGTTTAGTTGGTATTACATTTCCGAGCAACATCTCTGGATGACATAGTCCGGTTTTTTATGATGGTACCCACTATTTTCCTGTCCAACTTTGTATCATGTGCTCCACTTTTAGCTCCACTTTTCTGTTTTCGATTAACTGTCAACGTCTCCAAATATCGTTTAATAACAGAATCCACTGTACTGCGTGCTATTTTTAATTTTTTTGCGATGAAATGGTTTGGGCGCGAAGTATTTTCGAGCCATTTGTCGATGATCTTTTTACAGCGTTCCTCTTGACTCATATTTTATGAATATTTTAAACCGCACCGAACTAAAATCAATAACAAACTGAAACTAGAGAATATACAGGATAATTTGGGTACAAAATGGGATTGCAATTTTTACGCACTGGAAGTATAGCCCGTATTAAAATTTACAGATTTTATTCGTTTCAGTCCTTATAATCTACCGGTTTCCCTATGTGCTTATCATATCGTAGTTTTGCCTTTTGTTTTGCGTTCAAAGTCCTATTTCTAGCTTTTACTGATTTAGTTAAGAGGTTCGCTTTTAGCTCATATAAGTAGTCGAATGTACTCTTCTCGTAACTCACTAGGTTTGTTCGACAAATTACCATACACTTGTTCATACGGAGTGTATCCGGTTGTGGAATGCACTGTTGTGTTAACATGCCAATCTTGCATGTTAGTTAGTTCCTTTCCTGTAGCCCTTAAATATTCTAATAAGCGACAGTGTGCCCTTCCTACACCACCATTAGCCTGGGGATGGGCTATGCTAGTAGTGATGTGTTGGATTTTGAAAATTCTACAATACTCCTCAAATAGGGCGTTGCAAAATTCCATGCCGTTATCGGTCAATATTATTTTCGGCAATCCAAAATTTAGAATCCAATCATTGGTGATTGCTCTAGCTACTGTTTCCATTGCTTTATCTTTTAATGGTATAAATTTAGTAAATTTTGATAGGTGGTCCTGAATTGTTAGGTCAAATTTATATCCATCTTTTGTTTGTTTAATTGGGCTAATCAAGTCCATAGATTTTTTTTCGAGAGCTTTTTCTGCTGAGATTACTATTTTCATTGGGTTTCGTTTGGTTTGCCCGGTTACTTTCTCTGTTTGGCAATGTTTGCAATTTCTTATGTATTCCTCAACTTCTTTTTGCATCTCTTTCCAGTAATATTTCATCTCAAGTTTCGTACACGTTGCTTTCTGCCCTGTATGACCTCCTAGTAACCCATCATGGCTTTTTTTTATTATGCTTTTCCTTTTTTCTAAATCGGTTATTTCTCTGCGAATATTATTTCTATTACATTCGTGTTCTCCTGGCTCACTAATGTGTAATCCTTCTACTTGTTCCTCTTCTAATTCAACTTCACTACTTGGAAGAGCTGCATTGTCTTCCATCATACTATGTATTAACTATTTCACCTATTAGTTGGTCTACTTCTTCGAAACTTTCTATTTCCTGATTATCCTCCTTACGTTCCGAGACAATTCATCTGCAACAACGTTTTCGCATCCTTTTTTATAACGGATCTCATACTCGAACCCCTTCAGTTTCAGCCTCCACCTAGATCCAGGATCTTTTACAATAAATAGCCAAGTCAATGGCCTGTGGTCTGTCTGAACTATGAATTTTCTCCCGTAAATGTACGGTCTAAACTGCTTCGTTGCCCAAACTATTTCCAAGCAATCTTTTTCAGTAGTGCTGAATCGGTAAATCTTTTGAACCGTGATGTTGTCTGAGAACAGCTCCTATTCCCTTGTTCGACGCATCCGTTGTAATTGTAAATTCCTTTTTATAGTCAGGGTATTGTAGGACTGGAAATTTGGTAATTGCTTCTTTCAACTTTTCCTGTTGCACTTTTCCCCAATTAAATAATACATCTTTCTTTTGAAATTTATTTAGGGGAGCAGAGCCTAAAGTTTACTACAATTTTTGACAAACTTTCGTTAATATCCTACCATTCCTAAAAATGAATTAATTCCTTTCTGATTATATGGCGGTTGCATTTTAACTATACTCTCTATCTTGTTGCGATCAGACTTCACGCCTTGGTCAGTTATCACATGACCCAGATACTGAACTTCCTTACGAAGGAATACACATTTGTCTAGTTGCAACTTGATTCCTCATTTGATCAAGAACCTGCACTAATTTCTCATTATGTTCTGTAAGACTGTGTCCGTACACTACCACGTCGTCGAGGTAAACAAAGCATTTAATACCTTGTAACCCTGTCAACACGTTATTCATTAAACGTTGAAAACATGCCGGAGCATTTTTCAACTCGAAGGGCATTCGAGTATACTCGAAGGGCATTCGAATATACTCGAAGTGCCCGTAGGGAGTACTAAAGGTAGTCTTTTCGATATCTTTATCCTCGACTGGGATTTGATGAAATCCCGAAGTCAGGTCGAGTGTTGTGAAATACCTGGCCTTTCCTAATTGGTCAAGAATTTCATTAATGTTAGGAAGGGGATAGTTATCCGCAATCGTCAACTCGTTGAGTTTGCGGTAATCTATCACCATCCTCCATTTTTTTATACCGCTAGCATCAACCTTCTTTGGAACAATCCAAAGAGGTGAGCTCCATGGCGAATTACTATCTCTTATTATACCGTCATTCTTTAGCTTTTCAACCTGATTACGTACCTCTTCCTCATGTACCTTTGGGTACCTGTAGGTTTTGGTGAACACCGGAGAACATCCTTCCGTAGTCCTAATCTGATGCTTTGTCACATTAGTGTGAGTAAGCTTTTCATCCTTAATACTAAAAATGTCACTGTCACTTTTTATTATACCTAATATGCTTTTTAACTCCTCATATGTTCTGTCTTAATATTCCCTGTTACCTCTGATAGTCTTTGTTTTTTGACCTCAAAGTCCTCTAAATTTCTTCCGACATTTCGGATTTCGCTAACGTTTTTGGTTATACATTCTGGTATAATTATTCCTTCCTTTACTAACTGTCTTGGCACAACTATGTCCTCTTTCAATTCATTACCATTTTTTATTTTTACAACTCTAAATGCTTCAGAAACTTTTCTTCGCTGAAGTACAATACTTTAAAGTTATTTCTTCGTACCTGTTTTTCAATATACCTTCTTTATAATGGATGGAATAACCTCCTTCCTTAAGAAGATGGCTACCCAATATTCCATTATACTCCCCAAGTAATCCATTTTGCACTACCTGAAACTTTATTTCTCTACTTATAGCTTTACCTTTATTATTTGGAAATAAACAGATGTTCTTAGCTACCTCTCCCATAGTTTCTTGTAATCTACTACCTAATCCTTTAAATTGAATTATTCTATTTGTATTTACTTCATGCTCATACACATGCTTAGCGCATACTAGCGATACTTCCGCTCCTGTGTCAATTATCATTCTTTTAGTTTCGTTGTCAAGTACCACGTTGACCTGAGGGCTTTCTGAATTACTTATCTCATTAAATACTGTTAAATTCTTGACATTGGGATCTTTTTTGAATTCTTTCTTACGCACATTTGAAGGTTTGGAACTTGTTTCTTGCCCACTAGAACTTGGTCCTGGGTCGTTTGAACGGTTTCTATGTGCGTTTTGTTTTTCCCTATCTTTCCTAGGTAATCTGCAGTTTCTGGCAATATGACCTAGCTTGCTACAGTTAAAACATTTTGTTTCTGTATAATTAACCCTTGCTAAATTTCTACTCGAATAGTCCCTGTTAATATCGAAATAGGTTGAGCCGTTGCTCTTCCTCTTGAGCACACCTACTCGCTTCCGCTAAAGTTTTAGGTTTTTGTGTCACAACGTATGATGCTAATTTTTCCTGCAGTCCATTGATAAATACAGTGAGGGTCTCACTCTTAATATAATCTATCTGTCCTTTGCAATCTTCTTCTTTTATATTATGTAGTTTACATCAATCTTCTTTCTAATGTTTCGACTCTTTGTGTTTACAATACTCGTATCACAGATTCATTCTTATTTTGCCTAATACTAATTAACTCTCTGTGTAATTGAAGACTACTATGCGGCTCGCTAAAGACACCGTACAATTCTTTTTTTAGCGATTCCCAATCTTGTATATCCTTGCTCATTAGGATTGTAGTGGCGTTGCCACAAATTCTTGTTTTAATAAACTTAAAAAGTACTGATTTCAAAGATGCCGATGCTAATTCCATAGCATCGCGTTAATGAAACTAAACACCTCATCACCGTTACTATTAAAAATAGGGATAAAGGATATTAGAACATTGATTGGTATTTCAGACATTATTGTGTTTAAATTTCCTGAATCTTTAATACTTTGGTTACTCCTGAAGGGAGTTTGATTTGATACATCCACTAGGAGATGTAGGAGTTTAATATGTTTGAACCTATCTTTTGACCTTGTACCGAGACAACTTTCTCTTTTCTTTATTCAGTCTTCTTTACAATGTTATCAAAACTTAATGTAAATCTACTTGCATAATTCATTAACTTACATAATAAAAAATATTATCAGCTTCATGGCAATCATCAGCGAGACGGCAATATTCCTTTTAAGGTTCTGCAACTAGTTTTCACTACACGTAGTTTATACAGCAACAATTAAGTGGATTCGGATATATTCTTTTATTCTCGAAAATTTATTTTGTTCACTCAGTTTTTTTTTGTTTGGGGTCTTCTTTTTTTTTTTTTTGGAGGTAACTCGGTATCCCACCGCTGCCACCAATTTTTTATATTACGCCTGAAGCGCTTCACAAATGATTAAAATAATAAAAAAACGTCACACGCGGGCTGGATTGTTAACTGGGAATTCGCCTCCAGTATTTCCTTTGTGTATTGTCAAAAATAAAGAGAAACAAACCAAACGAGTCAAACTGTTGAATAAAGTATCGTCAAACAGCAGAAATGAAGACAATAAAAGAAAAATAAAACAACACGAAATTTAGCTTATGAATTACAGTAAATTTTATTGTTCTATTCGTTAGCTGGTCTAGAATTAAACTCACCGATTTTTACTTATTCACTGATACTTATCATCTACCTTAAACTACCTTATGCTGACCTATGCATTCATGTTTTTTGTATTCAATTCCACGTTGTTTTTCTCCGGCACTTCGTCGGCTGTGCAATACGATACGATGAAATATCATATCACAAAATTTTCTGTGGGAACATTTTTGTTTGACAATTTTCCTTCGTCAGCATCACACCTTCCTAACAATATAGAATATCTAGAATTTCTGTGATTTGCTTTAACTCATTTAGCTGTTAAAATAAAAATATTAATTTCTTCTTTTTGTTTATACGTATATGTATATTTTTATTATTTATTTGTTTGTTTATTTATTTATTTAATCCCCCTTTTCTCTAGGCATATTTATATACGCTATTATAACGCTTTCTAATTTTATGTTAAGTATTTATTGTCTAATTTTTAATTAGTAAGGTTTTTTGTTCTAATAGAGATTCGTTGTTTCTCTTCAAATAAAAGTAATTAATGTAAATATTATTGTCATTCCTTACTAAAAATTGCAATTGAAAATTTATATATTTATATAAAACCGCATATCACATCCCTGTGGCTTGCCTTTGTAAACTTAACAACGACATCTAAAATATCTGAAGTTCAAATATATTTCACATAAGTAAGTAAGTGCCAGGTCCCGAATATGGTGTATTTTAATGTCTATATTTTTTTTTTATTTATTTATTTGTTTGTAATGCTTATACACTTTAAGACACAATATCTTATAAGATAGCGGGCCTTACTAACAACAAATCATTAGTCATGACTTAAAAAAAATATCATCTTAAATATTAATACAGACTTAAGTCAAAAGTGTACTAATAATTGTTTAATAGTTAATAGCTCCTACTTAAATTTGACTCTTTCAAAAAGTCTACTACATTTTTATTGAAACTACTACATAACATTACTTTGACATTTCATATTCACGTTTTCTTGGAAGTGACGCGAAAAATAAAAAGCCGAAGTACTCAAAATCAGCTGAAAAACTGTGATGCCACTGTACTAGGGTATAATTTTTTCTTCGTAAATGAAAACTGAATACCATAAGAATTCTTCTTAAAACTCGAATATTATATTATTTTCATAAATTAATAACTTTGAAGTATTTAGTAAATTATTGATTAAATGAAACATTCACGAAAAACACCAATATACCAAATTAAACTGTAAAGTACAATAAATTATAATGAGGGAAAAGGAATTTTCAAAACAACTGAAAATGAAATACTCGTAGTACCACAGCTGCGAGTTTAGGAATTAAACAAACACTAACCCATAAGCTAACAATTGACTTGTAATTTGAAAAAGAATTAATTCATAATTCACCTTATGAATTAAAAATTTTTGAATACAAATTCCACCAATAGTCTTGTAAATTAAAAACAGGTTTAAGCCAAAAATGACTTAAGCTTTTGCAACTCTGAATAGTACTTATACGATTTCGACTTATTTAACTAGTACTTTACGGATAATTTAATTATTTAAGATACTCGTACCAAGTCTAATCTTATAAGTAGAAATTAGCTAAAATAAATTAGTGAATTGGCATCACTCTGTTCTTCAATGTTATGTTTAAAAATTTAGACATGGCTTCATGATGAACAGATTTTTGCTGAACAACTGACAATAGTTCCAGGACAATATTCTCTCCCAGTCCCAATTTATTTTTGTAAGCGCTTGTTTTTCCTCCATAAGGTATTAATTTGTACAAATTGCCATTGGAACTACATGGACATCATAGTTGGAAGCAAGACCTAATTGGTTTTTCTTTGATGTTCATATATCTTACAACTATGTTGCCCAAAATATGGCACAATTTCTTCATCGATAGATAGATTCTGGTAGAATATTTCAAACTGCATGTTCTTTTTAGTTATCAAATTAAAAAGAGGCCTTAGTTTTGAAAATCCTCCGCTTTTATCCACTTGATCGTTATCTGATAAATGTATAATCCGTTTTATGGAATCGAATTTGTCCTCATCTTTCGACCAATACATTTTTATAGCTGGTATCGTATGATACCCCGAAAAAATCATTAGGCCGGTAAATCATTTTAGGCTAGTTTTGTCGATTGTAAATGAATGCCGATTATTATCTAGAGCATATTTTTTAGTATAAGAAATTATTTTTTGCAATACATACATCTTCACTGAAGTACATTGAAAACACGTTAAAAGGGATTTTACCGCCAATACTATTTTCAATCTGCTCTAAATTATTTTTCTCTTCATTCTATGGTTCTATTGTATGTGTTGGATTATCTTTTTTAATTATCTTTGCTTTTTTCGAACTTGACTGTAAAGATTGATTATCTGATAAATCTTTATTGTTCTCACAATTGCTGTCATCAAGCTTTTCTTCATCTGTAATTTCGTCTACCGGCTGCGGAATGTACAGTATCAATGGTATCAGCCTGCAATAAACCGTCATCATCCTGTAATATAGCTACGAGCTCAGCAGTTGAAATATGTGTTTTTTTTTCGAAGACATCACTATAGCAACAAAATTATTTTAGAAAAAGAGTAACAAAATAAATAAAATAATATACAACTTTATAAATAAATTTAATAATTTACTATTTCAGTCCAAAATTTTTAAAAACTTCACTTCACTAATCAATACTGATCTTTTGTAACTGATTTGTATTACCATTCACTATGAATATTCACACAAAAATGATCTACTTATACTCGTCCGATGGTAGATGACGGCGCGACTCATTAACACCTTCTCTGGGAATGGTAATATTACGTGTACTCAACAAAAATTAGGTATGCAAAAATTGTAAACGCATTTAGAGAAGAAAAAACAGCAAAAAAAAATTATTTTATTCAATGGCATATTTTTTAAAAAAACGCTTCGTTTACGCTACGTTGAGGATTAATGGGTTAATGAGTTAAGAAAGTACCGTGTCAATTGAAGCTGAAAGGGAATATGGGAGTAGATGCAAAAAGATGACTTCTTTGAGAGCATTAATTTTATTGGAGCAATTAAATGTTTTAACTTGAGTATTGATGATTTTGATTTATTTATGGAAAGATTTGAAAATTTAATGAAGTTGAAAAAAATTGTATAGGAAAAAAAAGTCTATTTGTAGAAAAATGATTTGTCCAACACAGTTTTATAAACTTGCGATACATGCTGTACCACTTCGAAAAACAGCCCAATTAATGAATTACATGTAAACTTATTTTTTTCAGCTTTATACTTCACATCTACTTGTTGTAACAAAAATTACATAAGATAAGATATTCGAGAACATCATAGACACGAATAAGAGTTTTATTTTAGACTTTGTATACGGTGTCCCGGACCATCGTATTTGTTTTCTTTTTTGCTTTTGTGAAGTTTTTTTTATCTTGTGAGGCAAGCCGCCCAACAAGTTGGAGACCCAACGTTTGACCAAGAGCCAAGTGAGTGCGACCGGACCAGTCGTACACTGAGGGAATTGGGATTTCGCATTGCTCTATCGGCGTCATAGACTAACTATACCTAGATATCAAACTTTCCAGATATTGGAAATTCAAAACCGGTTTTCTACTGATCGCCCCTATCCCTCTGAACCTGTCCATGAATACGTGAGAATTGTCAACAGTGTCAAAATTCGAAAAGTTTTAGGAGTGACGTCACCCATATAAAAATGACGCAGTGAATTTCGGTTTTGACATTTCTCATGTTTACAAATCTAATTTTGTGTAAGTTGCAAAAAAAATTTAATGTTGGACAATAATTTTCTTTATTATATTTTCTAGGACAACAAAAGAAGAAAAATCAAGACATCTGGGGTAAGAAGAAATAATCTCTTACAGAATACTGTATACCACCAACAGATTGCTTTGGATTGGATGTGGCAAAAGCAGTTGGAAAAGTTTGTTTACATTTTCCTGTGAGTAAGTAAAAACATTTTAATTTCAAATTAATTTATTGCACTTCTTTTTCACAATAAGAATAATTAATCCAAATGCACCATTCAAGAGCTTGAAGCAATGTGGATAAGTGATGCTAACTAACTACATGTAAGGAAAAAATATGCATTTTAGTTTAGCTAATATATTTAATGCCTTCTTCTTTGCCGATCCTACATTTGGAGTGCAATGGTTCCAATAAAAGCGTTTCCAGGGTAGAACCATCGTGTGCTGTCCAAATACATGTAATACACTTTAGTTTAGCTATACATTTAATGCCTTTTTCTTTACAGATTCAACATTTGGAGTAAAACAGTTCCGACAAAAGCGTTTCAAGAGGGGAACTACTGAATGCTGATTAAAGTCACATGAGTAAAAAGTATACATTTTAGTTCCGCCACACATTCAATGCCTTTTTCTTTGCAGATTCAACATTTGGAGCGCAATTTCCAACAAAAGCGTTCCCAGGGTGCAACCTTCGTGTGCTGTCCAAATACATTGGTTTTTAATGTTTTTAATGTATATCTCGTTTTCCTTTTTAAAATAAAAATAACAATGTATAAATTATTGGTAGATGGCCATAGGCCAAACCATATTAGATTTAGCATATATTGAATTGAATATAATGAATTTAAATTGAAAATAAAAGTCATATTAAATTAAATACTACTTAATGCCTTTTTCTCGATTTTTGTTTCAATTTTTTATTCCACAAATAAAATAAATATAAAGAAATAGTTGCTTTTTCTTGGATTATGAAATTCCACACCACCTTTGTGCGTTAACCGATTTTTTTTTTACTGGGTGTTCGGTTTCCCCTGTAGGCCTATTGCACCCATTCCGCATTCTGAAAAGTTAAGAATAAAAAAATGACTTGAGCTGAAAAGATTACATAAAACAGAATGTTTTATTTTTTTTTTGGAAATCAAGTGGTATTGTGTGTAATATACATATGTACGAGTATGTTCACGGCTTTGTTTTGTTGCTCTGGTGGTGGTGTTCTAGGTTCAGGATCTGTGCTTCAAGGCTGTTCAACAAGCAGTGGTTCACATCATTGGACCTAAATACAATCTATTCTAGATGATTGTAGGACAGTGAAATGGTTGATTGCCGTTTTCATTCTCCCAAATTGCACTGCTTAATCGTGGTCCGACTTTTTCGGTTTTCTTTTCGATTTTAAGGTACATCGCTCAAGTGTCAATGTACCTATCATTCGTTATCAACTTCGTAATCATCATCCTCTGATTTGTCATTTACATCTTCGCTTCAGTTAAGTGATGCGCCTGGTTGCTCTTCCTTGCACTCATTATCTGAATCAGGTTGGTAATCGAAGAATTTCTATGAAAAAGAAAGAACCGATATAAATAATAAAAACAAACCTTATTTGTAGCAAACAGCCTTGTTGGGGTTATCAGAGTGCATGCATGCACAGCATCTCCATGTCTCGTAAAAAGTTGGGCGTTGATTTTCACGGAGAAAGCAGAATTTAATTTTGTAAAAAATATTCTTACTATGCATAATACAAACTTACCTGCCTTCCTCGCATCCTGGACGATATAAATGGATGTAGCTCTTGCATCCTAAACGGCATTTCTTGGTTTTTTCCATTTTATAGCTCTATAAGATAAAAACGAATTAGTTTTATTAAATTAAAACAATAGAAATTTTTTTTACTTACATATTTGCTCCTTCTTCAATAAAATATTGACATTTGTTCATTTCACCACGGTGTGGATAAGTTTTTCGCTTCACCATGAATGCTTTCATCAGGACAGCATGTTCCGAAAAAATATAGATTACAATTCATGAATAAATTGGATTATTAGATTAGATGAAAAATACGTATATTTATTATAATTCAATTATAAATAATGTAAGAACATCAAACCATGAAAACTGGGAACTACAGCAAAGTATTTACGTAGAAGAAGTAACCGAAACGCTAATTTATAAAATGATGTATCAATTGAACTGCAATAAATGCCCTGGAGCCGATAACGTTAGACCAATTGATTTAAAAATCAAAGTATAAATCAATGCATTGTTCCAAGGCTGATGAAAACATCGATTATTCGACCAATATATAAGGGAGGAACCAAAAATAACACTGAAAACTACAGGTCAATCGCAATTTTGTCAGTTGTTGAAAAGTGTATGGAGGAGGTAGTTGTTAATCGACTTAACAATTTTATAACCAAGTACCAAATACTACATCCAAACAAATACGGTTTTCAGAAAAATAAGTACCGGAATGTTACTAGAAGAGTTTACCAATACTGTTAATGCCGGCCTGAACAGAGATCACCATGTTCTCATGCTATTTATCGATTTCAGTAAAGCGTTCGATACACTAATGCATGAAAAACTAATCGAAAGCCTCAGTAAAATAGGTTTAAAGGAATAATGGCAAACTGGCTTAAGAGCTATTTGAAAGATAGAACCATAAAAGTTAAGGTCTCAGACAAAATGAGCGAGGAAAAACCAAGTGAATACGGTGTACCACAAGGCTCCAAACTGGGCCCGTTGTTATTTATCCTTTATACAAACTAACTCTTGCGCCTATTCAAAAAAAGTACTGCCTATGCCTACGCAGATGACATAGCAATTGTGGTAAAACACAAATGTTTAAACTCTGCGGTGGAAATATTGCAAGAAGAATTTAACACCGTCTGTAAATGGTGTCATGATAAAGGCCTTCTAATAAATGCGACTAAGACAAAAGTAATGTACATACGCACCCCCTCTAAGCGAGAAGATATTGTTCAAATATATCACCGAAACGAACACTGCCCATTGTCAGGCAACTATAAAGAAATTGAAGTAGTTAAAAGCATGAAATACCTCGGGATAATTATAGATGAACACCTATTACGGCGAGAGCATATACGAGGGGCGTTCAACATATTCTCGATATCGGGGTGAAGCTGTGGTTGTATATATAAATTGACTTATTTATCAAGTAATACTATTTTAGTGCATTCATGAAAATTGAGCATCGCGCTGTAATTAAATTTCTCACTAAGCAAGGAAAAAGTCAAAAAACTGGCTGTTTACCAGGGTTCCGCACCTTCATTATCAACTGTGCAAAAGTGGTCAAGTGAGTTCAAGAGAGGCAGAGAGAGCATTGAAGACGACCCCCGCTCCGGCGCCCCAGCTACTGCTTGTACGGGAGAAAGCATCAAAGAAGTCGAAAAACTTGTTCTTGAGGATGCCCGAATAAAGGTGAAAATAATGGCAGAGATCACCAAGCTTTCAATTGGTACCATTCACACCATTCTTCATGACCGTCTTAACTTTTCAAAGGTCAGTGCAAGGTGGGTGCCACGAATGCTCACAGCGCCTCAGAAAAAAAGTGAGAATCGCATGCTGTAGAGAGCTTTTAGAGATGTGTAGTGAGAACGCGGACGGTGTTATGGATCGAATTGTTACTGGGGACGAAACATGGGTCCACCACTATGACCCTGAAAGCAAACAAGAGTCCATGCAGTGGCATAAAAAAGGAACAGACCCTAGGAAGAAGTTCAAAGTCACTCCGTCTGCCGGGAAGCTCATGGCCACAGTTTTTTGGGACTCAAAGGGAATCTTGCTCATTGAGTACAAAAAAAAAGGTGAAACCATCAACGCCACATCCTACGCTTCCGCTTTGAATAATTTGCGGGAGGAAATTAAAAAGAAAAGACGGGGTAAACTCGCAGCGGGTGTGTTGCTTCTTCATGACAACGCTCCTGTTCACACGGCGCGAGTTCCCAAGGCTGCTGCGCTAGATTGTGATTTCGAAGAAATCCAACACCCACCCATTGTTCATTGGGGACTCCAACCAGTTAGACGTGTTTTTCTTGTTCTCCCTATTCACCTGTTCAATTTTCAGTTATAAATCTCGTTAAATTGCATTTTCCGGTTAATAACCCCCAGTGCTCGAATTCATTATTTTTTTTTGTCTACTGGCAGATTTCAGTGCAAATAAAAGCCCCTATCTACAAAAAAAAAAAAATAAAAAAAAAAATAAAAAAAAAAATAAATAAAAAAAAATAACTCGACCTATATCTATACCCTCACTGACCTACACAACCAATTTGAATATGTCTTGCGAAATTGCCAATTGTGTAATCGATGACAGCAATGCTGACTGGGTAGCTTGCAAGGGCATTTGTGGGAACGCCTTTCATGCCGTTTGTGTCGGGTTAAATAAAAGAAACACGGTGTTTATTAAAATATTTTCCGATAACCTACTTTTCTTCTGTGATGAGTGTAAGAGTATCTCACTTTCACACGTGCTTTTGGCAATGAAATGCCTAAGTGATTCAAATGACTCCTACCAGGACGCACTCGCCAAAAAGATTACGGATAAAATTTCGGTAATAGAAAACAGTGTTAAAAGTGTTGAAGAGTTACGTAACTCAGTGCAGAACTCAGCCGATTTAATACAAGCAAAAGTAAAGCACATGGACAAACAAATTGCTGGTCTTATCGAGTTAGACTCCGGGAGATCCAGGAATGAAGAAACTCCCTTACGTCACCTCGATAAAGTGTTGATTGACATTAAAGCTATGTGTTCTGCGCAGGTTATCTCCAACCAAAAAACCTGCGAGATGATAAACTCCCTGCGTGACGACATAGACATTCATTTTCAGTCCTCGTCACACAAACAACTCTCTCCCAAACACTGTGATCCCATGCTCGAAGTTATCTTCGATAAAGTGAACGATGTCGGCGACGAACTTACTGCGACTCGATCCCTCGTATGCGATATTGAACATCACATCGCAACAATAAACAGCAAAATCGTTGATACACAAAACTTGCCGCAGCCTCACCAGAATGTTCCCTACAATAGATCGCTCATGGCTGAATTAATGGAACCTGAAGTGGATTCACGCTCATCCCCACATATAAGTCATCTGCGGACGGTTCAACCCACTGATTCCTGCGAAGTTTCTTCCAACTTAACAGCAGAAAATATTTCTATGTCAGCTCCTCTAATCGCTGCCCCACGGAAGCTTATCAGTCATTTCAATTCAACTTGGACACCTTCCGAATGGCAACGTAGACTTGATAAGGGTGCTTCGAAGAATCAATTGGTCACTACGCTTCTTATCAAAGGCGCCCCCCCAAACGCTGATGTTGATTGGATCTCAAATTTCTTCGAAAAGAAATATGGCATTACCATTAGCCACTGCAATTTGCTTCCTACATCTCACCACAGAAGCAAGCGCAGCTTCAAGCTCAATCTTCCAACCAAGTACGAATGGTTATTCCATAATCCTGCCAGCAACAATTTCAATCTTGGAAAGATGCGTGTCTGCAAATGGTTGGAAAATACGCCCAAGAAGCAGGATAAAGCCAAGCAGTCCGTTATACTTAAACCAACAAATAAGTTAGTAATTAAATCCAATTTGCCAAAACCCACCTCCTCTTCCCACAACAAACCCAGCTCCAATTGGAGTTTTAAAACAACAATTTTTCCTAATTTTAAGCCGCCCACCCAAACTCAAACTCCCCCTATTCCACCCCAAATCAAGCCCCAACGTCAACGTGTCTCTTTCGATTTAACCCCTTCAACTCAAACTCCTGCCACTCAAACTCCCACCACTCAACCCCCAACACACACGCCTTTCCCTAATTTCGACCTCAGAACTGGAGCTAAGTATCCCAATTTCATCAGCTCTCACATTTTAAACCCTATTTCAGAAAAACTAGCCGTTGCGACACCAAACTCATTAACCACTCCCTCTTCTATTGACCCCCTTTCGCCACCCACTGTTAAATTAACGCAGCAAACTAGCGATACCACCGAATGTCGCTATGCGCTCTCTAGGCTTAGAGATAAAAAGATATATGAGAATATACGTCTATATCTCGCCTATCTGCACGATAAATCCAACTCGGTGTGCTACGAGGGTAAAACAAAAACAAGCGTCATGGTTTCTAT
Organism: Volucella zonaria; assembly: GCA_963966105.1. NCBI lineage: Eukaryota > Metazoa > Arthropoda > Insecta > Diptera > Syrphidae > Volucella > Volucella zonaria. The sequence goes on along the minus strand of OZ014530.1, from coordinate 152,616,344 downwards.
CCAGCAGGAAGGCCTCCCTACAGACGTTACCAGTCTCAGGAAACTTTATCTAAAGTATCACGAGATTTTCAATACGCCCCCCCAAAAAGTTGCAGACGATCTTGCCGCTCTTCGCCACTATGTACACTCTAAAAGAGTCTCACACCTCCAACGCAGTCGCCTTGACCATGACAAATTTTTTCGACCCTAAAAAGTCATGCAAAAACCTCCCTCTCACCTTCTGTTACCAGAACGTAAGAGGACTCCGTTCTAAAACCCACGCTGTTTTCCACCAATCTCATGCTCTCCCATTTGATATCTATTCTCTGACCGAAACTAATCTTATCCCCAACATAAAAAACCAGGAGTTATTCCCTCCTTTTTTTAATGTTTTTCGGGATGATGATCGCGCACCCCCCTTGATTGAATCCCCTTGTCGAGGTGTCCTACTGGCTATTCACAACAGCTTGGACTCCTCTCTCGTTGCAACATCATCCTCTCCTAAGCTCGACTTTGTGTCGGTTAAAATAACCCTCACGATGCTTGTACGTTATGTGTTGTTACATTCTTCCGGCGCAACCTATCGAATCCTACCAACTTGCTATTGCAGCAATTGACAATTTGATCGACTTATCAGAATCGCTTGATGATATCATTATCTTCGGCGATTTTAATCTGCCTCAGCTGAAGTGGACTCCATCTGAAGACCTATCTTTTTTCATCGCTTCCAATCCCATTTCTACTAAGGAATGCCTATTCTTAGATCGACTAACAGACTCTAGTCTATGCCAAGTCAGTGGCGTTTCCAACTATATGGAAAGGCAATTAGACCTTATCTTCACAACTGATCCCATCAACTCCTCAGTATCGTGTTGTCCCCTATCTCTTTCAACTATTGATAACTTTCATCCTCCACTTTTTCTCTCATTTTTCCACAACTCTCCCCTTCAGTCGCCTCCCCCAGCAGTTCTATTTTCTTACAATTTTCACAAAGCTAATTTCCGTAAAATTAATACCTATCTAAGCAGTGCTTCTTTTGAGTTTACCAATCTATCTCTGGTTGATGCCCTCTCCATTTTTTACAGAGAAATATTCAAATCCATCTCCCTTTATGTGCCTTACTCCCGCCATAAGACTTCTTCTACATCCCCTCCTTGGTATAATCGTAGACTTCGCTCTCTACGAAATAAAAGAAACAAGTTATGGGCGGTATTCCTTCGCACCCACTCTTCTTCCGACTATTCAAATTATCTAGGTACATATCTTCATTTCATTGAACTCTATAATTCTCTCTATCAGCGCTACCTGAATAGTGCGCAAACCAATCTCATAAATGACCCCAAGTCCTTTTTTCAATTTGTCAATTGCAAAAGTAAGACTGATGGTTATCCTTCCTCCCTCGCTTTCGAAACCAAAACTTCATGTGATCCTCCTACCATCGCCAACTTTTTTGCTACATTTTTCAAGCAATCATTTGCCAACAACTCCTTCGTACCAGATCCCTCTTACTTCAATGATCTACCAAATTTCTCTATTGGTCCCTTTCTCACTCAAAATTTCGATCCTGCAGTTATTGAAGAAAAGTTACAAAATCTTAAGCATGAATTTGTACCTGGCCCAGACGGACTCCTCGCCATGTTTCTTAAGAAATGCTCTTCCAACCTGTCTCTACCCCTTTCCTACCTTTTTCGTCTATCGCTTACACAGGGTGAATTTCCCCAGATTTGGAAGACCTCTTTTATAATCCCAATACACAAGGGATCTAAGCATGAAGTTACCAATTATCGTCCCATTGCTAAACTCTCTCATATACCCAAACTCTTTGAAAGCATTTTATACGAAGCGTTAAGCTTCAAATGCAAGCCTTTTATTTCACCCCGACAACATGGTTTTCTAAAAGGTAGATCAACTACCACAAATCTAGTTGAATTCGTGTCTTTTGCACTCTCAGCCTTAGAAAATGGCAAAGAAATCGATGTTATCGCAACTGATTTCACTAAAGCATTTAATAAGATATCTCATTAATTGATCCTTTTCAAATTGTCTGCTCTCGGCTTTGAGCCTCTCTTTTTAAAATGGATTTCTTCTTACCTGGTAAACCGATATTATAGTGTTCGGTTTAGATCCGCCCTTTCTGTTCCATTCCTGGCCTCATTTGGAGAGTTTCACAAGGCAGTCATCTTGGCCCTCTTCTCTTCATTCTTACTATCAACGATGTTGAGAATGTCATTAAGCACTCCTCTCTCTCCCTTTACGCTGACGACACAAAATTTTTTAGATCTATTTCCTCTCCCCAGGACTCTGCCCTTCTTCAAGAAGACCTTGATCGGTTTTCAATCTGGTGCCTCAAAAACGGCCTAGAACTTAATATAGCCAAATGTCAATTTATAACCTTCTCACGTAAATACAACCCGTCTCCCCCCCGACTTTATTTTCTCCATGGTCAACCAATTCCCCTGGTTCAGTCTTTTCAAGACCTTGGCATATTATTCGACAGTGAGCTTAATTTCCGTTCGCATATCGATAAGATGATCCTCAAGTCAACTCATCACTTGACTTTATTAAACGGTGGTCCAAGGAATTTTCCAACCCGTATGTAACCAGATCTCTCTATATTACCTTTGTTCGCCCCCTGCTTGAGTATGCCAGTCAAGCTTGGTCCCCCTTTCACCGGGTTCATGTTTCCCGAATCGAGGGTATTCAACGTCGATTCCTCCGATTTGCCCTCCGTGGCCTGCCATGGAACGACCCTTTAATCTTACCTCCCTATCAAGACCGCCTCAAACTTCTAAATATGAATTCGTTAGAAGAACGTAGGAATATTGCTGACGTTCTTTTCATTCATCGTCTTCTCTCAGGTTCCATCGACTGTGCATCCATTTTGAACTCCATTTCCTTCAATACCAACCCCCGCAATCTACGTTGTCCTCGTCTCTTCTATCTACCGGTCCACCGCACCTCTTATAGCTCCAACGAACCTATCTCCCGAATGCTCCGAAAGGTCAACTCGAACCTCTCCCTTTTTCATTTCCACCTGAGCACTCCTCGTCTTAAACAAGATCTCCTCCATCACTTCCTTGGTCACTAGCTCTTAAGTCTTTCTGTTAGTTTTTAAGTTAGATTAAGCTTGTATTAAGCCAATAAATGGGGGCCTTAGCCCCCACCAAAATTATAGTCCTGACCTTGCCCCTAGTGATTATTTCTTGTTTCCGGATTTGAAAAAATGTCTTCGTGGAAAAAGATTTTCGGACTCAAGTCGGTATTTTGCAGAGAAAGAGGAGATTATATTGAAAAATAAAAACAATTTAAATTGAATTCGCATTTTCCTTCATATCGATACCGAGAATATATTGATCGCCCCTCGTAAATACCCGTCTTCAACTTAAGACCGCGCTCTTTGCGATGGTATATCTTAAAAGGTATTCCCATTTTGAAGTGCAGAAACAATTGTACTACTCGCTAGCAGAATCAAGAATCAGATATGGGATTCTGGCCTGGGGAAACGCGGCGAAAACCCATATTGATAAGATATTGAATCTTCAACATCGTCTATTCAAAGTTTTTAGACCTGCTTACACATCTTTTAAAGTTTTAGATGCCAACGCAATATTTCAGATGACAACACTCATACACTATATGGAGGATCAGAGATTTCTGCAACCTATACGTCATACGCAAAACACCAGAAGAAGCCCAAGAAATGCTAGAAGTACCAGAAACATTTAACATCTATGGAAAACGAGAACTACGCTGTGCTATTCCAATACTTATGAACAAACTTCTTCAATTTTTGAAATACATTCCTAACCTTAGAAAACGGAAAAAATAATTAAAAAAATTATTTATTTCGATGTACTTTGTAAAGTAGAATAGTCACCAATAAATTTAGTTAATTGTATATCTACATAAAGTAATAATGCTATTCTTTTATGTAACAAACTGAGATATTATTTTAAATCACCTCAAAACCAACTAATGATACCAATGCTAACAACCACATTCAGATAAGCACTTTGCTTTGCGGGTAAATTGATGTAAATTGATGTAAATTTAAAATGCAAATAATAAATAAATAATAAAATAATAATTGTAGACAGTGCCAAACAAAAAAATTTTATTAACTTTTCATACGAAGTAATAGATAAGAATTAATGATTATTTTGACTGTTTTAATTTGTGAAAATATAACTGTTTAAGAATCGTTTCATTTTGTATAATTGTTTATATAATCGTTTTAAAATTTCTGATTGTTGATAACTTACAACATAGCAAACAAATCTGTAATACACTAATTTTAATTTCAATCATGTATAATATCGTAATTAACATCGTAATTTAATCATTTACTCTCAATTCTCTCATTAATATCGTATACTGCTTGTAATGTAAATCGCGATTCAAGACCGAACACTCGTTCACTTGGATTTTTGTAAGCGCAGAGATAAGTACTTAAAAATAAATTTATCGTCGTTTATCCTTGCATTTTTTTTCACTCTGAGTGCTGGTCCTTCTTTCGTCGTCGCAGACAAATTTGATGTGTTCATTCCTAAACATATTTTGGTCCAAATCGAGCCGGATTACGAATTGTAGTCAACCACATTTATTAGAAGAATCATTCGACTTTTTTTTCATCTTTAAACGCCTTTCTGTGAACCTTGCAGCGCTTCGGAGTTGGGATTTCGCATCAACCTCATCGTCATTGGATTAATCTTCATCAATGCAACAATTTCTTCGTTGGATTCAATCGATCGATTAATTAAATTTTCCGTGAACAGTTGGTGATTAAAGCGGGGAAGCATTTTGGCGCAATTTGCACATGGTAGATTTCGAGCAAATCTACACATATATGTATGTATACTGCATGTAATAATTGATTGACTGTACATTTCTTAAAATTTTAATAAGTGTTTGATATCAAAATTCATATAATTATTCTGCATGGACTATTTTATTATTCACATATACATATTTGTGAGAAATTATACAAATTCAACTATTGGACAGATAAAAGACATTGAAGTGAATCAAATTAACACGTGGGTTTCTGTACTTCTATACATTTCATCTGAATCTTTAATTCCCTATATTCTATTCTAATCATTGTAACATGTCTGTAAAGAAGCTATCGGTTTTACGTGCGACGCGTGGCAATCTCAAGGGTTCGCTTACTAGGTTAGCTATTTTCACAGAAAAGATTACGCAAACCGTGACTTTAGAAGATCTCCAAATTCGCGTGGAAAAATTGGATGAATTGTGGGGAAAATTTAATATATCGCAAGAACAATTATATAGTCTCTCAGATGAAGAAGGTTATGTTGATCCAGAAGCAGAGTTTGAAGAATTTGAATCGCGTGTTATAGTCGTAAAATCGGTTTTAATATCCGCGATTCGTGGGAGAAAAAAGGTAGAATCGAAGTCTCCCAAAATTGATGCCACACCTAATCCTCAAGCCTCTTTAATGCAGCAATTAAATGAATCTTACTTAAGCAACCATCTTCCTAAGATTCATATTGAACCCTTCAAGGGCAGTTATCGTGATTGGCCAGCCTTTCGCGACATGTTTGAAGGTTCGGTTCACAACAAGGCAAATTTGTCATCGATTCAGAAATTTCATTTTCTTCGTTCCCACCTAAGGGGCGAAGCCTTAAGTTTACTCAACCACGTTCCCATAGCGGACGCGACGTATGAACAGGCATGGGAACGGCTACAGAAGAGATATGAAAGACCACGTTATATTCTCAACAGTCTTTTGGAAGCACTTATGCAGCTCCCATCGGTTCAGGTCTCAAATGTTAAGTTGCTTCGTAAAATATCTGATGGGGCTGACGAAATATTAAGAGGTCTTGATTCGTTAAAATCGCTCGAAAGGGATCCATGGATGATCTATGCTTTAATAAACAAGGTTGATCCAGATACATGACAGGCTTGGTCATCTGATAGTGTTGACAAAGAGAACCCTACTATAAAGCAGTTTTTATCTTTCTTAGAACGTCGGTGTGAAGCTCTTGAATCATGCAAGGGTCATACTCGCGAACCAACAAAATCAAAACCCGTGGCCTTAAGCAGCATGCATGCAGCGTTTACTTCTCAGTGCTTGAAATGTAACGGGCCTCATCTGCTGACACAGTGCACCGAATTTCTTTCAATGAATAAGGAAGGAAGGAGAATTTTCGTCAAATCTAAGGGTCTTTGCTTTAATTGTCTCCGCGAAGGCCACAATTCTGCACGATGTCAGTCAAAATTTCGATGCAAAACTTGCAAATCACGACACCATACCTTGGTGCACCTTGACACAGTTACTAATGGGAATTCGCCCTCTGAACCAACCTCAACAACTTTCGTCCAACCTTCTACCTCAAACCATAATGTTATACCCTCGCATCGAAATCCACTCGTTACCAATCACTCGGTTAACTTTACCCAAAGTGTGCCACAATCTTTGTTGCCCACTGCTGTTGGTAAAGTAATTGACAGCAATGGAAATAGTCAGTTCGTATATTGATAGACTCCGGATCACAAGTCTCCTTTGTAACTGAGTCGTGTGTCCAAAGACTTGGCTTAAAACGTTCAAATGCACGCATACCGATTAAAGGAATTGCTACAACCTGTGCAGGACAATCAAGAGGGTTGGCGTCACTGTCAATATCTTCGTGTTATAGTTCAAATAGTGTCTTAGTAAATGCATACATTTTAACGAAAGTTACATCGGCATTACCTAGTGTCACAATCGATATTAAGGACTGGGACCATATATCTAAATTAAATCTAGCGGATCCATCTTTTCATAAGCCAGATTCAATCGATGTCCTGCTTGGCGCAGAAAGGGTATGGGATATCTTGCAAGGGGAAGTTGTACGTAGCATCAAAGGTTATCCTCTTGCTCGCAACACAGTCTTTGGCTGGGTTTTGGCTGGTGGCTTACACTTCAACAAGGGAAGTAATATTCAATCACATCACACTCTGGTAGACATTGATTCAAGCTTGCAGGCCTTTTGGACAATCGAGGAAATCGAACCGAAATCAGTAACTTCCCAGGAATCCAAACACATCGAAGAACATTTTTGCAAGACCCATCGAAGGGATAATGATGGAAAATATGTCGTCAATCTTCCGTTTAAAGATCGTCCGCGATTCGCTGACACCCTCGGGGGTGCCTTTTCTCGTTTGATATCTATGGAAAAAAGATTTTCAAAAAACAATGAACTCTTTAAACTTTACTCTCAGTTTCTAAATGAATATCTAACACTAGGACACATGCGTAAAATACCTTCCTCTGATATCAATAAACCCAACGTATTCTACCTTCCACATCATGCAGTATTTGACGGCTCATTCAAAGATGCGGATATGAAATCTCTAAACGATTCGCTTATGATAGGCCCACCAATCCAGCGTAATCTATTTTCAGTATGCTTGCGGTTTCGTCGACACAAATACGTGTTTTGTGCAGACATCGTCAAAATGTTTCGTCAGATTCGGGTTGCAGAGGAAGATACTGACTTCCAAAGAATTGTCTGGCGCAAATCACAAACAGACCCACTAGAACATTATCGTTTATGTACGGTTACGTATGGGACATCGTGCGCTCCCTACCTATCGGTTCGCGTATTAGAACAATTAGCCAGTGATTACCGTGATGAATATCCTGTCGCTTCAGAGATAAAATTCTTAATGATTTTTATGTTGACGACGTTGTATCAGGGGGAGACTCGCTTCCTGATGCAATTTTTAAAAAACAACGTCTAATTGAACTCCTTGATAAAGGTGGATTTCAGTTAAGTAAGTGGCAAAGTAATTGCTGCGAACTCCTTGAAGAAGGTAAACAAATAAAAAACGTGTCCCTTAATACCGTCGCGGATTCATGGGTAAAGGTGCTTGGCTTATATTGGAACCCAAATCTAGATTGTTTCTCGTTTCGTCTTAATATACTTCCTGATGAACCAGTCACAAAACGTCAAATTCTTAAGGAGGTCGCGCGGATCTTTGACCCACTCGGGTTTCTTGCCCCATGTGTCGTGCAACTTAAGATTATATTTCAAGAACTGTGGTATCTAAAACTTAATTGGGATGACCCACTTCCAGATTCCATCACTAAAAAATGGTGCAAAAATCGTGAAGAACTGTCTCTATTAACAAACATTAAAATTTGTCGTAACATCGGTATAGCAGATGCATCACTCCAACTGCACGGTTTCTCTGACGCCTCAACATCGGCGTACACCGCCGTCATTTACTCGCGTTACATTCTCCCTGATGGAACTATTAAAACAAACATTGTAGCAGCAAAAACACGAGTTGCCCCAATAAAACAACTAAGTATTCCTCGTCTGGAATTGTGCGGCGCACTGTTACTTACGCGTCTGTTGGTGTCAGTTCAGAGGTCGCTTAATATTACTGGTTCCAATGTTTTTGCATGGTGTGATTCCCAGGTTGTTCTTTCGTGGTTATCGTCGCCTTCTCGTCGTTGGGACATCTTCGTCGGAAACCGAACTTCCGAGATCCTAAATACCATACCCAGAAATAGGTGGTTTCATATAAAATCAGAGCAGAATCCTGCGGACTGTGCTTCGCGGGGTATATATCCGTCGTCTCTCGTTGGTCATCCAATTTGGTGGACAGGTCCTTGTTGGCTCAGCAAATGTAATGACACTTGGCCTATCGTTCAGCGTCTTGAAGAACACCCAGAGTGCAAGCAGGAGGAGAAGAAATCATATAAATTGTCTTGTTTGGTAGTTGCTACAGAACACCCTTTTGAACTTCTCTCATCGCGTGTATCGTCGTGGAAACGTCTAATTCGTATACTTGCATTCGTTCTCCGTTTCATTAAGAAGTGTAGGAAGCTTACACAGCCTACTACTCATCAACTGCTTCCTGATGAAATTTATGAGGCCAAATTAAAAATCATAATATGGCTACAGCAGGTCTACTTCGGAAACGATTTTAAATATTATCTGGAAAATGGGCACTTTAGCAGAAATTCCGAGATCGCTAATCTTAATCCCTTTTACAGATAATAAACAATTACTACGCGTAGGAGGAAGAATCCAAGAGGCAGAAATTTCATTCAATGCGAAGCATCCGATAATTATTCCAAAGGGACATAAGGTGACACAACTTATCGCGCTTGACTTTCACGAGTGCTTGCTGCATCCTGGAGTATCAACGTTATTTTCACTAATCCGCCAGGAGTACTGGATCATCGGCTGCAGAAATTTATTACGCAAAATAACACATAAGTGTATAAAATGCTTTCGACAAAGAAGTTCCACAACGTCGCAAATCATGGGAAACCTCCCAGCTCAACGGATTCAGGCAAGCAGACCTTTTACTCACTGTGGATGTGACTATGCAGGACCCATTCTTATCAAAACAAAAATCGGACGGAAGGTCTTCAAGACAAAGGGATACATTTCATTGTTCGTGTGTTTAGCGACAAAGGCTATACACTTAGAATTGGTCAGTGATCTAACCACTGAATCGTTTCTAGCAGCTCTTCGTCGTTTTGTGGCGCGTCGGGGTAAACCATCACATATGTATTCGGATAATGGAACAAATTTCCGAGGGTCTGCTAGGTTGTTATCCGACATGCATCGAACCACTTTATCTGAAAACCACAACTCCATAGTGGCAGAGTCACTTGCTTGCGACGCAATTACGTGGCATTTTATTCCCCCCTCAGCTCCACATTTCGGCGGTTTGTGGGAGGCGGGATTAAAATCGGTCAAACAGCATCTTCGTCGCGTTATTGGCTCAGATGTTCTGTCCTTTGAAGAATATTACACCCTTTTAACCCAAATTGAATCTCTTCTTAATTCTCGTCCTTTGTGTCAAAAATCAGACAACGATCTAGATCCACTAACACCAGCTCATTTTATTCCAGGTGAACCATATTCAGCTGTGCCAGAATCATCACTCGAGGTATCTCAAACTCGCCTACATTCTTGGAGAGCCCTTCAAGCTAAGATTCAGGGCTATTGGAAGCGCTGGAGTAACGAGTACTTGACCTCTCTTCAACAAAGACCTCGATGGTCGCAACCACAGCGAGATTTTCAAATCAACGACTTGGTCGTCATAAAAGAGCAAAATCTACCACCGGGAAAATGGGCTATGGGACGAATTATAGCGATACATCCAGGCAAGGACGGTCATGTGAGGGTAGTCACCCTTAAAACAGTGAGCGGCAATTTTGTGCGACCAATTCATAAACTGGCGGTACTTCCCCTAAACTGAAACGTTGTTCCAGGGGCGGCGGAATGTTTAAGAATCGTTTCATTTTGTATAATTGTTTATATAATCGCTTTAAAATTTCTGATTGTTGATAACTGACAACATAGCAAACAAATCTGTAATACACTAATTTTAATTTCAATCATGTATAATATCGTAATTAACATCGTAATTTAATCATTTACTCTCAATTCTCTCATTAATATCGTATACTGCTTGTAATGTAAATCGCGATTCAAGACCGAACACTCGTTCACTTGGATTTTTGTAAGCGCAGAGATAAGTACTTAAAAATAAATTTATCGTCGTTTATCCTTGCATTTTTTTTCACTCTGAGTGCTGGTCCTTCTTTCGTCGTCGCAGACAAATTTGATGTGTTCATTCCTAAACATATTTTGGTCCAAATCGAGCCGGATTACGAATTGTAGTCAACCACATTTATTAGAAGAATCATTCGACTTTTTTTTCATCTTTAAACGCCTTTCTGTGAACCTTGCAGCGCTTCGGAGTTGGGATTTCGCATCAACCTCATCGTCATTGGATTAATCTTCATCAATGCAACAATTTCTTCGTTGGATTCAATCGATCGATTAATTAAATTTTCCGTGAACAGTTGGTGATTAAAGCGGGGAAGCATTTTGGCGCAATTTGCACATGGTAGATTTCGAGCAAATCTACACATATATGTATGTATACTGCATGTAATAATTGATTGACTGTACATTTCTTAAAATTTTAATAAGTGTTTGATATCAAAATTCATATAATTATTCTGCATGGACTATTTTATTATTCACATATACATATTTGTGAGAAATTATACAAATTCAACTATTGGACAGATAAAAGACATTGAAGTGAATCAAATTAACACGTGGGTTTCTGTACTTCTATACATTTCATCTGAATCTTTAATTCCCTATATTCTATTCTAATCATTGTAACATGTCTGTAAAGAAGCTATCGGTTTTACGTGCGACGCGTGGCAATCTCAAGGGTTCGCTTACTAGGTTAGCTATTTTCACAGAAAAGATTACGCAAACCGTGACTTTAGAAGATCTCCAAATTCGCGTGGAAAAATTGGATGAATTGTGGGGAAAATTTAATATATCGCAAGAACAATTATATAGTCTCTCAGATGAAGAAGGTTATGTTGATCCAGAAGCAGAGTTTGAAGAATTTGAATCGCGTGTTATAGTCGTAAAATCGGTTTTAATATCCGCGATTCGTGGGAGAAAAAAGGTAGAATCGAAGTCTCCCAAAATTGATGCCACACCTAATCCTCAAGCCTCTTTAATGCAGCAATTAAATGAATCTTACTTAAGCAACCATCTTCCTAAGATTCATATTGAACCCTTCACGGGCAGTTATCGTGATTGGCCAGCCTTTCGCGACATGTTTGAAGGTTCGGTTCACAACAAGGCAAATTTGTCATCGATTCAGAAATTTCATTTTCTTCGTTCCCACCTAAGGGGCGAAGCCTTAAGTTTACTCAACCACGTTCCCATAGCGGACGCGACGTCTGAACAGGCATGGGAACGGCTACAGAAGAGATATGAAAGACCATGTTATATTCTCAACAGTCTTTTGGAAGCACTTATGCAGCTCCCATCGGTTCAGGTCTCAAATGTTAAGTTGCTTCGTAAAATATCTGATGGGGCTGACGAAATATTAAGAGGTCTTGATTCGTTAAAATCGCTCGAAAGGGATCCATGGATGATCTATGCTTCAATAAACAAGGTTGATCCAGATACTTGACAGGCTTGGTCATCTGATAGTGTTGACAAAGAGAACCCTACTATAAAGCAGTTTTTATCTTTCTTAGAACGTCGGTGTGAAGCTCTTGAATCATGCAAGGGTCATACTCGCGAACCAACAAAATCAAAACCCGTGGCCTTAAGCAGCATGCATGCAGCGTTTACTTCTCAGTGCTTGAAATGTAACGGGCCTCATCTGCTGACACAGTGCACCGAATTTCTTTCAATGAATAAGGAAGGAAGGAGAATTTTCGTCAAATCTAAGGGTCTTTGCTTTAATTGTCTCCGCGAAGGCCACAATTCTGCACGATGTCAGTCAAAATTTCGATGCAAAACTTGCAAATCACGACACCATACCTTGGTGCACCTTGACACAGTTACTAATGGGAATTCGCCCTCTGAACCAACCTCAACAACTTTCGTCCAACCTTCTACCTCAAACCATAATGTTATACCCTCGCATCGAAATCCACTCGTTACCAATCACTCGGTTAACTTTACCCAAAGTGTGCCACAATCTTTGTTGCCCACTGCTGTTGGTAAAGTAATTGACAGCAATGGAAATAGTCAGTTAGTTCGTATATTGATAGACTCCGGATCACAAGTCTCCTTTGTAACTGAGTCGTGTGTCCAAAGACTTGGCTTAAAACGTTCAAATGCACGCATACCGATTAAAGGAATTGCTACAACCTGTGCAGGACAATCAAGAGGGTTGGCGTCACTGTCAATATCTTCGTGTTATAGTTCAAATAGTGTCTTAGTAAATGCATACATTTTAGCGAAAGTTACATCGGCATTACCTAGTGTCACAATCGATATTAAGGACTGGGACCATATATCTAAATTAAATCTAGCGGATCCATCTTTCATAAGCCAGATTCAATCGATGTCCTGCTTGGCGCAGAAAGGGTATGGGATATCTTGCAAGGGGAAGTTGTACGTAGCATCAAAGGTTATCCTCTTGCTCGCAACACAGTCTTTGGCTGGGTTTTGGCTGGTGGCTTACACTTCAACAAGGGAAGTAATATTCAATCACATCACACTCTGGTAGACATTGATTCAAGCTTGCAGGCCTTTTGGACAATCGAGGAAATCGAACCGAAATCAGTAACTTCCCAGGAATCCAAACACATCGAAGAACATTTTTGCAAGACCCATCGAAGGGATAATGATGGAAAATATGTCGTCAATCTTCCGTTTAAAGATCGTCCGCGATTCGCTGACACCCTCGGGGGTGCCTTTTCTCGTTTGATATCTATGGAAAAAAGATTTTCAAAAAACAATGAACTCTTTAAACTTTACTCTCAGTTTCTAAATGAATATCTAACACTAGGACACATGCGTAAAATACCTTCCTCTGATATCAATAAACCCAACGTATTCTACCTTCCACATCATGCAGTATTTGACGGCCCATTCAAAGATGCGGATATGAAATCTCTAAACGATTCGCTTATGATAGGCCCACCAATCCAGCGTAATCTATTTTCAGTATGCTTGCGGTTTCGTCGACACAAATACGTGTTTTGTGCAGACATCGTCAAAATGTTTCGTCAGATTCGGGTTGCAGAGGAAGATACTGACTTCCAAAGAATTGTCTGGCGCAAATCACAAACAGACCCACTAGAACATTATCGTTTATGTACGGTTACGTATGGGACATCGTGCGCTCCCTACCTATCGGTTCGCGTATTAGAACAATTAGCCAGTGATTACCGTGATGAATATCCTGTCGCTTCAGAGATAAAATTCTTAATGATTTTTATGTTGACGACGTTGTATCAGGGGGAGACTCGCTTCCTGATGCAATTTTTAAAAAACAACGTCTAATTGAACTCCTTGATAAAGGTGGATTTCAGTTAAGTAAGTGGCAAAGTAATTGCTGCGAACTCCTTGAAGAAGGTAAACAAATAAAAAACGTGTCCCTTAATACCGTCGCGGATTCATGGGTAAAGGTGCTTGGCTTATATTGGAACCCAAATCTAGATTGTTTCTCGTTTCGTCTTAATATACTTCCTGATGAACCAGTCACAAAACGTCAAATTCTTAAGGAGGTCGCGCGGATCTTTGACCCACTCGGGTTTCTTGCCCCATGTGTCGTGCAACTTAAGATTATATTTCAAGAACTGTGGTATCTAAAACTTAATTGGGATGACCCACTTCCAGATTCCATCACTAAAAAATGGTGCAAAAATCGTGAAGAACTGTCTCTATTAACAAACATTAAAATTTGTCGTAACATCGGTATAGCAGATGCATCACTCCAACTGCACGGTTTCTCTGACGCCTCAACATCGGCGTACACCGCCGTCATTTACTCGCGTTACATTCTCCCTGATGGAACTATTAAAACAAACATTGTAGCAGCAAAAACACGAGTTGCCCCAATAAAACAACTAAGTATTCCTCGTCTGGAATTGTGCGGCGCACTGTTACTTACGCGTCTGTTGGTGTCAGTTCAGAGGTCGCTTAATATTACTGGTTCCAATGTTTTTGCATGGTGTGATTCCCAGGTTGTTCTTTCGTGGTTATCGTCGCCTTCTCGTCGTTGGGACATCTTCGTCGGAAACCGAACTTCCGAGATCCTAAATACCATACCCAGAAATAGGTGGTTTCATATAAAATCAGAGCAGAATCCTGCGGACTGTGCTTCGCGGGGTATATATCCGTCGTCTCTCGTTGGTCATCCAATTTGGTGGACAGGTCCTTGTTGGCTCAGCAAATGTAATGACACTTGGCCTATCGTTCAGCGTCTTGAAGAACACCCAGAGTGCAAGCAGGAGGAGAAGAAATCATATAAATTGTCTTGTTTGGTAGTTGCTACAGAACACCCTTTTGAACTTCTCTCATCGCGTGTATCGTCGTGGAAACGTCTAATTCGTATACTTGCATTCGTTCTCCGTTTCATTAAGAAGTGTAGGAAGCTTACACAGCCTACTACTCATCAACTGCTTCCTGATGAAATTTATGAGGCCAAATTAAAAATCATAATATGGCTACAGCAGGTCTACTTCGGAAACGATTTTAAATATTATCTGGAAAATGGGCACTTTAGCAGAAATTCCGAGATCGCTAATCTTAATCCCTTTTACAGATAATAAACAATTACTACGCGTAGGAGGAAGAATCCAAGAGGCAGAAATTTCATTCAATGCGAAGCATCCGATAATTATTCCAAAGGGACATAAGGTGACACAACTTATCGCGCTTGACTTTCACAAGTGCTTGCTGCATCCTGGAGTATCAACGTTATTTTCACTAATCCGCCAGGAGTACTGGATCATCGGCTGCAGAAATTTATTACGCAAAATAACACATAAGTGTATAAAATGCTTTCGACAAAGAAGTTCCACAACGTCGCAAATCATGGGAAACCTCCCAGCTCAACGGATTCAGGCAAGCAGACCTTTTACTCACTGTGGATGTGACTATGCAGGACCCATTCTTATCAAAACAAAAATCGGACGGAAGGTCTTCAAGACAAAGGGATACATTTCATTGTTCGTGTGTTTAGCGACAAAGGCTATACACTTAGAATTGGTCAGTGATCTAACCACTGAATCGTTTCTAGCAGCTCTTCGTCGTTTTGTGGCGCGTCGGGGTAAACCATCACATATGTATTCGGATAATGGAACAAATTTCCGAGGGTCTGCTAGGTTGTTATCCGACATGCATCGAACCACTTTATCTGAAAACCACAACTCCATAGTAGCAGAGTCACTTGCTTGCGACGCAATTACGTGGCATTTTATTCCCCCCTCAGCTCCACATTTCGGCGGTTTGTGGGAGGCGGGATTAAAATCGGTCAAACAGCATCTTCGTCGCGTTATTGGCTCAGATGTTCTGTCCTTTGAAGAATATTACACCCTTTTAACCCAAATTGAATCTCTTCTTAATTCTCGTCCTTTGTGTCAAAAATCAGACAACGATCTAGATCCACTAACACCAGCTCATTTCATTCCAGGTGAACCATATTCAGCTGTGCCAGAATCATCACTCGAGGTATCTCAAACTCGCCTACATTCTTGGAGAGCCCTTCAAGCTAAGATTCAGGGCTATTGGAAGCGCTGGAGTAACGAGTACTTGACCTCTCTTCAACAAAGACCTCGATGGTCGCAACCACAGCGAGATTTTCAAATCAACGACTTGGTCGTCATAAAAGAGCAAAATCTACCACCGGGAAAATGGGCTATGGGACGAATTATAGCGATACATCCAGGCAAGGACGGTCATGTGAGGGTAGTCACCCTTAAAACAGTGAGCGGCAATTTTGTGCGACCAATTCATAAACTGGCGGTACTTCCCCTAAACTGAAACGTTGTTCCAGGGGCGGCGGAATGTTTAAGAATCGTTTCATTTTGTATAATTGTTTATATAATCGCTTTAAAATTTCTGATTGTTGATAACTTACAACATAGCAAACAAATCTGTAATACACTAATTTTAATTTCAATCATGTATAATATCGTAATTAACATCGCAATTTAATCATTTACTCTCAATTCTCTCATTAATATCGTATACTGCTTGTAATGTAAATCGCGATTCAAGACCGAACACTCGTTCACTTGGATTTTTGTAAGCGCAGAGATAAGTACTTAAAAATAAATTTATCGTCGTTTATCCTTGCATTTTTTTTCACTCTGAGTGCTGGTCCTTCTATGGAAAACGAGAACTACGCTGTGCTATTCCAATACTTATGAACAAACTTCTTCAATTTTTGAAATACATTCCTAACCTTAGAAAACGGAAAAAATAATTAAAAAAATTATTTATTTCGATGTACTTTGTAAAGTAGAATAGTCACCAATAAATTTAGTTAATTGTATATCTACATAAAGTAATAATGCTATTCTTTTATGTAACAAACTGAGATATTATTTTAAATCACCTCAAAACCAACTAATGATACCAATGCTAACAACCACATTCAGATAAGCACTTTGCTTTGCGGGTAAATTGATGTAAATTGATGTAAATTTAAAATGCAAATAATAAATAAATAATAAAATAATAATTGTAGACAGTGCCAAACAAAAAAATTTTATTAACTTTTCATACGAAGTAATAGATAAGAATTAATGATTATTTTGACTGTTTTAATTTGTGAAAATATAACTTTACACATGCCTTTTGCAAAATTGAATTTAAAATATTAGTGATAGCAACATAAAAAACAATAAACAAAATTAGTGCTTTATAAGCCCATTTGGTACAGCAGAGGATTGACCAATTATTTTTTGAAAAAATATGGGTGTAGCTGAACAATTTAGCTTATATTTAATATATTACTAACGCAACATTTTCAAATTCATTGCTTACTTTTTGCATCAAAAAATTTCCGAGAAGGAAAAAATCGATGTAAACACAACCTTTCACAAATATCACATTGTAATGCTAAAATTTGTCGGGATTGTCGTGAATTTGAAAGAAAGCAGTGGCCTATCGAAAGCAGCGTACATAGTATGTAGATGGACACAACGAACTGAGTATAAATTCTATACCGCTAGAAGGAAACTTTTAGTCAGCGAAGCAAATAAAAAAAAGAAAAGACTTTGCTGATGAATACAAAAACAAGGGATTGTTTTTTCAGGAGAGTCAAAATTTAACATTTATGGATCGAATAGGTCTTCGAAAGCATGAAGGCAACCAAATGAAGGAAAAAAGTAAAGCACGGAGATGGTGGTTGTGTGATATGGGGCCAAATGTCCATTTTTGGGATCGGTAATTTAGTCATAGTCATTGAGATCATGACAAAAGAAGTATACTAAAACATTTAGCAGGAAAATTTACTTCAAAGTACATAAACAATGCTTATCCCTCACTTGATAGTAACATCACCACAATGCCCCGATCTTAACCAGCTCTCTTGGGAACGACTTTCGAATTATTTATAGAAGAGCTTACAACAACATGTCATCTCATCAAAGCCTCAGTTAAAAGCCTTATTTTTAGCGAAATTATAAGATTTAACATGTGAATATGTGGAAAAGTTGACGCATTCCGTGCCAGGCCGCCTTAAAGATGATAAAAGCATTAAAGGATACTCAACAAAATAGTAGCTAAGTCTTTTTTTTCACAAAATTAAAGTCTAAACTAACACTTTTCATTAAGGGTATCAATACTTTAGCTGTGCTCATTTCACATGCAGCGGAACATTTTTATTTCTATATTTATTTTTCTGAACGAAATATTAATGTTTTCGTTTTTGCCTCTAAGAAAGTACAAACAAACATTTATTACTTGCAAATAAACAGATCTGTGGAAAACAATTATAAACATAGTTCCCTTCGACAAAACCAAATTAAGTTGGGATATCAAGAGTTTTGCTTCACATTGTACGTTGGCAAATCTGGGAAATTTTTTAAACAAATGAACAACTAAAATACCACTGCTTTTGTACTTTATAATGTGCGAAAAAAAAAAACATTCTGGAAATATTTTGGAAAACCTTTACATTAAATTAGAAAAACCAATATTTTCCCAAAAAAATTAAAAAATGATAAAAATGTTAATTCTACTTATCAGTATTATTTAATTAATTTATTTACTTAACACATGTCAAACTAAAAGAACAGCAAGGAAGTTGATTTTAAAAGTGCCAGTAATTAACAATCCTTTGCATTAATGTCCAGAGTACAGAGTTTGTGCCTAAACATGCAAAATGCTTATACAATTGATTTTCGATACAAGCTTAAGCTTGATTTCAGAATTGTAATAGTTTCCATTCATTTATATCTTAAAATGAAACGTTCAAAATATGATTCTTAGGTCTTTTTTTAATTTTATTCTGAAACTATCCCCTTTTGTGAACTTGAAACAAAAAAAAAAGGAGGTTTTTTCATATATTCTATTACCTTCACTTTTTCACCACGTTAAATTAAATATTCACCGGCGTAAAATATTTTTCCTTTTATTTTTGCGTTTATTATATGTACATATATACCTAGTGAACATTACGTGAAATTTGTTGTCATTTTAGCCATTCTGACAGATTATATGTAGAAATGGGGAATGTGTTGGTGGTTCACTTACAGTGTGTCTGTGCGAAAGTTAAGGGTTTGCAAAAGTAATAGTCGAGTTTGATATCTAGGTATAATTTGTCTATGACCGACATCTGCTACAGTAGGTAGTTTGAAAGTCGGACAAGCTCCGCATTCAACGGTCGGGGCAGTGACGCCATTTCGTCAGCGACCGAACCAGAGTCGTTTCGACGGTCACAGAAAGTTGCAAATAAGCCGCTTTTACGCCAACGACCGGCCCAGGGTCGTTTCGACGGTCACAGAAATGTGCAAATAGGCCGCTTTTACGTCAACGACCTGACCAATGTCGTTTCGACGGTCACAGAAAGGTGCAAATAAGCCCCTTTTTAAATTTAACTTCTAAAGAGACCGAATCAGAGCCGTTTCGACGTTTACTGATAAATCAATCCGTCGACGGGCGAGTCAGAACTGTATTTTTAATGTGTTCGAGATTTTATCAGAGGTTTTATCAAAGCCAGCTTTAAATATTGTACAACCACATTATGCCGAGGAAGAAGGCATTAGGGTCGGACGACATTGAAGTTGATGCATCAAATCTATCGAGTGAGAGGGAAATAGAACACTCATCTTCAGTTGCCAGCATGATTGACTGTCAAGAACGTTTTTCCGGGCACTATGATCCTCTCAAGACTAAATCGTTCATTAAATACATAAAAGGAAACGAGGTGTTACAGATGAAGACGCGCTCACAGAATTTCCATTGCTTTTGACAAATACTATCTGGTGGGATGGAGTTAGTCATGAGCAAAAAGTTGGGATGGTGCTATCGAAATGCTGAAGGAACAGTATGCTCCAACGAAACCATCTCACGTCATCTTTGGTTTGATAATGGATAAGAAATAGCGACGGGATGAGTCTATGGTAGATTTTATTTGTCAGAACAGAGCGCTATTTGCGGAATTGTTAAGCGCAAAGGTTACAGACATCCACAGTATGGATATCATATTGTAAGGTTGTTGCTAATATTTGAGAGAATCGATGAAAAGATGAGGAGATGAAGGAGAGGATTAACAAAAACCAAATACAACCTGATGTTAGAAAACACGTTTATTCCTCTTGTAGAATGAAAAACAGAAGCGTCAAATTAAATAGGTGTCGAAACATCAAGATGACAGGAATGAATTGTCAAATTTTAGTGGTGAGCCCCAGTTATGTTCGCAAACTCGTAACACTGTCCCCTCCTGGAGCTGGAGCTACTCCTGTCGAAAGCCTTTCTTGCGGGTGCCCTGCACTGAAATTAGTACCTCGATACGGTGTCAGCCAGTTGACATGCACTATCTTGGCCTTGGATAGCGGTGTCTTCTGGATTTTGATTGTGACATCCGTTAAAACCGTCATGACTCTATATGGACCGTCCCAGTCCAGTTGAAGTTTGGGACACACACGAAGCCTTCTTCTTGGATTGTAAAGCCACACAAAGTCTCCCATCTGGAATTTAAGAGAGTTTAAATTCAGATCATACCTGGTTTTCATTCGGAGACAAGATCGCTGTAATTCATGTCTAGCTCTGTCGTGAATTTCTGCTAGTTGATCTTGCAGTTCCCGGGCTGGTCCTGTACAGGGGATGGTTTCCAGTGGGCGTCCAAATATCAAGTCTGGTGGAAGTCGCATATCTAGTCCAAAAACATTGCAAATGCAGTCTCCTTAATTGACTCCTGAATAGACGAACGGTAGGCCATGGCGATAAGGGGAAAGGTCATTCCAATCGTCCTATTTATCGTGGACAAATTTGGCAAGGTAATGAAGTATTATGCGGTTCAGCCGCTCTACCATGCCGTCGGATTGAGGATGTAATGCTCTGAAATACAGCCGACTCAAAATTACGCCCTTGGTCTGAGTGTAGCTCCAATGGCGCTCCATAATGGCAGAAAATTTGATGCACTAAGATTTTCGCAACGGTGTCAGTAGTTTGGTTCGGCATCAGAAGCACCTCAACCCATTTCGATAAGTAGTCCATCAGTACAAGCACGTACTTATTTCCGTCTCTAGTGGATGGCAGCGGTCCTAACATATCAACAGCCACACGCTGGAATGGCCCGCCTTCCTTTTGGTTTGCGGCCCTCGTTTTGCAGCGTAAATATCGCATTCAACACAGTAACGCCCAACGTCCTTTCTGGCGCCGATACAATAAAACCGTAATCTTAGCTTTCCAAATGTTTTATTTGTCCCAAAATGTCCTCCTGTTGGTGCGTCCTGGTACATTCTTATAAATTCATTTGAGAGACTTCGAGGAATTATTGGAAGTAAGCGTTGTGGCTGTCGATGTACAGGAGGGGCCCACTTTTTGCATAACAAATTTTCTCGTAGAACTAAGGCAGGAAATTGTGCCCAATAAGCTTTAATATCGCCAGTTTCTCTTGAGACTTCCTGCCAATTTGGCCTGAGGCCATCCATGACCCACTGCATTACCACCGAGAGAATTTCGCCCTCTTCCTGAACTTGCCTGAGCTTATCAACATCAAAATCAGTACTCACCAGCTGAATCAATCCGATCACAAACTTATTGTATTATATGTTGAATACGATAATTCAAGAAAGGGACAGAGAAAAACTATTAAATTATTAAATTTAACGCTAACATGTTATGTAGCTTTTTCTTCTTTTTTTTAATGAATTATATTTAAGCCTTGCATTACTTTATAAGATTATTGTTAATAAATAAATGAACGAATGAACAAATGAACGTATTTTCTTTCGGGTGGATAGAGAACCCGCATTCCGCCCTATATCGAACGCGGTAATTGTATTGTTGAAGGCGTTCTATCCACCGATTTAGTTGCCCTTCAGGTTTTTTAAATGATAAAAACCCGTTTAGCGCTGCATGATCCGTCCGTACAAAAAACTCCCGGCCATAAAGGTAAACATGGAAATGTTCGATAGCCTAAAGCCAGCAGCTGCTTGCGGGTGGTACAATATTGACGCTCCGCCCGGCTTAAGGTTCTGCTGAAATACCCAATAACTCGCTCCGTTCTAATCTGCATCTGAGACAACAGATAACACCATAATCGCATGCGTCAATATCCAGAACAAATTCTTTACCGGATTGAGGGTGTCCCAAAATTGGGACTGATGTATGCCGTTCCTTAAGATCGTTAAAAGCCCTTTCACACTGTTCGGTCCATAAAAATGCAGCATTCTTTTCAGTCAACTGGTGCAATGGACAAGCGATGGCAGTAAACTGGGGTAAAAACCGCCGATAATAGGTGCACAGTCCAATAAAGCTCCGTAGTTCGGATATATTCGTCGAGGTAGGCCAGTTACGAACAACATCGATCTTCCCGGGGTCGGGTGACACTCCCTCTCCACTAACTATGTGCCCCAGAAAATGGACTTTTTGTTGAAAGAGGTTGCATTTGGCTTTACTAAGTTTTAAACCTGAATGCCTCAGACGTTTAAAAACATATCGGAGGTTTGTAATCATTTCTTCGAAGGTCTTACCGTGGATTAATCCAGATTGACAATCCAATACAGAGCCGGCTACGGAATCGAGGGATGCATCTATGCGGGGCAGTAGGAACGCATCCTTGATGGTGACATAATTTAATCGGCGATCCTACGCGGAGGTTTTTTAAGCGGCTTCGCATCACCAACATCAATTCTATGTTGAACAATTTCGGTCCTGCCTAAGTCGTCCGGCTCACTTGAGAAGATATCGGCGTATTCTCGAAGTAAATTTTTGGCGACTAGTCGTTGTGTTGGCGGAAGATAGGCTTATGAACGTACAGAACGTTCCATGATTTTTAACGTAAACCACCTGTCATAAGACCTTATGTTTACGAGATACCCATACATCCATAGGGAGCAAGGATACGCCTTGCCATCGATCGCCACAAATATTTTGATACCAATTCGGAACTGTGTTGGAGGGACAAGTTCCACCCGTGGTGTGAGTCGAGGCCGACCTAAAACCTCTTACTGTTCTTAGGGTCACAGCACCCAGTACTTATTTGCTACTCTACCCTGCCTAGCTGAAGCATTGTTTGCCACACATCTGAGCTTTAAACGTGCTGCCACATAATGTTTGAATGTTTATATTTCCAGATTGAGGGTGTGCCTTAGATGGAATTATCGATCGGTTTATCTGCGTAATGGACGATCCCGTGTCCACCAACAGTTGACATGGTTGGTTGCCAAGAAGTGCTGCCACCGTAAACCCGCTATGCCAGTTGTCAGGATGGACGCTGTAGATTTGGGGTCAAATGCATTGCATCAGCGCTGACACATGGTCGCTGACTGCTGATCGGTTCCCGACCCAGTGATCGGCCCAATTACACCACATCCAGTTTCGTTTTTTCGGAGACGTAGGTGATGAGTCGTGTGTTTATTCAATAACCCGGGTGTGGTGAATGGGTGGGGATGCTAGTCGAGCAGCTTCAACGGTGACAGCTATAAACGTAAACGTCTTGGGTTCGGCTAGTCTAACGTGCTCTTGAACTGAGCGATCGTTAATGCTTGCATAATTGCGATGCGCTCTTGGGCATCGGGTGGGCAGTTGTCAAATACAGTTCTAGTTAGCCTCTAGTTAGGATCTCGCTCTCGAATGCACCGAGGTCTTCCTTCTGACGTTGTTGTCTGCAACGAAAAGAGTGAATAGTATGCTTTTCTTGACTAAGAAACCTTAGCTGCAGTGCGTCTGCTTGTCATAATAGGTACGATCCACGGTACGCGGAGAAAGCGTAGCTGTATTGTATAAGCTACGCTTTCGCTGCGTAGCAACGTGGACAATTTGTGTGCCTTTTGCTTGGAAGTCCACTCGTTCGCTTCAGCGATGATGTCAAATTGCTGCAGATAATCACGCCAGCGCGTTGTGTGACTATCAAACGGCGGTGGGAACAAGTGGCACGGGCCGCTGGGTGCAGGGGTCGCTTGCGGTTGTGAAGATTTCTGGGTATCACGTTTGTCCACTGTCTGTGCCTCCGTAACGACCACAGTGTTGGTTGCCGAGTTATTTCCTTTCGGTTTAGAGCAATGCAAAACTTTATCCGCAAAAGTTGTACGCAGTTCTTCTTCGTCGGCAATCTCTCCACGTTGTTGTTCCATGCTTGTAGTAATGGAATTCAACTTGGATAGAATTTTCTGAATATTCCTCCGTCATATCGAATCGATGTTACCATCTTAACCAGTGTAGCGTTTTTACTAATATTTGAGAGAATCGATGTAAGGATGAGGAGAATAATTGGGATTAACAAAAACTAAATACAGCCTGAGGTTGGAAAACACGAAGTGTCAAATTTAATAGGTGTCGAGACATCAAAAGAAACACCGGCGAAATGGTACGAGCATGAAGCAACTTTAGATCCAACTTCTGTGCTAGCAGTTCCACTTACGCTGAAAGTGCCAATGGGTGCCTTAAATATGTCCGTTGCAGAAACACCGCCAAAATGGAACGAGTATGAAACAAGTCCAGATTCAGCTTCTTTTTCAGAAGTTCAACTTCCGAAAATAGCAACGGAAATACTAAATGTCCTTTGCAGAAGAAAACTCTGAGAACGCATATTTCCCAAATGATGTATGTATACGAAATGTTTAAAGAACTATTGTTACCACATGATCAAGATGTGAACAATACCTTATTTGGTCCACCTAGGAAGTTAAGCGCAAATATGTGCGACATACAACACATACCATCGGAAGAAAGAGAGCAATTAGGATGTCGTCTTGAAGAATATAAGGAAATGTTCTGCTTGAATAAAGAAGTGAAAGTGAAAGGACATTCGCGTGAGATTCAGACTGGTCAACACCAATCTGTTTCATCAAAATCATACCGCCTATCCGAACAAGAAGGGCACAGTTAAAATCCGAGATCCAAAGAATGCTCATCCAGGGTGTCATTGAGCCATGTGAGCCGCCTTGGGCATCACCAGTTGTGATAGTCCCTAAAAAAGACCAACGAATTCGAGTCTGTGTTGATTACCGGCAATTGAACACCATTACAACCCCAGACCGATATCCACTTCCTGCGAAAACTACCGAATACATGACAACAGTAGATTTACAGTCAGGCTATTGGAAAATCGAAGTTGATAGGAAAGATCAAGATAAAACCGCATGCTGTGTGGACTTCGCAATGCGACAGCCACCTTCCAACAACTGATGGATCAAGTCTGTTCAAGTCTCGGAGATATAGCAGTAGACGTTTACCTTGACGATTTATCGTTCGTACGTTCTTTCAACTTTAAGGAACATATATCAGACCTTAGGCACCTGTTTAATCGCATGAAGGACTTTAGTCAGCGTATGAATCTGGAGAAATGTAAGTTTTGCTGTCCGGAGGTACAAATTCTGGGGCACATACTTACGAAAGAGGGTTTTAAAATGGATCCTGGAATGAGACAGTCCACTAATAAGAAAGAAGTCCTTAGCTTCTTGTAAACCAGTTCATGGTATCGCCGTTTCATCCCAAAATTGGCAGAAGTTGCTAAACTTCTTAGCAATCTTACCAGCAGTTTTTAAATGGGATCAAACTGAGGAAAGAGCATTCCAAACATTAAAAGCACTATTGGTAACAGCACCAATTCTGCTGCAAGCAGACCCAAACAAAGATTATTTTCTGAAGACTGATGCCAGTGGGTAGCTGTGGCTCAAGTGGTAGTGGACTGGTTTCCAAATAGGAAGGTTCCATGTTCGAATCCCAACTTCGCCCGAAAGACATTCATTTTTTCAGTTAACAAAAACTAAATAAGATGGGTTGAATAGAGATCAACAGCAAGCCAATTTCCACTAAGAATTTAGTCTCCCCACAACAAGTTTTCATTTGTGTAATTGGAACTCAGTCAGAAAAATCTGCGTGTGAAGGCATAACACTGACATGTAGATTTGGCTGTTGTAGGGTTTTCAAACACAAAAACAACCGTTAAAATTCACAACCTCACCATTCCGAGTGAAGAAAATCTCTCCGTCCTATTCGGACTCCCACCCCTGGAGAGTCAATATCGAAACCAAACACACCTGAGTTTCAAACCACTTTCCTTTCTCCTCCTTCTACCTTTCCGCCCGCGCCCTGGTAACAGTGTAAGGGTATTCATAACCCCTTAGGCGCGTAAATTATAAAAAAAAAAAAAATAAAAAATGTTGGATGCCATCCATGGAGCGAAATAACCACTGAGCCCAAACATCTTTCTTTCTCTCTCTATCCCATTTTCCAAAAAACTTAACACATGCTGAGGCATTATAAGTGTATTCATACCCACTGTTAAGTTCTTTAAAAAAAAAACAAAGCAACTATGCAATTGATACAGTTTTAGTCCAAGGGGAGGGTCCAGAGTAGCACCCTATAGAATATCCCAGTCGATTGCTTATGGTAACAGAGCAAGATTATTCGACAACCGAACGAGAGGTGTTGGCCACAGTTTTGGAAGTCAATAAGTTTCGAGGCTATGTTGAAGGAGCAGCAGTAACACTCATCACTGATCATCAGTCACTAAAATGGCTTATGAGCCTTAAATCTCCAACTGGGCGATTGGCAAGATGGGCCAGCTGCAGCCATACAATATCGACATACAAATACATAACAGGAAGGACCAATGTGGTAGCCGGCTGTCTATCGCGACCACCGCACTTCTTCCAATGGTGGCATATTGAAGTTAACGATCCTGCGCGGAGCAATACCGACATCCTAGAGCAACAGCTGAAAGATGAGACACTACAGAAAATAGTTGACGCTCTGAAGTCACTGAAGGAACTGAAGGTGAACAGCATGCTTCCCAAGGATATATGATGATCAGTGGAGTTTTCTACAAATACGAAAATGATATGGAAATGGCATCTTCCAGCTGGTAGTTCCTAAACAAGAAATTACTAAAATCCTAGAAGCCTTACATTCATCCTAGAAGCCTTACATTCATCACTAACGGCTGAACATTATTGCATAGAAAAAACCACCAAACGAATTAAATCTGTCCACAGACCTTTTTGGACCTCTACTTGGATATTTGTTGATATAGCGAGTCGTTGGGTGGAATGATGTCTTCTCAAAGAAGCTGCTGCAGAAAACTGTTCCAGAATTTTATTAAATAAATTTCTTGCGTTATGGGATACCCAGAAGAGTCAACAGTGACAACGGACCGCAATTTATTTCACTCTTATACTTTATCTTATCAAGCATCTAGGAATAGAGTAAGTATTAACTTCTGTTTATCATCCTCAGCTCAATATGGTAGAAAGAAAGAACAGGGATTTCAAGACACAGCTGGCCATTCTAGTAGAAAAACAACACGAATCATGGTCATTACCTGCAATCCGCTTTGCATGAACACCGTAATATGTACGACCACGAGACAAAGAGCAGCATTTCTAACTTATGGGAGAGAGCTTCAAGCCCCGATCCACATTGCTCATAACTTTAGCGAAATAGTTACAGACCAAAATTTCGTAAAAGCATTGAAGCAGTCCCACGAAGTAGAACATAACCAAAAAGAAAAGCGACTCCAATACGGAAATTAAGGCCGACGGGAGGGACTTTCGTACAGTATCAGAGATGCTGTTCTCATTGCTATCCACGTACTAAGTAAAGAAAGCAAAAATATAACCTCAAAATTTATTTTTCCAGACGAGATGGCCCGTACATGATCATCAGACTAATAGGCGAAACTTGTTACCAGATTGCCAACCCCGATTCTACGGATGTCCCACTACTTAGATTTATTTAGCAGCATAAAACTGAAACAAGTTTCAAAATCCTGTGCGATTGTGAATGGGGACACATGGTAGTGCTTGGTTGTGTGGAGGTTATGGTGAAGTCGGTGTTTCATAAGGAGCCTAAGTTGCTAAAAATCGTGGTTATTAAGAGCCAAACGCTTTTTACGCCTTTGCTGCGACCGGTTTGGTTAGATTCCTTGTATCCTAAGTGGAAATTGTTTTTCGACTACGTTGGTAATATGAGAACACTGTAAGGAAACAGAGAAAACAAAGTAAGAAAGAGAAGAAAAGGGGACCGCCGGTTCAGTATCTAGAAAATTGTTTACTCTATAACAATTTTCATTGTAAAAAAAAAGTAAAAGAAATAAAGAAAAAACAACCCTTACAACTTACAAATTCAAAAGTGGGATACACCATACAATCGGAAATACTCGTAAATGAATTAAAATGTTCACAGCTGAAAAAATGCATTGGGAATGAAAACCACGGAGAATAAAGACGAATTTATGATTCGTCTTATTGAAATTCCAGCTGAACAACGTGAAAAGTTTTCCCCAAAAACCACGAAATCAGATAACACGTGGCATCCAAACGACGCTAGGGATGAGATGATGAACCCAGATGAAACAGACGAAGAGTGTTGCTTGCAAATCACGCCCCAAGAATCCTCCACTCCCTTGTCTATTTGTTGTTTGTTGCCCTCTTCTTTTCTCCTCCCCCTTCTTGTGTCGTCACTTCTTTTCTTTCTTCCCGTCATGCTCTGGATACCACTGAAGAGGTGGGATTTACTGGATGTTTTGTATCGAAAGCTCGTCAACACAATGAAAAACCTCATACCAACGGAAACTAGGCAAGCAAAGCAAGAAATTTTCATACCAAAACATTTAAACGAGTGTAAACAAGTTTTCGTCAGAATCGACAAGATCAAAACAGATCGTATGCCTTCATACGAAGGACCATACAATGTTATTGGACGTCTGAGAAAACACTTTTTAGTTCAAATAAGAGACAAAAGTGTACCGATTTCCATCGATCGACTTAAGCCAGCACATTGTATCTAGTATTTCATTTTGAATGAACCAGAGTTTAAGGTTTTAAGATCTTGAAGAGGGGTTTGGATCCAGTTCCCTTCCTCGGCCTACCGCTCCCGAGATGGCCATATAGGTACCCTGGATAGACCCAGGCGGACGGCCTGGAGACTCTATCGGACGGACGGTCTGCTCCCCCCTTGATGCAACCTACATTCAAATTTTTTGAAAAAAGAAAAAGGAATTTGTAAAACCCACAAAAGGTTAAATACATACCAAATTGTAAAGGAAAACCCACAATTCCCCTCGGTCGCTGCAAGGAGGTTTACGGCGCCCCCACTGTACGCCTAGCAAAATAAGTTTTTCTCCCTATCCGGCGGTCTCAATTGAAGCTCTCAAAGCAATCGCCTGGACGACAAAACAAACAGAACGAACAAACATGACCCACAAACATATGTAGAACATCGACTGGTGCCACTGGCTGGGGATTCGATGGGAAGCTAAGCTCTGGAATTTTTTTTTTCTTTTATAATTTACTCGCACCTAAGGGATTATGATACCCTTTTGCTGTTGCCAGGGCGCGGGCGGAAGGATGGAAGGAGGAGAAAGGAAAGCATTGTTGTGATGTAGTGGTTTGAAACTCAGGTGTGTTTGGTTTCGATATTGACTCTCCAGGGGTGGGAGTCCGAATAGGACCGAGAGATTTTCTTCACTCGGAATGATTCCGGTTGTGAATTTTAACGGTTGTTTTGTGCTTGAAAACTTTGTGATCCTCTTTGCTCTAACAGCTGAATTGATGGAACCTCATGTATGTGTATGTGTAACGGATACGATAAGACAACAGTCGGTGATTGTGGCGGAGACAGCTTACCCTCCTCCACTTGCAGAAACCTGGGCTAGAGAGCGACCCCGCATAGGCAGGAAAACTTCCTAGAACAAGATAAGTACCCTTCTTTTAACTAAATATTTCGGCATAGATATATGTGCAGACGCATATACGTACATAGCGAGATTCGCGTCTTTAGACCTTCTTCCCGTTGTGTTTTGAAACCGTTCGTAAGACGGTAAGACGCGGAACTGTGGGCCTTTCGTTAGCCGACCTATCAAAGAAAAAATTTTTTGTGCCGCGGAAAGACAAGTTCAATACAAAAACAGCGCGAATTTGTGGCAAGCATTTTAAAAAAAGTGATTTTTTCATTAATCCATTGTACGAGTAATATGGAAAAGTTCTGAAAACTACTAGAAGTAAAGAAGATGCTGTTATTTCACTTTTGTTACCAAATACAAAAGGATGAAGAAGTGACGAGCCCACGGGATTTACGGATTCAAAATAGACTTTTGATACCAAGGTATGTGAAGAACAATTATTTCAGTGATGCACGAATTGTGCATGACAAGGAAAACATAGGTCTGGAGGCTCCGCGGAGGATTTATTTCTATCAAACAAGTGTGATTGCTTACGTAAACTGATGCTTCCAAGGTAGACTGCGGTACACAAGTTAAACCATTAATGGTCAACTGTAGTACACAAACTGATGAAATCATCCCTACATATTCTCAGTAAGCAGATGACATATTAAATTAGTGTAATGCGAATTAAGTGTAATTAGAATTTCAACCATTGTTTGTATTTTGCAGATTATTGGAGCAAATAGCAAAATTGAAAGAAGGAAACTTGAAGCAGCAACAAACTATTGACTCCGTTGGTCATATTTTTGCCAAAGGCCAATTAAGAAAATTAGAATATCCTCAAAAACATGCAAAATGGTCATCAGAAGATATTGCTAATGCGATCGCAATACATGCCGCTGGCCCCCGAGCCTACCGATTGTTGTTGCGAAAATAATACCCTCTTACAGCTGTGATAACACTTAAAAAGTGGTGTTCAAAATTAGGGGTATATCCGGGAATAATCCAATTCGTGTTGAATATTATGAAAAACATCGATATGGAAGAAGTCGACAAAATTTGTATACGGATGACCAAACAAATACTGTTAAGTATTATTCACCAATTAAGTGAATGTGGTTTTAAAGTGTGTGTAATCGTCTGTGATCTCGGGCGAACAAATCAAGGCTTGCTGCGTGAACTTGAAATCACGGTTACAAAATCGTTTTTTCAAATCCCAACCGATGAATCAAGGAATGTGTATGTGTTCGCTGATGTGCCTCATCTCATAAAACTCATCCGGAATAACTTCGATGATGATGCTGGTTTTATTTTGGACGAGCCAGTCATGTCCAAAGGAATCATAGAAGAGCTTATTTAGAAAACTGATGATAAGTCTGATTTGAGTATTGCATACAAAATATCACTAACCAATTTGTATGTTAAAGGTGCAGAACTTCAAAAGGTGAAACTTGCTACAAAATTATTCTCACAAATGGTCTCTCAAGCTATTATGCGGGCTGGTAATTTAGGGGAACTAAGTTCGGAAAGCTGGCTTAAGTGTTTTCTATTTTTGAACAGGTAATAATTCAAATTTCCTTAAAAATCATATGTCATCTACATCTTTACAATTTCAGGTGAATGATTGGTTCGACTGTCTCAATGTAAGAGTTCCTTACCAGGATAGTCGCGAACGAGTTCAAGGCGTTGGACTTTCAGAATCGCTTCAATTTGGAATTGTCGATGAGATGACTTCCGTAATGCTTAATATGAGGGTTAACGGAAAACGAACCATGATGCCCTTCCAGAAAGGTAATGTTGAATTAAACGAATTTTTTGTTTTTACAATCTTATAATACTTTTAGGCATTATCATGACTGAATACAGTATTTCGTATTTACTCACATACAGACTGAATCAAGATGTTTTTGAGAATTTTTTCAGAACGATTCGATCCAAAGGTGGCCTATATGATCATCCAAACTGCTTGGAATTCATGTATCGACTTCGTTCATAAATACTTGGACGAAATGAAGGAAATCTATCTATGAATGGTATGTTTTATTCTTTAAGTAACCATATTTTCTTTTAATACAACACGTGCGTATTTACATCTTCCACTGGCAATACTTTAGTAGATAATACACCAGATTTAGAAGGTACTTGCTACTTAAGTAGCACTCTACTGAAGACACTTAATCACGACTTCATAGCAACTGAAGAGCCGGTAGATGAACTGGAATCTCTACAGTACGATGGACTGGAGCATTTGGCAGGATACATTTGCCACAGGATCAAGAATCCAGATTTAGCTGTTCAAAATAACCAGCAAGAGACATCGTTCACGTGGACTAATCAGCTGACGGGGGGATATCTTCGAAAACCTATAGACGAAATGATGGTAAATATGGAGAAGATGGAGACAATTTTTAAAATATTTAATAAAGATGATATATTTTATTGTCGTAACTATTTAAAACAGTTACTTAATCTCTCAAAAGACATATCGTCCGAAAGAAAAGTGAAAGAAATTTTCTTCCGTTCACGTATGCACTCTAGAATTATACACCTAAATAACACAGTAGAAGACAATTTAACAAGTAGAAAAAGAAAAATGATAAAAACAATATTGTAAAATACTAAAGTTAAGCTAGTCTATTTTGAATTTCTGATATTTTTTTGTAAACATAGAATCATTTTTATATTTACTTATGTTCTAATATTGTAAATTACATACTTACATATGTATTAAAGAAATGGAATTCCTCTTTTTATGTTATATTTTCTCAAACACACACATATTAAATTTGTTTCCAGATACCCCGACACCAAGTAGAAGATTGTTGTTTTAGAATCGCTATTCATCAATATTTATCATCATAAATGAATGAAAGTCTCCATAAAGAATTCGAACTCAAGCAATTATTAACGAACAGCATATGTAAACAAAAATTTATCACTCTCGGCAGCCATCTTTGATTTTTCGGTATTTACTTTTTTTGACACATGCGCAATATACATATTACCTTATTATCTGTACCGTAGCCAACAGCTGCTTGTTGCAATTCCGGTTTGTTTTTTGATTTCCTCTTGGACTCACATTCGCTTTTGCACAGTCCTCTTCATTCGCTCATCAACCACCACCTGTGTGTGTAGTTGCGGTCCCGTTTTCTTGTCCAAGTTGTTTTGCCGGCAGTCCGACATTCCCATTTGCAATAAGAGGAACAGACAAACAACGAATATGAAGACAGAGTAAGTGTACAGAAGGACAAGAAAAAACGATGGTGGAAAATGAAAAGACGAATGAAAAAAAGAATGTGCAAAAGAACGAAAATGAGCAGGAAAGATGAAATAACACTACTAAACAGGAACTCGATTCATGAGAAGAGAGGTGGAATTATAAAGGAAAGAAAATGAGTGATTAAAAAAGATGAGTGATTAAAACAGAAACCGTGGTGACAGATATTCGCTCCAGGGAAGATCGCAGTGGAGATAGATTTACGTTGTGGGAGTATCAGCTGAAGAGTATTTGCGAAGCATACAGAATAGATGAGAATATGGTTACATTTCAGGTCAGACTTAGTTGCGGTCCCAATTAACGACCTCCTGGAGGGCTTAAAAGCATTATTCCAGAATCGGGGGAGTCAATAATTCGAAATGGGTCCCTGAAGAGTCGTTCCAAGAGATTTTTCATAAAAAAGTCATATTGGCCAACAGGATTTCGGTAGATGAAACCGAATTATTGGAGTACATCATTGAAGGGATATCTGATGTCTAGATTCATTCTATGCATGGTATAATATTTTTTTTTTTGTGGCAGTCACTTTGTGTTTTATGTTTTTTTGTTTTTTTCTTTTATGCTTAAAAGGCTGACGCTACAGGCTCGAAAGCAGGGTGTGAGTGGTCGTAATGCCAATCATTTCCAAACATATGAAATACGCCTTCTTTTAAATTATTATTATTATTATTTTTATTTTTTTTTTAATAATTTTTCTCTTAATTCGTAAAAAACAACAGAATAAAGAATTCAGAATAAATCTAACAATTGAATTAAAATAGCTGCAATCTATAGTTCAAAGGGAACTAGATGAGCAGAATGCAAATTAATAAACACTAAGAATTTGTAATCTAGTGGGGTAAGACCCCACATTTCTATAACATTTTTTGTGTATAGGTATATCTTGAGGCTTGATATTAGTTTTAGGTATATAAAAAAATATAAAAATGAAAATTTTTATAAGATTTATGAAAGTAAAACAGAATAATTTAAATTATAATGGATAATAAACTCGTCTTTATCTAAGAGCCATGATTTTACTTTCTGGAAAAAGATGGATTTATTTCTTATGATTTTAATGTTATTAGGTAATGTTGAAAAGCCTAGGAGCAGTTGCAGTAAAGAACCTAAAGAAAATATGCAGATTGTGATTTGGTACTTCTACATCTTTTCTTTTTTAGCTATCTTTGCAGCCTTTAAAATATGTCTTGTTGCACCACTTAAAGATTCGTTTATAAAAATTTTAGTATTATTCTTACAACCAAAAATTCTTGATACTAAATTATTTTCATTACTTAATTTACATTTCATAATCATATTTTCCTTTAAACAGGAAATGAATTTAACTACTAAAGCCTTTACTACACTGCCTTCTGAATTGTTCTTCTTTTTAACATTGTTGACAATACAATTATCAATATCGACTGCAGAAACAGGGTGTATCTTTGCAAAACTTGCAGCGCATAATCAAGAGCGTTACTATTATTTACATCAGGAACGCCCATTATCTCCACACATTTTTCTCTCTTCTCCTGGTGCAAGTAATTGTAATAATTTACGCGTTTCTTCTTTTCTTCTAAGAGCTGATCATAGAAAGAGCAAGTGCATTTTCAGAACTGAGAGCAACAATTTCGTTGTACACTGACTGCAACGTTATTACTTGATGTAGCTGTTGATTCACATTCGGTGGTTGATTTTTTTCGTGATGATCATGTTGGCTTTGTTGGTGAGACAGCTGACTCTGCGTTTCATTTATCTGCATCGGCTGGAGAGAAAAGCGAACCATTGACATCAACCAGTTGTCGAGGTAACCGCTCACGCTCTCGTGTAGTGGAACTGGTAGGAAGGGAAAAGAGCGAAGGGAGGCTTTTCTCGCAGCAGAGCAAGCCTTACACCGGAATTGCTTGTTGGCCTTTTGTAAATATTCAATATCAGCTGGTTGAATATTTACACAATTGCAGTGAAAATAATCGTTGCAACCCACACATTTAATCTTAGGCTGGTTGCGTTTAACTTTTAGTCTGCACACACAAGGCATTGTACTTTAATTTGATAGCAAAAGAATTGTTAAAGGAAAAACTCTACACTGCTTGATCACAAAACGCGTTGACCCCACGACTTCACTTTACTTTACTTTTTACTTCCTCTACTGCTGTTTCTTTCCTCACTGCTTCCAAAAACAGATACTTAGAAAAATGGTGAGTATTCCCGTTCTTGGTTCGCCAATAGGGTCCTAGAAAATCGATATAAAGCCTTCTTCATAGAAAAGACAGCCGCATAGCAATCAAGATCTTTGACACTATAATTCCGTTGCGCATAATTTATCTTCTGAGACATGAATCACCTGAAATAGCACACTACCCACTCCAGTCGTCGAAGCGTCGCACTGTATGTGGAAGTCCGAATTTGAAAGAATAGGTGCGGTTACCAAAGTCGCTTTAAGCATGTCAAACGCGTTCAGCGC
The DNA here is from genome assembly GCA_963966105.1 of Volucella zonaria. Classification (NCBI taxonomy): domain Eukaryota; kingdom Metazoa; phylum Arthropoda; class Insecta; order Diptera; family Syrphidae; genus Volucella; species Volucella zonaria. Next base: position 152,581,044 of record OZ014530.1, on the reverse strand, counting down.
GTCTACTGTCAAAGTAAAAGTTTGTCCTTTCCTAAGGCAATCCCTCATAGGCGCGGATTGTCCGGATAAATTTGGAATAAACCGCCTATACCACCCTGTCATGCTTAGAAACCGACGGAGTTGCTTCAGAGTCTCTGGTACTGGAAATTTCTCCACCGCCGACACCTTGTCTGGGCTTGTTTTAAGGCTACCATCGCCACCTATGTACCCTAGATATTTTATTTCGCGATAGTAAAATTTGCTTCTTTTGACGTTGATTGTCAATCCTGCATCCCTCAGCTCGCCACCTTGGATAGTAATTTGGCATAGGAATCAAAATCTGGAGAACAAACACAGAGATCATCGAGGTAGACAAAGACATTCTCCTTCAAGCGATGGGGAATGACTTTGTCGATTAGCTGATACATTATCTGGGCAGCATTACACAGTCCAAACATCATGACCGTAAATTGGTAAAGCGGCCGCCCAGGGACTGTGAACGCTGTCTTCTCCCTTGATTTGGCTTCCAGAGGAATCTGCCAAAAAGCATCTTCCAAATCGATAACTGGTATCCAGGAGACGGCTTAGTAAACGGTCGATATGGGGAAGAGGGTAGGCATACTTTTTTGTCATGGCGTCGACGTTTCGTGAATCTAGGCATAGACGATTCTTCCCCCGTTTTCTCACCAAGACTACCGGTGAACTACAAGCAGTACTGCTTTCTTCGATTACCCCAAATTCCAGTATTTGATCCAGCTCGTCATATAAAAGTTTTTGTATCGCTGGCGAAATGGGGTAATGTCGTTGTTTAATGGGAGCTCGATTTTAATCTACTTCTATCACATGCTCTAGAAGCTTCATCCTGCCTAATCCCAGGATTGTGAACGATGGAAAAAGTTGTTTTATCCTCTCCAACTGCTCGGTTTGTGGACGAGCGCTTGGATTGAAGAGTGGTTTTTGGTCGGCAATTCTAGCCCCGATATAATGTTGGAAGCGACCGCGAAGCTCTTCCAAAAGTCCAGCCCTAAATATAATGGTTGCTGTTAACTCGGGACCACGAATATTTCTAAGTCTCTGGTTTTGCCATGCTATGAGATATGAGACAGGAGAAGAATAGAAAATAATCGCCTGAGTATTTTCTGATGGTTCCCATCAGCTGTCCGTATATCGGTCGTCATGTTCGTCAGAGTAATTTTGTGTCTCTTCAAAAAGTGTAGCGCCCCTTTTCCCAAGAAGGTTATTGATGCGCCACTGTCTAGCAGACCGTGGACATCCTCTCCCACGATATTTACTTGGGCGAACGATCTGTTGTCGTGGTGTATTGTTATCACAGTTATTGTTACACATTTCTCCCTCAGCCTTTATATTTTTTTATATTCACTAGTGTTCTCCACAGGCAATGTCACTTCTTCTCCGAAAATGAAGGTCTTCCGTTTAGGAGGATCGGGATACGTCCGAGCTGTAAGTGTCGTTGGGTCACCCTGCAGGATATTTAATGGCTGGGTTTGACGGAGTTTGCCGGGATTGTGGTCGGTTTCGATGGATGATGATGAAATTGATGTTCCCTTGTCCACAACTGAAGCAAGTCAACGTATGGAATCCGGAAGGACAAGCATGTGGATTCGTCAAATTTATCGTCGGCTCAGTTTTGTAGACGTTCGTTTTTTCTGTTACATTGAGTGCGTCATTGTCCGAGAAGTCTTGTTGGTGTTCATGTCTTGCTGGTTTAGTTTTAAATGCATTTTATTTTCTAAATCATTAACTCTTACATACTAACAAAAAATGCTTAAATGCTAGCTTAAAATTACTTAACAAACTTATACTAACTTACTGGCCCCACACAGGCACTCTAAGCTACTCTAAACTCTTCCGCGTAAGGGTGGTTCGTCAATCTCGGTCACGTGGCGCTTATATCGTTGGTCTCTAGATTTAGGTATCTCTCCGCTCTCTGCACTCATCTCGGAGGTCCTGTAGGAGCAGCCAAAGACAAGTGTCGAGAATCGGTTTTTAATATTGTGTCGCAGTATGTCTACCAGATCCGGTTCGTGCGGTCTGTTGTTCACATGTATCGCCATCGGCGTAAAAGTGGTCGAATGCCTCATGGGGCAACTGTTTTCTATCCATTATGGACCTATGAATTTGGTAATCCCGTCGTCCGTCCTTAAATTGTTTGATCAGCTCAGCTTTAAGGTCATAGTAGCTGAGCTGTTCATCCACCCCGATTTCTTCTAGATATTCCCAGTACCATCTTTCAGCCGAGCTTGAAACAAGGTGATGGAACTGGGCTAGCAGCTGGTTAGAAGACACGCCATTCTTTGTTTTCAGAGTTTCAATCCGAAAGACGAAAATCTCTACCGGCATTGTTTTGGATGTGCCGTCGAGTTTGATCGCCCACTTTTGGATGGAAGTGCTCATCCTTCGGGCATTATCCGGGTAGCAGTCTGCTGTAATGTTCTGGAACCTGTATATTTCTGGCAATCGAGCATTCCGTCTTTCACTGTGTGTGTTATTCCTGTTGTGGTATGGAGGCAATTCGGGTTCGTCTTGTCGTTCCCTAGTATCGTTTAAGCATCTGTTAGTTGTCGTCACGTTATCCTTGGAAGAAGAGGCACTGAAAGCACGAGATAACTCATGACGGCAATGCTCTTTTCGAAAGTTGCCATCATTGCGGTCATTCTATCGTCGAACTTCGACTTCATGTTGTTTTCGTCTCCCACCATCTTCCTTGTGGTTTGTGTGTCCTTTGACTGTCTTCTTTCTGTTTCTGTCCACGTATGTCTTCATCTTCGTCCACTGTGCTGCGCCTTCCTTCTGGTCTTCTCTCGCTATGTTCGTCGTATGCGTCTTGTCGTTTCACTGGGGCTCATTTACTTGTTGAAGCTCGCTCTTGTCGAGGGTCAAACTCCCATGTTCGCATGGGTCGGAATAACTTCCCTCCCACGGGGTTTCCGGGATCTTCTCTAAACCAGAGTCCGTCTTGTTGGTCGTTGACTTTGATGTTTCACCCCCGGGCAGCTGCTTTTGACGATCTGGACTGAACCGCATGAAGTCATACGAGAACGTCGTGAGGTCCAGGACATCCGTTCCGGGTTGGGCATTTTTATTGGGCCGCATGTGTCGGTGTTTACCCATTCTCCACCTGCCGTTTTTCCACGGAGAGTAGGTTGCTACTCGTAGGAAGCTGGTATCTGAGCTGTTCCTTGGAGCCCTTCTCTGGTTTTTAAATTCGAAACCTCCAGTAGCTACATCGCCGCAGAACTGTCCCTAGGGACTGCTCCCTTTTCTTTATTCATAGTCAAAGATGGAAAAAAAAAAGGTGTGATACGACCACGGTGGGTGGCCGTGGCTCAAGTGGTAGTGTGTTGGCTTCCCAATCGGACGGTTTGGGGTTCAATACTAGCCGTGGCCGAAAGAGTTTTTTTCAGTCAATTTACACTAATAATTTAGTCTCCCCATTAAATGTTGGATGCCACCCATGGAACGAAATAACCACTGAGCCTAAACATCTTTCTTTCTCTCTCTATCCCATTTTCTAAAAAACTTAACACATGCTGAGCCATTATAAGTGTATTCATACCCACTTGAGTGTTAAGTTCTTAAAAAAAAAAAAAAATCACAACAAATCTTTGAGGCTGCGATTCGGGTGCAAGCGAATTTTACTCGCACGAACTTAGCGAATGTAAGCGAATAAACTCGCGCAGATTGGTTCCGGTACAAGCGAGTTTACTCAATCGAAGTCGGCGAATTTATTTATCCAAATATCGTATGTAGTGGGAACGAAACATTTATCTGCGTCGCTTTTTGAAGTGTTGTGATTTGGAAAAGTTTTATCATGTCGTTGTCGCTTTGTGAAGAACAACTTTTGTTATAAAATAGTTCTTAAAGTACAAATACATTAAAAGGCGTTGTGAAAGTACTCGTAATGTTATTTTTAAGAAAAGACTGGAATGTGGAGAATTTCACAATCTACACAATTCGTTGATCAAAGATGAGCAATTTTTTTTTGAATAAGGACTGAAACGAATAAAACCTGTAAATTTTAATACGGGCTATACTTCCAGTGCGTAAAAATTGCAATCCCATTTTGTACCCAAATTAGCCTGTATATTCTCTAGTTTCAGTTTGTTATTGAGTTCGGTGCGGTTTAAAAAATTTATAAAATATGAGTCAAGAGGAACGCCGTAAAAAGATCATCGACAACTGGCTCGAAAATACTTCACGTCCAAACCATTTCATCGCAAAAAATTTAAACATAGCACGCAGTACAGTGGATTCTGTTATTAAACGATATTTGGAGACGTTGACAGTTAAGCGAAAACAGAAAAGTGGAGTTAAAGGTGGAGCACATGATACAAATGTGGACACGAAAATAGTGGGTAATATCGTAGAAAACCGGACTATGTCAACCAAACAATGGTACAAAGATCTAAACAACATAACGGTCTAAAAACACGAAAAAAACCAAAAATACCAAAAGTTACTGAAAAGCAAAAAAAAGTCATAAAAATACGAGCCCGAAAGCTATACGAGTTAATCGGCAACAAGAAAGCGTGCTTGGTTTTGGATGACGAAACTTATGTCAAAGCCGACTTTACTACTCTTCCAGGTGCGCAGTTTTACAACTCGTTTGAAGCTGAGATTCTTCCGCAATCAACAATATCGATTGGGATGGAAAAATTCGGGTCAAAATATCATTTCCCAATGTAAACACTGAAGCTCATGGTTTATTACAACGGGAACAATTAACGGAGAAGTGTCTATTGAGAGTCGTGGGGTGCACATCTCAGTTTAAATTATTAACACTACTAAATTCAAAATGAAGTGCTCACTCTGTACGGAAAAAATTGAAAGAAGTTGTTCCGATAAGATATCGTGTGGTGATTGTTTGAATTTTTTTCATATCTCGTGTGTTAATCTCACTGAAAAGGATGCGGAATATATTCAATCAAGTGGCCAATCCTTTTGTTGTGACAAGTGTGGTGTTCTCAAGCGCAGATCTATGCGTATGCCTGCACATTCGCTTCACAACAACAAAAAGTGAAGGCCAAACTGAAACTGCACCATCTACTTCTGATGGTAATCGAACACCAAAGGCTCGATCCACACCAGCCAAATCCGACACAAATAAAGATGACAACGAATGCACTCTTCAAATGATTTATTTGAAACTTTCCTATCATCACTCAACGAGCTACGGGCGGAAAATGCAGAGCTGAGAACTAAGGTTGATGTACTGGAGAACAGACTCAACTGTCAACAACAATGCCTAGTCAGAAATTGCATCGAAATTGTTGGTGTTCCAGATGTCAACAACAAAAATGCAACTGACAAGGCCAAGCAAGTCTTCAAAAATGCATTGTCTATTGATGTGCCCGATGAAAAAATTGAGAGATGCTATGTAAAGAATGTGCAAACCAAAGAAGGAAATAACAGCTCTTCCAAGAAATCAATAATTTGTGTTAGGTTCACTGACCCCTCAACCAAGCAGCGAATAATGCATGAGAAGGGAAAACAGAAAAAAAACATCAGTTGTAACATTATCAGTGAGAGTGGCCACAGCAGCAGCAGCATCAGCGGTAGTGGCGACAGTAAGGGATTCATTTACATCAACGATGCGATGACCAAATACACGCGGACTCTCTTCTTGCAAGCAAAAGATGTAAGGAAGCGTAAAAACTACAAATTTGTTTGGTTTAATAACAATCAAATACTTTTGAGGAAGGTTGAGGGTGGCAGAGTAATCTCAATCAGATCATTTAATGATCTTACGCTTATATAGCTCTTGTGTTTTATCTAAAACCTAAATGAATATTGATGATGATCTATGCGATTGCTCTTCTATTCTTAATCTAAGTAATTCAAATTGTGAAAAGGTATTCACAAACAGCACTTGCTGCAATAACAAACTTTTTGTTGTTCACCAGAATGTGAGAAGTCTTAGAGAAAACTTTTCATCCCTTGTTACCCACCTAAATTGTTTTTTGTGCATTCCAGATATCGTTTTAGTCTCTGAAATTTGGATTTATGGCTTTGAAATTAATGACTACCACTTGCCAGGTTTTAATTTCTTTGCAAATCCTAATGAAGGTTACGCTGCAGGTGGTGTCAGGTGCTTTGTTAATGAGCAATATAGAGTTGTTGAAGCAAAGAGGATCGATTTTAAGAGTGCGGATATTCTAAAGGTCTCTATTGAATTTAACAATGTTGAATATGTATTTTTATGTGTTTATAGACTAAACATGTTTTATGTTGTAACGTATATTGAAGAATTTTCTTGTCTGTTAAAAAGTCTGAAATCTAAAAATCTAATTATATTAGGTGATTTCAACTTAAACTTACTAGATAACAGTGATACTGTATCTAACTATTTAGCTCTCTTAGGATAGCACGGACTATCCTGTTTTATAACTGAACCTACGAGGATGATATCGGGAAGTTGTTTGGATCACATTTATGGTCATTTTTCCAATATCTCCAGCTCCTGTGAGAAGTGCATATTCGATCTTAAAATCTCCGATCACACAAGGGTTATTAATTAACTCTTCCTTGCGGAAAAAACATAATAATGAAAATGCAATCAAAATGGCGAGAAATGTTGATTGCCTCAAGCTAAAAAACATTCTGCTTTTTGAATGTTGGGGTGATGTTTATTTGGAAAATGATCAGTCCGTTTCTTATGCACTGTTTATTAATCGCCTCTCTAATCATATTACCAACTGCACCTCCATTTTATACTTGAAAAAATCTTCAAAAAGACTTAAACCTTGGATATCATCAAGCCTTATTAATAAGGTGAGATGTAAAAACAAGCTTCGAATAAAGTGTTCAAAATTTCCTTCCAACCTTAGTTGAGAAATCGGTACAAGAAACTATGCTCCCAACTTAAAAAAGAGATTCGAATAGTTATTATCGAAATCAGTTCCTTTATGCCAATGGAAATATCAAAAATGAAGGTGGTCAATGATATTCTAAACCAATCCTCATCCACTAATAAACCCAACGGGATTCGTGTTAATAATGCTGTAATTTCTGATAAACTTGACATTGCTAATGCCTTCAATAATCATTTCACTTCGATAGCTACCAATTTACCAGCACTAACAAGTCAACACAGTTGCCGTTTATGTTCGGTTGTTGGTAACCTCTGTGAACCACTGCAAAGGAATAGTTTTGCCTTCGAGCCTATAACTGCTTTTGAACTTTTAAAACTAATTGGTTCTCTAAAAAACACTAGTGCTTGTGGCTGTGATGGCATTTCTAATGTACTGTTGAAACGGATCGGTTACTTTGTAGTTGATATTTTAGCTGTTATTTTTAATCGCAGCATATTCTTTGGAGTTTTTCCTGAAGACCTAAAATGTGCTGACGTACTTCCACTTTTTAAAAAAGGCTCTGCAGAAGATATGAGCAATTATAGGCCTATTTCTCTTCTCCCTGCTTTCAGCAAAATCTTTGAGAAAACTGTTAAAGTAAGCATCATATCTTTTCTAAGTAACACAAATTTTTTTAGCTCGGTGCAATTTGGCTTTCAACATGGAAAATCCACCGAAGATGCCCTATTACGTTTTTGCTCTAGTATTTTCTCAAATCTTGAAGCTAAAAAATTCACTGCAGGTCTTTTTGTGGATATTACAAAAGCCTTCGATATGGTTAACCACTCAATTTTATTGGATAAGCTTGAGAAAGCTGGAATTCGTGGGTTTATGCTCTCCTGGGTTAGGTCTTACCTTTCCAATCGATCTCAAAGAGTGATCTCAATTTTATTGGATAAGCTTGAGAAAGCTGGAATTCGTGGGTTTATGCTCTCCTGGGTTAGGTCTTACCTTTCCAATCGATCTCAAAGAGTGAAGGTTGGCGAAATCAGGAGCGAAATTCAGTTTTTCAATTTGGGAGTTCCTCAAGGTTCCGTCTTGGGACCCATTTTGTTCCTTATTTACATTAATTCCCTTTTCAGTCTAAGTTTTAAAGGGAGACTCACTGCTTTTGCTGATGATATAGGCTGTTCTTATGGTGTTGATAGCGGTTTGAATTTGGTATCTGATATCAACTGGGATCTTTATTTGTTAAGAATCTGGTTCTCCTAACATAGATTAAAACTTAGCTCCAAAACTAAAATTATGTACTTTAGTCCCTCAACCCAGATTGGTTCAATTGGAGAACTTTACTTTCACGCACCAGAATGCCTAAGATTTAAACTGGCAAATTGTACTTGTGCTTCCGTTTCACCTTGTCCAACTTATTGTAACACTTTTAGTTGCAGCGACAATTGTTTTTTAATTGAAAGTGTAGAAGAGTTTAAGTACTTAGGACTTACTATAGATTCTAGGATGAGCTTTGCTAATCTAAAAGATTATTGAAAACCATCTATTATGGCATTTTTCACTCGAAGCTCCAATATGGTATTTCTTGTTGGGGTGGAACTCACATATATAAAATTAAACCACTTTTAATCCTGCAAAAAAGCGTCCTAAGAATGATATGCCGAAAAAATTCTCGACATCCCAGTTATCCACTATTTCATGATATGAAAATTCTTCCTGTCCGTCAATTGTATTGTTTTAAAGTATTGAAAACTTTCTTCATGAGATCGGGTAATCGTAATTACAGATTAATTTCCGAATATAATTTGCGTAGAAACTTTTTGAATGTAGTGTCCATCCCGATGTATCGCACCACCGCCTTTCGTAACTTTTATTCGGTTTCATCGTGCCGCCTATTTAATAAGCTTCCACAGTCCCTACGAGCTTTAACGGTTTCTGGAAGTTTCCAAAAAGGTGTAAAGCATTGGCTTTTAGATATGGATTATGCTAGCGTAGAATCAATCTTTTACGACATTCTGGTGTAACTACACTTAATACTATATTTCCTGTTTATTGCTGTTTGCTAACCTTTTTTCTTCTATTTCTTATTTATTTCGCTTCTTTCAATTCCCTACACATATTTTCTCTGATTTTTTTTTCCCCCAAATGTAAAGTTAATTTGTTAAGGGTCCCCCCACCCACAATCTTCTAAATTTGTTTTGGAATTAACATATTGTTATAATTTTTAATCTATGAATTATGTACAACCTGAATTTTGTATGAAATAAAATGTATCTAAATCTAAATCTAATCTAGTGTACATTAACGAGTGCCTAAAAAAACGGTTGATTCCTTTCTTAAACAAACACAAGGGTTCAACATTATTTTGGCCAGATTTAGCTTCAGCTCACTATGTTCATGCGACGTTGAGCTTTCTTGTTGCTAAAAATGTCGATTTTGTCCCAAAAGACATGAATCCACCCAATGTTCCACAGTGCCGTCCCATTGAAAGGTATTGGGCTTTGGTTAAAGCTAAATTGAGGAAAAGTGAGCAGTGTGCAAAGGACATAAAAGATTTTAGTGCTAAATGGAAAAGAGCCTCCAAAAAGATCACGGATATAACTATCACCAATTAAGGCCATTCGAAAGAAGTTGAGGAAAGAATGGGAACCCAAATAATTTTTTTTATTTTTTGTAATTGTTAATGAATTTAATAAAAACAGAGTTTTAAAGCAAATAACAAGAATTTACATGAATTATGAAAATATTTTTTTTTTTACTTTGAAGTTTCCAAATTTTATTCGTTTCAGTCCTTATTATATGTACAATGACTCCAAATACATTGCACTATATTTTGGCATAATAGAGAAAATGTCAATAAATTTTATTACGTCGAATTCACCTAAAGAGAAGCTGGCTCTTACTTTAAGGTAAGTAAAATAGAAACGTTATAATTTAATAATGTGTATATTTCCTCGTATACAGGGAGGACAAAAAAAATATTTTGTAAAAGAAACCCAATCCATAGTTAATTCTTTTTAATAAGTTAAAATGAGTACCAAGTGTGTGCGAGACAGACAGTGACGGCGTGATTGAGACGGATAAACACGTCATTCCGACTAGTTTGAGTGAAACAGATAGAGATGCCACGCTTGTCAAGCGGTGATGCATAGGCACATCATGCAATACTGCAGTACGTTATGCTCCTTCGCTTACAGCGCATTATTCTGTATTCGTGTTGATTGCGTGCCTACAACTTTGGCTTTCTCTGTTGGACTTCATTGCATTGCGGTTTTGATTTGCTATCTGACCATTTCTGTCGAACCTGGATTTCTTCTGGGCTATTCTTGATCGTTGATCCCGTGATTGTGTAGTGTGAATGCCATCAGGCCATCTCGATACACTGCTCAGGAATATGCTAACATGCATCTCATTTATGGGGAATGCAGGTGTAATGCTAGTGCTGCAGCCAGACTTTATCATGAGAGATACCCAAATGCTCAGCGTCATCCGAACCATCGAGTGTTTGTAAATGTGCACCGGTTATTCTCAGAGGGTCGATTTTCAAATCTAATGTTTAGTGAGGGAAGACCCGTCATGCCCTACGAGGACGAAGTCTTACAATCAGTCGCACAAGACCCTAGTACCTCAGTACGTGCAATTGACGAAAGCATAGGAGTGCCCAAAAGTGCAGCACACCGAATTCTAAGGAAAGTCAGCTCCATCCGTACCATGTACAACGAGTCCAAAGTCTGCTACCCGGAGATTATCCAGACAGAGTGCAATTTTGTCAAACGATGTTGCAGAGGTTCAGAGAAGATCCGAGATTCTTCGAAAAAATTCTATGGTCGGACGAATCAACTTTTCAAAGGGACGGTTACATGAACCTCCACCATTTATACGAGTGGCACGTGGAAAATCCACATTTGATTCGGGAAGTTTTTTTTTTTTTTAAAAAAGAATTTTACTTAACACTCTAGTGGGTGTGAATACACTTATAATGCCTCAGCATGTGTTAAGTTTTTTGGAAAATGGGATAGAGAGAGAAATAAAAATGTTTGGGCTCAGTGGTTATTTCGCTCCATGGGTGGCATCCAACATTTAATGGGGTGACTAAATTGGCTTGATGTTGATTTCTAGTCAACTACTCGTCTTACTTGAAAAAATGGATAATATTTCTTTCGGGCGAAAGAATGCATGTGGTATCAACAAGATGGCTGCCCAGCGCGTTATGCTCGCACAGTACGGGAGTTCCTCGATACGGAATACTCCAACAGGTGGATAGGGTGGTCTGGTACAATTTCATGGCCAGCCCGTTCACCTGATTTAAATCCACTCGATTTTTTTTTATTGGGAAGCAGTAAAAGAAAAAGTTTATTCTAAGCCGATAGAAAATTTAAACGAGCTGCGACAAAAAATAACAGAAGCCGTTGAAGACATCCACTTCTCATCTTCTTACAAATGATATGGTAATAAGATGGAGAGCTTGCATTGCCGCTGAAGGCAAACAGTTTGAACATTTGTTGTAAGATACAAGATCTTGAGAGTATACACCAAGAGAACGTAGTGTTCTGTGTGCTCTGTGGCGGGAAAAAATGAAATGAAATGGTAAGGGTGTCATCTCTATCGGTTTCACTCAAACTAGTCGAAATGGCGTGTTTATCCGTCTCAATCACGCCGTCACTGTCTGTCTCGCTCACACTTGGTACTTATTTTAACTTATTAAAAATAATTAACTATGAATCAGGTTTCTTTAACAAAATATTTTTTTTGTCCTCAATTAAGCGTTAGGCTAGCAAGTGTCATACCATTTTGGAATCCAGACTAAATACGCCATCTTTTAAAGTTACTGGCCAAAATGGCACAGTACATTTTTTTGTCAGTACAATCAGTTCAAGTTGGGTCATTAATGATTTTCGGATACATGGATGGACAAAAAAGCAATATTTTAGTTAAAACCGATATAGTTATGTTTCAATTTTGGACCGTAGTTTACAGAACAGTTACTCAGGGTTACGTGACAACAAAGAAATCGATTTGTCGTCACAGTACTTGAAATAAATTATTAAATTATTATAAATACTTATTATAAATTTTATAAATTTTGTTTTTGAATTATAAATTTTAGCATTTTTTTAGATATGTTGTACCCCATCTACACATTAACCCAATTTGATATTTTTTACTAAAGGTGCATTCGCCTCTTGTCCTTCTGACAATAGAATGCTCCTAACTATTTTATGTTAAAACGCTTGTTAATTTCATTTGTTGATTTTTATAATGCTAACATGTAATGCTTGAACGTTTTTTCATGAAATGAAGTCTATTATTATTATTATTATTATTATATCTTCACAGGGCGTCAGATTTCTCGATTTTTAGTGCAAAATAATTTTAAAAGTACATGACTTAGATTTTTTTTATAATTTTGGGATAACCGACACTACTTGACCTATCACCCGTTTCCGGCTTAACGTTGATTTTTGGGACACCCTGTATATCCGATTCAACATCGAAGTGGTACATGTAGACGTATTGAATCGGTGCCAAATTGTTGCAGCTAACAACGGGGATGAAGTCGATTTTTACATTCAAGTGGCGCAAAACCGGGGTAAGAAAGTTAGGAAATTACGAAATGAGCTTGAGGCTCCAACGTTGGAGCATTATGAACTACAAGATAGTCTAATTTTTCGGAAGCCCGAACCGAATCGTTTGTTGCTGTATGTGCCAATTGAGATGAAAAAGAATATTATAACCCTGGTGCATGGGAAAATTGGTCATCTTGGAACTGGCCAATGCCTCAGTCAGATACGGAAAAATTATTAGTTTCAGGGTATAAGAAACAAGATTGTTAATTTTATTAAAAATTGCATTAAGTGCATAACATACTCTGCACCGGCTCGAGTTAATGATCACAATATGCATAGCATACCTAAGAATCCAAATCCATTTGACAAAATCCATCTAGATCATTTTAGGCCACTACCTGCTCTAATATCTAAACGAAAGCATGTTTTGGTTATTATCGATGCTTTCACAAAGTTTGTACCCAATCAATTCGACAAGTACCAAAGAGCTATGTGCATCAATGGGAAAATACTTAAGTTATTATATTCTGCCAAGGCGCGTTATCATACATCGTGGCACTTGTTTTATCTCTTTAGAATTTTCAAATTACTTGCTTAGGAATAATATCGATCACATAAAAGTAGCTGTGGCATCCCCTCAAGCTAACGGCCAAGTCGAGAGGGTGAATCGTATGATCAAAGCCATTTTAAGCAAAATTCAAAGTCTGTGAATCAGGCAGACTGGTCAAATAGACTCTCTGAGATTAAATATGCCATCAACAGTACTACAAGGAATCACCTAATAAACTCCTCTTTGAGGTGGAACAGCGTGGCGCGATTGTGAAAGCTTACTGAACATTTGAATGTTAGTTTGAACCGCGGAGCAGAACGTGATTTTAATAAGATTCGAACACAGGCATTAAGCGCTATAGAAAAGTCACAAGACTACAATGAAAAATTCTTCTTGAAGCATAGTGTACCGGCTAAGGTGTATTGACTTGTCAACTTTGTAGTATTGAGGCATATTGACACCACTGTAGGAATAAAAAAAACGTTTCTTCAAAAATATCGAGGACCCTATGTTATACACAAGGTCTTGTCAAATCACCGATATGTCATAAGAGATGTTGACAACTGGCAGTTAACACAATTACCAGATGACGGTGTCGATGACAAAAATCATAGTCAAATTAGCCGAGTTGTAATGTAATAATTATTGTAAATCCTCCGAACATCACGCCATCTGTGTATAGTATCTACGAACACGAGTGACAGCGGCAGCGAACAGGAAACGAAGAGACGATCATGGTAGTGAAGAAGGATTGAGTCTTAAATTTTGTAATAAAAACGTTGTGAACAATAAAGTAATCTTGATTTTGTAATAAAATCTTAAGTGTTTATATATGTTAATTTATTACTTATTAGTATTACTTAAATTTATTAGTTACTTAACACATGTCAAACTAAAAGAAAAAGAATGAAATTGATTTTAAAAAATGGCCTTAATTAACAATACTTTTCATTAATTACATGTCCAGAATTTATGCCCAAACATGCAAAATGTTTATACAATTGACTTTCAATACTTTTTGATAAGCTGATTTCAGAATTGTTATAGCTGCAATTCATTTATATCTTCAAATGAAATGTTCAAAATATGATCCTTAAAAGCGTTTTTCATTTTGTTCCGAAACCACTCCCTTTTTGTGTACTTAAAACACAAAAAAAGGAGTCTTTTTTTCATGGATTCTATGTACATATTATCTTTTTCACCACGTTGAAATGTATAGTCATCAGTGCAATATGTTTTTCCTTTTATTATACATACCTAGTGAACATTACGAGAAATATTCTGTCATTTTAACCATTCTAGCAGTTTGCAGTAACGTTCAATGTTTGGTAATGCACTTACAGTGGGTCTGTGGGAAGGTTGAGGGTTTGCAAAAGTATTAGTAGAGTTTGCATTTATTTAGTTCATCTATGGCCAACTAGGTTAGATCACCCAAAAGGAAAACGCGCTAAATGATAGTGAAGAAAGACCAATGGAAAATGCCTTTTGGTTCAGTTAATTCTCTTATGCTATCTGTCAGCATAATGTAAAATGGAGTCGACGGATTTGGGTGTGTGACGATTTCTGTTCGATCTAATAATTAAGAGGAAAAATAGTTTTTTTTTTAACTTAAGAATAAAACTCATTTAAACGAACTTGCGCGAAGTACGATTATTTCATTACCAGTCCATTTTTTTTCTTGTGACTTTATTTAACCAAGTGCTGTTTATTGATTTCGTTAGTTTTTTCACCCAGAATGTTATTGAATTTTTTGTGAAAAGTGGGATTTGATCCTGTCCAGCGCAATTAATTTATTATTAATTAGAAACAAAATTTCATATAAAATCATATTTTGATAAGAAAAAAAAGTCAGTGTAGTTTGCAAAACGCAAGATTTATTCTCCAAAGTGGTATACTCATTTTTTGCAAAAACATGAAAATGTACATACATCTTAACATTATTTAATCAAATTATCAAATAGAAGTTAACGAAAATCGGTAGTGAATAATAACTGAAATAAGATTATCTGTACAGCTTTAACAACCGAATAAGGAAATTACTTGCCAAAAAAAAGAAGTAAAGTTTTTGAATACATTTAAAAAGGGCGTGTATCTTATCTACTTCAACATTTATCTATCAGGTACTTTAAAGTTCAAGACAGAAAATATTTTGCGGTTTTATTCTTCTATCAGGCTTATTAAGAAATTGTCGATAATAATCGAATTCTCACTCAAAACAATAATGATAACGTAAGTATATGAGCAAATCAGTGTCACTGAATTTCAATCTTGAAGACGTAAAGCGAGGACACAACTTTTAACTAGGTCACAAATAATCAGAAAAGTGTAGGATGAGCAAAAAAATTTTTTATGTACCTATTATTTTATATATTGGTCACATATGTAAACAGTAAAGAAAAGTTTCCGTTATTGTTATTGTTATCAATGAAAATGAATTAAACAGCAAAATAGAAAGAAAACAAAGAGAAGTATTCCATGCATTGGAAAATTAGATAATTCGTTGAAAAATTCCATTCAGCGGAGCTATATACGTATGTTACATACATAAAGAAAGTTTTAAAAGTAAAAAATTAACATGGGGTTAGATTCCCTGCTACGGCATGTTCGCCGTTGTCAGGCAAAATCTCTCATGACGGGAGATGATTGTGGGTGGAAAAGATTTCCGATGCACCACACAATACATATTTCTAAAAATATAGAGTCGTTCACGCGTTTTCTAAATAAGTAGATGCGTCTTTGTTTTTCCCCGAGTAATATACAGTGCGTTATACTTAATTCGCTTTTAGACTTGTACGGCCAAGTTTGCTGAACTGGTACTAGTGTTCTCTCTGGAATCCAAGTGTTGCGCGTTCGATTCCCCAAAGAGGAAAATTAACATTTTTATTTTTATATTTAATAATAAATAAATAACGAGATATTTACCAGTTGATAGAAGATAGAGAGCGGTCCGCTCTCCCCATAGGGGGATCGGCGGATGGCATGATTTAATAAGCCGATGAAGCAGTTACAACAGTCCACGCATCAACAATTGGAAGCGAAACAGACGCCAAGAAAAGGAGGAAGGTGAGACCATCTCCTAACCTTGTTAACGGCCACTCCCTATCAGCTTCATCTGAAAAGCCCCCAGTTGTGGTAAGGGAAGGGATTAAATAATAATTTTGCCCCTCTAATTACATCTGAATCTGAAGGCGAGGATGAACAATTCAAATCTTTCAATAGCGGCATTATACAGCTGCAACAAAAGCTGCTGGCCATCAAAGCCAAACAAATGGCAGAAAACAAAAACCTCAGAGCTCCCAAGTTAAGCATCCCAAACAGCCATCCAGGCAGTAACAACAATGGCCCAAAAAACATCAGCAGAAACAACAACAGCAGAAGGAGATAAAACAGCAACAACAACAGTAACAGAAACAACAGCAACAACAAACTACAAAACAAAGGGTCCCACCAATTAATACGTACGAGTATAAGATCGAACAGAAAGATACCATCGAACTATGTATGGCGGTGTGTAGATGTTGTGTACTGATTCGGTCTAAAAGCGACGGCAGTCTGCTGATGAACTCTGCAGACGCAATTGGTACGGCTGTGATTCACTGACGTATTTTATTGCACTTGTTAGATAGTTCGGTGCAGCGCCCTGCTTCATTTTCAGGACTGCTATTTAGTGTTAAGTTCCAATCTTCCTCGCATGCTCAACCATTTAAGCACATCCACCGTGTATCGTATTGGTGTGAGTCTACTGCATCGTAATATGTTTCTCATTGCTTTATTCTGAAGTTTTTGAAGTCCTAATATTTGACCGCGGTAGCAGCATGTGTATAAAACAGTCGGCAATACCAATCTTTTGTCCAATTTTTTTTTTTACAGATATTGGGTCTATAATTTCGTGCGGTTTTTTTTTTCAAAATTTGAACGTTTATTTAAGAAAAACATGTACAATAGTATTATTCAAAGTATTGCCCATCTTAAGCTATGACTTTTTCCCATCTTTCTGGCAATTTGTGGATCCCATCCCAAAATAACTGCGCCGGCTTGGCAGCCAAGAATGAATCAAGCCAAGTTTTGATATTCTACTCTGATGTGAACCGTATTTCAGTGAGGGCGTTCTGCATCGACAGGAACAAATGGTAGTCAGAAGGGGCAAGGTCTGGTCTATAAGGCGGGTGGGGTAAGACTTCCCATCCACTGTTTTCCAAATAGTTCTTAACCGGAATAGCAACGTGGGGCTGAGCGTTGCCATGATGGAAAATTATTACCTCGTGTCTGGTCGCATATTCCGTATTAAAGTAATGAAGAAGAACTCCCTGCAAAAACACTTTTTCAGGCACAAAGTTCGACATATTTGAGTGAAAAAAAATTATTGCTGTTTACGCTTCAAATGACTGACATATACTGAAATGATGTACAATGACAGTAGCTTTCCAACGCATGTTCTAATGGAATAATACAAGTTACGCCATCTCTTAGCAAACCGCATGAATTAAGTTATAAACCCAATACAATCCAGGATTATTGCTAGATGCTTGATATGATTTACATTTGCTATATTATTATTATTTATTTCTTTAAAGTTTTCATTAATTAATGTTTATCTTAAAAAATTTTCGTTTTCTGTTTAATTAACAAAATTTTTAACCATACTGTTATTCGGTCAAAACTTTGTAGTTTGGTGCTGCATTTGTCATCATCTTTTCCTTCGACGTATATTGGTGCACAGAAAAAAATCTTCCCTTCACGTATGATTTCCGTATATTATAAAAAGCAGCGCTTCCAGAATTGAGCCTTGCGGAACTCGTAGGTCTACTTCTATCGCATTTGACATTCTGTTTTTGACCTTTATTTTTTGCGACTTTGTTGAGAGAAACAATTTAACCCATTCCAGGTCTTCATCTTTTATCCCATATCTGTACATCTTTCCCAGTAGTATTCCTATCTTAATATTCTTTTCTTATTTCCTCCGCTTTACCATTCATTTATTAAAAGATAAACTGCCGCTTCACAAGAGTAATTTTTTCTAAATCCCATTGGAAAGCAGAACATATATTAGGTGTATCTACGCTTCGGTGCATCTGGTCTTGTATCATTGCAAGTGTTTCATTTTATTACAATACAATAACAATATACGCTGCTTTGCTACACTTTTACACTTTAGAAATGCTCCATCCCTATTGTTACAAAGAGTCTAAAAGTGCGAATTGAGAACACATTTTTGACAGATAGTTGTTGTCATTTAGTTCTCTCAATTCATAAAATCTCTTTAAATAAAAAGAATTGACAGAAATATGGATGAGAAAAATGTAATAAAAAGCATTTGATTTTTTTATAAAGTGACAATTATTTTATATGTAAAAAGAAATCAGCTAATTTTGACTTAAGACTCAAGGCTACAAATACGGCAAATTGCGTTCACGCTTTGGTATAAAAAATACACTTTTATAAGACCAGATACAAAAAAGCGTCAATACCACTATTATTTCTTTCCATATACGCAATAAGCTGTCGTTTTACTGAGCTCTCCAAGCTTTTGTCGATACGAAATTCCTCGCATTGTTTTTGTATTATAGGCTTTCTACTGGTGTAATCATCAACTCCTTTCACGAATTTAGATATTCTCCCTTTTGTAATGAATTGTGTACTGTTTCTAGCAGGGTATAGCCTAATCAAAGATTATAAAGTCATACAGATAACCCATTGCATGGAAGAAAAATTGTTCTATGGCGGGTCGTGCTGGCACGATTATAAAGTCACACAGATGACCCACTGCTTAGAAGAAAAATTGTTCTACGACGGGTCGTGCTGGCATTATTATTATTTTTTTTTAATAATTTTTGTTTTTAAAAATTTTTATTGCTCAGCAAAGATTTTTAATTTTCGTCCTGTTGAGAGTTTGAGAGTTTTTTGTCTATGCTCCTTTGCAGTGTTTTCTCAAAAGTACCAAAAGAAGAAAATCTACAATATCGGTTTTATGTTTACTGCACTGTAAACCACTTATGAGTCGAACTTTTGCATATGGTTCTTTATGTCAATTCTTTCAGTTACTTAGTGTTGTTTGTGGGGTACGCACGCGCCGAGAACCTTTATATTTTGCAACTTACTAATAAACCTCCTAAAATGTCTTGCAATTATTGTAATAATAAAGTTGAACGTACGGAATTAAAAGTGGTTTGCTGTAACTGTAAAAAACTATTTCATGCTGCGTGTGTAAATATTTTGCCGGCAGACTTGGAATTTATGAAAAGAGACAACAAATCCTGGAGATGTGTAAATTGCGGTACAGCTAAAGTTCGCGATTCTCCTTCTGGTGAGGCACTTGTCTGTGTTTTCAGTGAAACAAACAAACAACTTCACAAAAAAGTTATAATCCAATCCGACACTCCAACAAAGTTCATCTCAACAAGCAGTAAATGTTACGCTACAAATGATATATTCCGAAATTCTATAAGTGACGGAAATTCAGAGTTCCGATTGAAGAGTGCATGAGAAAAATTAATTTACTGGAAGACAAAGTAAACTACTTAGAACAACAAATGATAGCCAATACTGTTGAAATTTATAACGTTCCTGCTCGAAACAGCGATACATCCACTATCGATCTGGCGCTAAAAATTTTTCGTGATGGACTGAACGTAAATGTTACTGAGAAAGACATCGACTATTGCTACACAAAGAAAATTATAAAACGTCATCATAACACATCAAACAATGATCAACAAAGCTTCAAAAATATTCTTCGGGTACGGCTAAAACTCGTCATTGCAAGGAAAAAGTAATGAGTGCAAAAAAAGAGAAGAGAGAACCGCTAACAACAGCTCTAATCACCACAGAAGCGACATCAGAGAAGATGTACATCAACAAGGGCTTAACTTATCGGACTCGTCAACTCCTGAAAGCTGCAACATTAAAGAAGATCTCAATGAAATACAAATATGTCTGGACTAGGAACGGGATATTATATATGCGTAAGAATGAGGGTGACAATTCTATTAGTATTACTTGTGCTGCTGATCTTGAGGAATTATGAATTCTGTTTATACTGTCCCTAATACTGCAGATATTCCATCTAACTCTAACAAAAAATTGCATAAGCCGTTGAAGACATCAACTCCAGAAGACATGTCTTATCACCATATCATTTGTAAGAATATGCAGAGCCTGCATTGCCGCTGAAGGCAAACAGCTTGAACATTTGTTGTAAGATACAAGATCGGTAGATAGCGATCCTGAGAGTATACACCAAGAGAACGTAGTGTTCTGTGTGCTCTGTAGCGGGAAAAATGAAATGAAATGACAAGGGTGGCATCACTATCGGTTTCACTCAAACTAGTCGAAATGGCGTTTTTATTCGTCTCAATCACGCCGTCACTGTATGTCTCGCACACACTTGGTACTCATTTTAACCTATTAAAAAGAATTAACTATTTTTTTTTTGTCCTCAATTAAGCGTTAGGCTAGCAAGTGTCAAACCATTTTGGAATCCAGACTAAATACGCCATCTTTTTAAGTTACTTGCCAAAATGGCACAGTACATTTTTTTGTCAGTACAATCAATTCAAGTTGGGTGATAGAATGATTTTCGGATACATGGATGGACAAAAAAGCAAGATTTTAGTTAAAAACGAGTTATGTTTCAATTTTGGAGGATAATTTACAGAAGAGTTACTCAGGGTTACGTGGCAAAAAAAAAATCGAAGAAAAGCAAAGATTTGCGGTCACAGTACTTGAAAGATCGTCACAGGGTGTCAGATTTCTCTTTTTTTTTTAATGCCAATAATCTTAAAAGTACATGACTTAGATTTTTTTTTTTATAATTTTCTGATAACCGACCCCACTGGACCTATCACCCGTTTCCAGCTTGACGTTGATTTTTGGGACACCCTGTATAGCTGGTCGCTTTGAATTTCCTGTAATAATATTGTTTACAAATTATTAGTTAAATTGCCATCTTTGTTTTTTTACTTTATTTTTCCCCCTTTTTCGATCATAAACAAATGAATTTAATTCGATTTGCAATTTTCTCTTTCCTTTGCGATCGACGCTCAAAATCAGAATGGCTTCTCTTCATGTGATAATTAAAATTGTTTCATTATTTTTGACGGCTAATACGGTGTGTTTGTGCCTGTTCACATTGGGGGTGGCAGGAAGATCCGAAAGAGAAGGAAAGCTTTTTATTAAAGTGGGAAGAAGAAGGGTTGCTTGCACCAAAAATCCACCTCTGAACTGGATTTTCGGGTAAAGCATGACTTTTTTTCCATATCGTTCCATTTCTGACAGGTTTTTTCATTTTAGTTTTGATCGTTGATAAGCAAAGTGTAAACAACAGGAAAAAAAATGTCTCAGGTCAACTGCTCAAATTTAAATATTAAAAATAATCCTATTCAAGTGTTTTGTGTTTTTGTTCAAAGTTCAACAATTTTGGAAGAAATTTTGCTGCCACGCGTTTCATACCCAAAACATTCGAAAAAATTTCATAGCATGAGCCAATCGATATGCCAACATCATCAGCGACTTCTCTGATTGTGATTCGGAGATCGTTCATAACCATTTCTTTCACCTTTTCCACGTTTTCATCAGGTGTTTATGTGCTGGGGCGTCCGCGTCGTTCGCCATCTTCAACGTCTTAACGGCCATCTTGGAAAGGCTTATATCACTCGTAAACTCTTGTTTTACTCATAGCTCATCATAGGCCTTTGTTAACATTTCACACACTTTGTTACATTTTATTTCATTTTTTGATAAAAATTCCTAGATCTATTTCTTTTAACAAACGAAAATCGCCGAGCTCATAAAAACACGTCTAACCTTAGCGACTGCCACAGACAAAGTAAACAATGAATACTTCAGAGGCATGTATACCAACATAATCGGAAAATCGGACCCAAAACCGCGAAATTTAAAAATTCCCGTTATTTTCTTAACATACCTCATATGTAACTGAATACTGTGTTGTAAACAGACAAGTTCTTCGTAAGTAGTACATGCAAATCTGGTTTTCTTTTTCATGACGTTCGCGACTATTTTGTGTTTGTTGTAAAACAGAGTAGCTTGTGGGCTTTTTGCTTCTCCAATTTTTCGAAACTTAGGGTACTGCTGCCACATTTTCTGTAAATTTAAAGATAGTGGATTGTGCCAGACGACTATGATCCGGAAGCATTTCCATGTGAATGCATTTTTTATTCTGTCGAATAGTTCCGAGAACATCCAGTCCACACCTTCAAAACTTGTGAAGAAAATAACAGTCCTGCTGGCTTTGTACTTGATTGGTAGTTCCATCAGAACCTTCTTGCCCAAGTTTACAGCTCTTTGATGTCCATCTTCTTTATCTGCAAACAGAATTCCTTTGCAAGAGTATCCACCACACTTTTACATATGTCATATTTCGCAAGCTTCGATGGTATACTAGATAATGCGTTAATCTTGTGTTTCTTCTGTATGGGAATAAATTTTTATCAACGGTTATAACTCCTGTATGTTGGTATATGCGCAGTTTCCAGATAATGATTCAGCATTGTCCAAATGTCCCGAATAGGAGCTGTTTTATCTTTACCAAATGAATCTTAGAAACCGATTTGTAGCTTGAAATCGGTTTGGCGGCCTCGTTGCTCTGAATACGGGGTCTCTTCTAGGCATATTGTTCTCCTCCAGGCATATAATTCCCCTCCAGGCATATAGTTCTCCTCCAGGCATACAGGGTGAATGACTCGAACTCCAACTTTTTAAAATGCTATATTTTTTTTGATAAATTTTATTGTGGCAAAGCAAAAAATGTTGGAAAATACATAAATTTTCAAATTGTATCAGTAGTTTTCAATATGTCCAGCTTTGGCGCAAATAATGGCCTTGAGACGGCCGAAGAAAGCATCGTACGCTGCACGCAAGTGGCTTTGCGGTATTTTGGCCCATTCCCAGCGAAGTGCTTGTTTGAAGTGGTCCAAACTTTGAAACTTTGGTATTTTTTAGTGCCAACATTCGCCTTCAAAATACTATACCCCAGACAGAGAAATCCAACGAATTTGCATCCGGAGAATTTGCAATCCATTGTGTCGAAGAAATGAAGTGTGGAACATTGTTTTTTTACCAATCTTGGTTGACGCGCGCTTTGTGAGACGGTGCCAAGTCTTGTTGAAATGTCCACGGTCTCCGACGGAAATGATTTTTTGCCCAACGCTTCAATACTGCCTCTAAGACAGTTTCACGGTATACGATCGCATTAATTTTGACGCCACTGTCCAAAAATACGAGCGGAGAGCGACCATCGGCGGTTATGGCGGCACAAACCATCACCATCTGCCTGCCTGCTGCCTGCTTTCTGGTAGCAGTCCGAAGGTGTAAATTTTTGAAAGACCTCTCTGGCAAGTATACTCGGTTATTTTGTTTGTTGACATATTGCTCGATTACAAATGTCGACTCATCGGAAAAAACCAAATTCGGCAACTCACCACTTTCGTGCAAGCGTAGCAACTCCTTCGCTCTTTCGACTCTAACTTTTTTCTGTGTAAGATCGTGTGCTTTTTGGAACTTCAATGGCTTGAGCCCAAGCTCATTTTTCAGTATGTGTTGCATCCGTTCCAACGATATGTTGAGCTCACGAGCCATTTTTCTTCCACTTCGACGCGGATTTCGCTCAATTCGAGCATTCACTTTCCGAACCATTTCTGCCGATGTTGCTGTTTTTTTTATGACCACCTCCATGGCGTTTTGCAACGCTGCCAGTGTCACGGTAACGAGCTATAGTTCGAGACACAAATGATTTGAGATGCTGGAGGGCTCTAACGATAGCTACTTGTGGTTTTCCAGCCAAATATAAAGCAATCACACTATCACGTTTGAATTCCATCGCGGGTAAAAATTTTTCAACACAACTGAGACGCAAATCGTTTAAAAGGCTTGTAAATAATAAAATTATTTGTCATGTGTCACAATTTGAGCTCACTGTCATGAACGGTTTGAAAATTATAGCAGTCTAAAGTTGGTTGCAGTTCGAGTGATTCAGGGTGTATACTAGGTGGAGTGAAAAATTTTTTTTTTAAATGTTTTTTTATATTATTCAATATAGTCCCCTTTTAGTTTGATACACTTATCCCAGCGATTTTCCAACTTCTTGATCCCGTCCGAAAAGTAATTTTCCAGAAGGTCTGCAAAATACTCCTCCGTGGCGTCGATGATTTCCTCGCGTGAGCAGAATTTTTTATTGATGAGCCATCTTTTGAGGTTGAACGCTACAGTGTGTACACCCGACATGACTGCCCACTACGCAGTCGAGAGCAACTAACAGGATCATATGATTGCCTAAACAATTTGCGCAAATGGTTTTCAATTACAATACTTCTCGCAGTGTCCGTCCAAACATCTGACAGTTGTGACACTGTGTGATTTTGTTCTTGATGCGTCTTTAAAATGTCAACCTTACTTGGGTGCGAAATTTTGACTTAATATTTTTCTTTAGATTGGCTAAACGGATAGAACCATTTTCAAACTAAATAATGTAAAAATTTCAGCAAGACCGAAGAGAATAATTTTAAATGACATTTCGCTTTTGAGAAAAAAATGTACACTTTTTGAATATCAGGCCACTGCACACAGTATTAAATGGATTTAATGATTTATAAGAGAGTTTTATGCCAATCGAGATTATTCGAATTGATTAATCCCTAAATTTTAAGGTTTTTAGAAATTGATGCACAAATTCACCAATTTTGTGCAATATCCTTTATACGGGACACCCATTAGTTTTTTCATGATTTGCACATCGGAAGACATTCCATGTTCATTGTCTGTGTGAAATTGGAGGTCATTTTGTTCCAAATTAGGTTGTAGCAGTGTTGCAGTAGAAGGGACAACAGAGTGAACTAAAGAAAACGGCAAAAAAAAAAAAACCCGCGCGGTTCCTTTTCTGAGATGTGATCTCGTTGATTGTTTATTGACAACTGATAATTGTAGGTGCATACATATATAACGTCTGAGAGACTATACTGTGCTACACAAGATGTGCGAGTATAACTTTGCTACATAAAGATATAGCTTTGCTACATACCGCCCGCCTCGTTATTTTACTGCAAAAGGGCGAAACAAAAGGTTAACAGTTCAAAATTCTTAAAACTTTAAATGCGAGTAACTAAGTTGCTATGCGGCGTATGGTATTTTTACAAAAGCAGAAAATCTAATCAGGGGTTGAACTTAAGTATACAAATTCAATATCTGAATTCAAATGCTATAAAATATTAAATTTAAATATTAATTTCAAAAGTGACACAAGTTTTGACTAAAAAAGAAAGTTATTGGCTAGTGTCGTAATATAAAATGAAGGATTATACAATATTTAAACAATCACAAATATGGTGGTCCAAGACGTTTTGCAGGCGGCCTTCTGCCTGCAAGACGCACTAATAGTAGGCTAAAAATCAATTTTTGATAACAAAAGGCTGTATCTTTGTGTACTTAAATACCTACTTTTCCTATTATGCATTTGTTATTTTCCATCCATCCCGATTATGCTAGATGGACTATTAAAGCATTAGAAAATCTAGGTAACATAAATAAAACTCACCCTGATCTCTTGGAATTTATTAAAAAATGCGGATTCGGGGTTAAGAGAACTAAAAAGAATTTTTCAATGTCAGCTATAGACCTAACCTTAGAACAGACCATAAACGCCGATGCTGCAAACAGGTTGACTGGTGTTTCATCATTTACAAATTCGATATCTGCATATCACTCCCATACCTCAACCTTTTGGTCATTTAGATGGGATTATCGTGAAAACTGATAAGTCTGCTTTTCTAAGACATTTAGAAAAAATGGCTATTCACTCTTCTCCAAATCAAATCAATGCTATTATTGTGCATGGGTTTTTTCTCTGGCATACCTTAGGAGACTTAACATATGATAAAATCGCTATGCACCTACTTAGAAAGATCTGCCGAATGAATGCGAAGAATATTCATATAGTATTCGATCGCCTAATGTCACCTTCCATAAAAGACATTGAGAGAGATAGGCGAAACTGTTCACTCGATCAAGTTAAGTACAGCTCTTTGAAAAAAAATCAGAGAAGACCACCTAATTTTATAAAGGCTTTGAGAAATAGTTCTTTTAAAACAAAACTAAATGCATTTTTGGTCGAGGAATGGTGTGAAGGGGAGTATTCCTATGTGTTTGGAGAAAAAAATATTTTCGTAACAAATAGTCACGAGTGTTTTTCATTTAAGAATAAAAATGGTCAAGTTGTTCGAGAAGTAGTGAAAGAGGTAATCAGTTTTCAGGAAGAAGCAGACACCCGCATGATCTTACATCTGTCATTTTTGCCCGAAGACAGTTCTGTGGTGATAAAGTCTTCTGATACGGACGTCTTAATTATACTTCTTTATAACTTACCTAGCCTAAGAAATAACGTTAAAGTATGGATTGAGGTAGGAACAATGTCGAAAAATACCATACGATATATAGATGTGAATTCAATTTATAATAAATTGGGTTCAGAACTGTGTGCAGCCTTACCTGGTTTTCACAGTATTACTGGATGCGATTATTCACCGTCTTTTTTCAAAAAAGGTAAAATTAAACCATTTTCAATTCTTCAAAAAACCCCTGATTTACAATTAGCATTATCAAAACTTGGGAATGAAACAACTGTTGGTAAAAAAGATATAAACGAAATACAAAAATTAGTTTGTTGTATGTATCAAACCAGAGCCATCAATGTAGATGAAGCAAGATATGAAATATTTTACAAAACTTGCAAACCTACAACAAAAAATGTTTTTAAAAACATCAGAAGGCACATATATCTGCCGAATATTAAATATATTCAAAACTAAATGTTTGCTTTCACTTATTTGTAGGTTTTGAAGGAATTCTTTTGCCTCCAAATAAATCAGTTCTTCTACAGCAGGTTAGAAGAAGTAATTACATCTACAAGATTTGGAAAAATGCTGTGAAAAACGAAGAAGTCCAATTCACACCTGCGGAAAGTGGGTGGATGCTTACCAATAATACGTACAAAATCAATTGGTTTGAAGGTCAAACTACACCGGACAAGTTAGAGGACATTGCTCAATGTCCTATAATATGCGGATTTGATAGCGACAACGATGTTTTCAGTACCGACTCATCGAATGAGAATGAATAAAGTTAGATTTTCCCAACTTAGTTTTTGTTACTATTGAACTACTATTAGCGCGTCTTGCAGGCAGAAGGCCGCCTGCAAAACGTCTTAGACCACCATATTTGTTATCAGGGCGCTTAACTCTACATTTTGAAATGATGGTAAAGTTGTTATACCAATTATTTGTATTTTCGAGGAAACTGCATTTTTGATATAGTATTACTCACCATTGCCCCCACTAGAGCAAGCAAGACGCTAACATTTAAAAATAACTACTCAAGAAATATCTAATTATGCAAATTATTTTTTGTTATCATTCACACCCAAAAATTACTGTGGGCTCTTAGCCTATAGTGTATTCATAGAATATTCAAAATATCCAAACGCAATAAATCACCTGAAACCGAGGACAGCCGCCTGTCCTCGGATATTAAATATCGTCGGATAATGAATAACGCGAATAGTGTTCGGAAAAAGGACTCTAGTGCTAACTACTGGAGTCCATTACAATGTCTACCTGATAGTGACAACAACGAGTATATGGACGAAATAGTTACGGTTAGTGAAAAAAGAGTGTATGTATCACCAATCAAACTCCTCAAAAAATCTAGTGATTATGTTCACAGTGTAATGAAATCTTTAAACATCTCCGATTACTGTATAAAAAGAATATCCATCGGGATAAAAATTATTTGTGAGTCCCTTACATCTTACAAATCAGTGTTCGACAAGTTAAAATCGGAAAACTGTCAGTTCTTCTCACATGATCTCCGCAGTGAAAAAGCTTTTAAAGTGGTTCTCTATGGAATGGGCGAAATGGACGCAAATACATTAAAATGTGAACTTACTAAAATGGGACTAAAATGCATTAACATTAAAAAGATAACGAAAACGTACGAACGTTATAGTGATGTTTTTTACTTAATTTCCTTAGAAAATGGTTCAATTAAAATGTTTGATTTAAAAAAACATTATCGGTCTATCCTACATACCCAGGTGAAATGGAGTATTCAAAGAAAAGTCAAAGGCAAAGTGACTGCAGCGGCTCTCATAAATCTACGGATCCAATCTGTGTCAATAGAATAAAGTATTCCGAGATGAAAGAAAAAACCTTAAAACAAAAACCAAAAGCACCTTACAACAACACATCGCACTTCTCAGGCCGTGCTCACACAAATGCTACGCACACACAGAAACATTTTTCTTTCGCTTCTACTCGTATGTCCGAATTTCCTATGCTGCCTCTGCCGCATCATCTTCGGCAAGACAACAGTACTTATGGTAGCACTAGCTCTCACCCTCAGTCCCAAGCACAAGCGGTACCACGAAATGTGTGGGAGAAGAAGAACATGAATGAGAGCAGCTCTTCCAACAATGCTTCCAACAATATTCCAAGCAACATTTCTAATCAACATTCACTGTTTACGATCGAGGAACTCAACTCTTTAGCAATGGAAATGATTACAAGTTTATCTACATGTAAATCTAAGGTACAATAATTTCAAGTTATTGCACATTTAGCAACTAAATTTCTGTATAGTAATGATAAGTACTCGTAATATGATAGATAGTTACATTAAAATTGTTACTTGGAATGCGAGAGGGATACGAAGCAAAACTTCAGAGTTTCTAAATTTTTTAAATAACAGCAACTTTGATGTTGCTTTGGTTACTGAGACTTGGCTTAAACAAGGTATTCATCTATCAACACTTGAATTTAAATGCTACCGTAATGATAGGGTCAATAGGACTGGGGGCGGTGTTGCGATTCTTATCAGAAGATCAATTCAACATTCGCTCTTACCTATTGTCAAAACGCGTCATGTTGAGAACGTGGGAATTGAAATAAAATTAAGGAATCAAAGGTCAGTTAAGGTTTTTTGTGTATATTTTCCGGGTAAAACTGCATCAGACGAGAAAAGAACTAGTTTTAAAAATGATTTGAGAAGACTTTTCACCTTAAACGGTGACCTCCTAATTGGAGGAGATCTAAATTCCAGGCATAGGAATTGGGGTTGTGTCAGAGCGAATGCATGGGGAAATTTACTTTCTGATTTTCTTGTTATGTTGCCAATCTCTGTTCTGTTTCCTGCTGGTCCAACCTATGTCCCAGCTAGTTCTCGTGGTAGTCCTTCCGTCCTTGATCTATTCGTTACAAATGTGTCTTCTTACATAACAAACCCAGTGTCTTTAAATGAACTTAGTTCGGATCACAATCCGGTTTTCTGTCGTCTTCTATGGTCAGGAGAAAAAAAAGTGGAATATGTTCAAGATTTAAAAAACGCCAATTGGACGCGATTTCGTTCAGTAGTTAAATCTAAACTTAGTAATATTCCCATGGATATCGATGGCATATGAACTAAGTAAGACGTCGATTGTCTTGTAAACGATTTTTCAGAACATGTTCTCAGGTCGGTCGATGAAAGTATACCAAAAGTTCCCAAAAAGAACCACTGCTTAAAGTTACCTTCCCAAATACTGAACCTAATTAAACTGAGGAATATTTGTAGAAGTAATTGGCAACGGTATCGCCAACCCATATTCAGGCACCAAATGACATACCTGAATAAACAAATAAGCATACAAATTTCAGAGTTCCGTAACCTAGAATGGAACAAAAAACTCAATATACTAAAACCTTTCTGGAACATCGTCAAATTAGTAAAAAACAAAAGCAGACAAATACCTTTTTTAAAAAGCGCTTCGATTACATAAACTTTTCCAACAATCATATTGTCTCACAAAACTGGTGATGCACACACCAACATTCTTGTAAGCAACACCATTCAAGCTTCTTTAGAGGAAAGGTTAAATCATCCTTCTACCACTATTTTTGTTACCGAAGAAGATATACAATTTATATTAAATAACCTTGGGCCTAGAAAAACAGGAGGACTTGATATGTTAAGAAACATCTATCTAAAGCAATTGCCCAAATCAGGTATAAAATACATACCATTCATTATAAACGCATGTCTAAAAATACAATATTTTCCTGATATGTGGAAACTTGCAAAAGTGATACCCATATTAAAAGCTGGTAAACCTCCAGAAAGTCCAGAAAGTTATGGACCTATCTATATGAAAAGGTAATAGAGGAGAAAATCTTAAAGTTCACAGATGATCATAAAATTTTTCCCAACGAACAGTTCGGTTTTAGGCGTTATCACAGTACATCCCATCAGGCGCTAAGAATATGCAACTGCATTAAAAGAAATCGGTCAGAAGGAAAATCTACTGGCATGGTCTTATTAGACATTGAAAAGTCATTTGACTCTGTTTGGCATGAGGGTTTGATATACAAAATGGTACATTTAAACTTTCCTCCATATCTCTGTAAAATAGTCCAAAGTTTCCTATCCAGTCGTCGTTCCAACGTTCATGTTAATAGTAGTACCTCTGACCTAATATACTTTTACTCTGGTGTGCCACAAGGCTTAGTTCTTGGCCCAATGCTTTATAACATTTATACATCTTATATACCAAAGTTACCGCACTGTGATATAGCCATATTTGCAGATGACACCGCAATATTTTCATCTCATGAATTCGCTCTTAATATTGAGAGGAATCTCAAAAATGGAATGGTAATATTATTAAAATATTACCACAAATGGAAAATCAAGCTAAACGAAGTAAAAACTCAGGCTGTTTTCTTCACTCGGAAAAGAAAGTCTTGCTTTCTTCCCAGCTCCCAACTTCAACTGAATGGAAGCTATATAAATTGCGAACCCTCTGTCAGATATCTAGGTATTTACTTAGATACCAAGCTTACATTTAAGGACCATATTACTAAAACCATAAAGAAAATAGGAATAGCAATAAAGATAATGTATCCATTTATTAATAAAAAATCACTACTTTCCACTGACAATAATATTATATTGCACAAAGTAATCTTCCAGGCGGTTCTGCTATATGGATGCCAAGTATGGGACGACGCTGCAACTTGTCACATAAACAAATTGCAAATCTCGCAAAATAAGATCTTAAAAATGGTGCTAGATTTACCTTGGCATAACTCAACTCGTGATACTCATGTAAGAGCGAATGTTGAATTGATTGTTCATAGAATCCTTAAACTTAATAATACGTTTAAAAGAAGATGTAGTTTTGCTGATAATCCGCTTGTAAATGAATTATGTACTTATGATTGATAAATGTTGGGTATACATATTTATTAGTATATGTTTATTTATGTTAATAATTTATTGTTACTTATTTATTGAATATTTGTATACGTACATATGTACACCTCTATGTATGTATTATTGTTTTTTTTTTATTTTATTTTATTTATTTATTATTTTTGTTTTTGTAAAGAGAATTTAGTCATTTTGGCTTCTTTATTATTTATTAATTTATTATTTATTTATTTATTTATTTATTTATTTATTTATTTATTTATTTATTTATTTATTATATACTTATTCATGTTCTGTATATTTATTCACACTTATTTATGTGCTTATTCATCGTTTTATGTACATACATATACGTAAGTTTATCTCGATATGTATCTCCGTATATGCATATCCTTTTTTGTTTTTTTCTTTTCTTGTTTTTTATATTTAAGGTTTTGTTTTCGTTTTTCCTTCAAATTTTTTTTGACTGTTTTTTCTCCACGCATCCTTAATAGAACTAAAATAATGTTTCAGTAGAAAGATAAAACGTCAAATCATCAAATATCTGTAAAATGTGCAATAACAGTATTTCTGTAATATATTTGAGTACGAAATAAAAATCTATCTATCTATCTTCTTAAAATCCAGTTACAATTTACCAGTTACATTAACATTAGAAGAAATATTAATGACATAGGTATTTTTGAACGGAAAATAGAGATAATGTCATTTCAAGGCTATGTAGTTAAAGCTTTAATAAAGAAAAAAAAAAAGAATGGGTGGGGTGGTCCCATAAATTAAATCATACATATTATGACAACAAAAATTAACAATTAGTTTATAAAATTTTTTATGAAAACCAAATCGAAAACTAAACATTACACCAAAATATCAGAGAAGAATATTAAACAAAGATTCAACACTCTCAACATCAAGGGAAAAGAGCCAATTTTTTACAAGTTCTACGAAGACAAGATGAGAATTAATCGCTCGGATAAAAAGTGGAAGTTTGTTAAATAACCGACACGAAAAAACACTATAAAAGTTTAAAATCGCGGTTGTACGAAAAACGGGTACAGTGACTTGATTTAATAAATTGCCACGTAAACTGTAATTGGCGATTTGTCTGAAGTTTAGATATCCTGTTTTTCCTTTGCTTTTGACTTCTGTGTTGATTCACAAAGAGCGCATGATTTAACAAAATTTGTAATATCCTCGACCATTCCAAGCCAAAACAAACAGTCTCTAGCACAGCTAACTGACCGCTGGATAGCAGGATGTCCCTCGTGAATTTTTGCAAGCATTGTTTTCTTTACGGAAGTTGGTATTACAATTTTTTCCCCTTTCATCAAAATTCCTTTCTCGAGACCGAGTTCATCTCTGAAATTCCAGTATTTCTTGGCTACTTCAGGAATTTTATAAAGCTCACTAGGCCAATCATCTCGAAAATGCGTTATGATTTCTTGGAGCTGAGCGTTTTTATTGGTGCTTTCAACTATAGTATTACGAGATTCTTCGGACACCTGCAAAAGAGAATTAACTTCCAGTTCTTCTTCAGTTTCGTCTTTAACCTGGCGCTTCGAGATTTGCCTACATTCTCTGCTCAAAGCATCGGCTAATGCGATTTCTTTGCCTGTTCTATAAATAACTTTAGGTCCATACGGCATCACTTCATACAATATCCTTTGTAACCTACAAGGAGCACGGTGCAAGGGTTTCTTAAATATTGACTCGTAAGGCGGCTTCCGTATACATATTCGTGGAAACGCTTACACGCAAATTGTATTGCCAGTGCTGCCTTTTCCATTTGAGGATAATTCTGTTGTGCAGAGATTAAGGCCTTCGAAGCATATGCAACCGGCTGGTCGCCGTGCAACAACGCTGCTCTTAAACTATGCTTACTAGCATCGACCTGAAGCGTTACCTCGGCATTTGAGTCAAAATAGCGCAAAACCGGTATACAACATAGCACCCTCTTTAGTTTATCGAATGTTTCTTCGTGATTTTGGTTCCATTCCCAGCAAACGCCTTTTTAATTAATTCTCGAAATGGTTGCGTGAGTTCGCACAAATTTCCAATAAACTTTCCGAGGTAAGTTACCATCTCCAAAAGCCTTTGAAGTTCCGTAACATTAGTGGGTGATTTTAATCTGTTAATAGCTTCGACTTTACTTTAATCTATCTGAATCCCGTTTGTCGTATGTACTAAGAACTTTACCTTTGTAGAGCAAAATACGCATTTCTCTTTCTTTAGTTTTAAACCTGCCTCAAGACGTATGGTAAGCACTTTCTCTATTAACGACTTCAATTTCTCCCTTGTCTCCGCGTGCAGAAGAATATTGTCCATGGACACCTCGTCTTTATTAGTTTCTATTGTCAATATCATGAGGAGATCATTTGAATATGATGTGCTGTCGTTTTCGCTTTCTTCTTGGGTATCATCAACTGTATTTATGTACCTATGTCTTTTTTTTCTACAAAACCTCGCAAAATGACCCTTTTGTCTACATGAATGACAAATAGCGTTATACCATATGCTGTACATTGATTTTTTGAATGCTGCGAACCACAACGAGAACAAGAGTATTCATAGCCCATATGTTTTTGTGCATTTTGATCAGAATTAACGGTTGATTGTGGGAGCCTATGTGCTTTATTATTTACCTTTCGCCAATTCACTATACTTCTTTTCTTACTCTTTGTGCATTTAGTTTACTGCTTTGTGACTATTTCGCTAGCCCTACAGATTTCAATGGTTTAACGTTAGATTTTCTTCAGAAAGTAATCTTTCTCTGACTATCATATATCGCTATGGAATGCCTATGACAATTTTATCTCTAACCAGTTTATCTCGAAGAGAATTGAATTCACAATTTTGTGCTTGGCTTTTAATTTTAGTAAAAAAAATCATCGAAACTCTCATCCTCGTTTTGTGGCAGTTGATTAAAAGCATACCTTTCAAAGGTTACGCTTATATTGGGGTCAAATACGGATGCAAATTTTGATTGTAGGGCGCTTACCTTCTTTCTATAGGCTTCACTCAGTGCAAATGAATTGAATATATCCGTAGTATCTGGTCCTATGGCTAGCATAAAGTTCTTCCAGCTTGCTTGCTAGCTTGTTCCTCTTCCTGTCTTTTCCCCAATTCTTTTGCTACTGCGTACCACTGATATCTTTGCAGCCAATTTTTCCACTTCATAGACATGTTGGTAGCGCTTATTTCTAAGTAGCCCGGTGGTTTAACGAAGCTTCCACTACGACTAGAGCCTGGGCCCGCATCATTAGGCATTTTTACTTAATTTTTATTATGTTCTTTTTTATTTCCTTTTGTTTTAATCGATATTTGGTCTTTGTTTTTCAAATCAGCATGGTTTTTTCACTATTCTGACACCATGTTAGGCTAGCACACCCAGTAATAATCCGACAAGCCAACGGTCACAGTGGAACTGCGAGATGATCTTTATTGTAACTGTTAAACATGAGAACCTGAGCATATAATAATAATTGTATTATGTATTACATAATCGTGCAGGGGTACGCAATCTATGGTAACAATATCTACCTCCGAAGAAGCGGTGGCTCACTCCGCAAATACTGAGTGCAACTGGGTGTCGTCGCAGTCCCAGGGTCTGAGCCACATATTCGCTTATGTAAGACTCCTCGGAGGCAGCATCGAGGAGTGCCCTGACACTCATCGAACGACCATTCGCGGCGCGAATTATCACTAACGCGGTGGCAAATAAAACTGTCCGACCACTGATTGAGGTGTGAGCAACGGATAAAGAATTCGCTATTGTCTGTTTTTGAGCCTTTACGGTGGCCAAGTCACTATGAAGGGCAGTATTATGTGTTAAGTTTTTTGGAAAATGGGATAGAGAGAGAAAGATACATGTTTGGGCTCAGTGGTTATTTCTCTCCATGGGTGGCATCCAAAATTTAATGGGGAGACTAAATTCTTGGTGGAAGTTGATTTCTAGTCAACTACTCGTCTTACTTGATTTTCGTTAACTGAAAAAATGGATGATATGTCTTTCGGGCGAGCCTGGGATTCGAACACCAAACCTTTCGAAGTGATCCACGACTACTTGAGCCACGGCCACCCACAACGTGGCAACGAGATTCGCACCGGTAATACTTGTGTTGTTCACTCGCTGGGCCGCGTCACCCTCTAAGCTGGCAAGTAAATACTGGAGCTTATTAACCGGTTGTAGATTAGGCTCATTATACATACACAATTGAGGTAAACATTTCCTTAAACGTTGGCCACTCGAAAATGTCTCCACCGAATTTTGGGAGTTTTATCACAGGTAAACCGCGATAGGTTTCACTTGGTAAATGCTGTTCGACCGTTCCTGAAATAATCTGACCCTGCCCGGGCAGTACGGTAGCCACATTATCACCAGGTGACAACTCGAATTTTATTCGAACCATTGCCTGAGTGTAGGCCCATTCAATTTTACCGAAATAGTCCTCGACGACGTACTCGGAAGTCTCGAAATCTGTGTCCACAGACCAAAAAACTAAATCACCATTTGTCTTCATAAATCGTGTCCAATACGAATTCTAGAACTCTTTTTCTCTTTTTGCATCTCCCACACGCTTCTTGTTAGAGTATTTGCGCCCATCTTTAAGGTGTTCGCGATAAAATTAGAAATTAATCGCCCATCTTGAGCTTAATGGCCTAAAGGGACAGTTAATTCCGACTTTTAGTTGCTCATCGCGTGGTTTTAAAACGGTCCAAGAAAAAACACAATAAACCGATCACGCCACCGAACCGGTTCCGTTGCTTACTGTTCTGAATCACACAATGTCTTACAGTGGCGTGTGCAGCAGGAGATAACAATACGAGAAATTGAGTGGAAAAAGAACAGCCCACCGATCACTCCATCGAACCGATTCCATTGTGGGAAAGGTTTTCCGTGGGGATGTAGATGCAAGAATAAATGACGATTAGCACATTGATTGCACTATTTACGACACTGCGGTTGATGGTCGTAAGGGTTACACTGTATACGATTATAGCGGCACGCAGGGGGAATATGGAAATGCTTTCTTTCTCCTTGTTAGTTACACTTATGGTTTTCATTGACAATTTTTAGAATTACCGGCGAAAATAACAAAATGGAATTTCAGGGGATTGGGAACGAGACTGACAGCGCTTCGGATGAACCTCGGTGAGGTAGGATGCACTGTCTGCGATGTGGACACGAGTGTAGAATGTGACGACGGTGATGGAGATGCAGACTGCACTCTCCCGTTGTATATCGGATAAACAGAGACGCCGGATAAACTAAACCATGCTCTGCTACCAAAATGTAGCAGCGTTTCAGTGGAAGTGACCACAGAACGAGAAAAAAAACGCCGCGCGGTTCCTTTTCTGAGATGTGATCTCGTTGATTGTTTATTGACAACTGATAATTGTAGGTGCATACATACATAACATCAGAGAGACTATACTGTGCTACACAAGATGTGCATGTATAACTTTGCTACATAAAGATATAACTTTGCTACAAGGTTATCGAAGAAAAATAATACTCAAAAGTAATAAAACCATGTTTAGGAATGTTTATTAATTTTTTTTTAGTAGAAATAGGAACAGAATAGAATCAACAACATATTTGACACTTTAATATGATACTATCGGAAACGCATGTGATTAAAGAAGTACTAAAAAGTGAATTGCATGTAGACAACTTTACATTAGTCGACAGGTCTGATACAGAATCAACGCAGTATTGTGCAAAACATTTGCAAGTTTTTTACAATTTTGATTTCAGTGAATACTGTTCTCAAACTAAAGCAACACTATTATTGTATTTTGAAAGATTCATTTATTGCGAAAGTTTAAGTATATAAAATATTGAAAAAATCATTCATTAATTAACTTTTGTTTTTAACAATATACGCATGTATTATAAAATGATGTGCAAAACATTTGCGAGTTTTCCTCTTTTTCAATATTTGGTCCAATAACCTTTGTTTTTTATTACTTCTCCACATCTTTTTGACATGGATTCAATTAGCGCGTTTATTGTGTCCATTGGAATACTCAGACATTCAATTTTGAGTGCGTCAAAAAGGGCTTTTGACGACGAGAACCGCTGCCCTATTACCCTTTGTTTTAAAATTCCCCACAGATTTTCTATGGGGTTCAGGCCGGGGGATTGTGTAGGCCAATCTAACATGTTCACATGTTGCATCTCCAAGAACTCTTTAACATATTTTGACGTGTTTTGGGTCGTTGTCATGTTGGAACCTCCACAACAACGGCATCTCTTCCTCAGCATATGGAAGCATGACTGTTTCCAAAATGTTTTTGTAGCCAAAACGATCCATAATGCCTGTAATCTTATGTAGAGGACCACATCCTTGAGCCGAAAAACAACCCCACACCATTGTAGAACCTCCTCAGTGCTTCAAAGTAGCTTGGACGTGTTGACACTTGTATCGAGTACCTGGTTCTCGCCTTACGTAGCTAATGCCGTCCGAAGAAAGAACATTGAATTTGCTCTCATCGCTAAATAATACGGTCTTCCATTATTGCAGAGACCAGTTAGCATATTTATGCGCAAATTCCAACCTGAATTTTAGGAAATAAGCAACATTCACGAATACTGCACAAGCTTTACCTTTTCTGACGATGTTTTAAAGTTAACAACGGCTTCTTCACTGGTCGATATGCCCTCAAATTTGCTTCTTTGGCACGTCTACGCACAGTGCTTGAATGAATTGTCAAATTGAGATCCTTAACGATGGATGTGGAGGAGCTAAATGGTTCCCGTCGAATCAGATTCGCTATCCTTTGGTCCATGCGATGATCAGTTTTCCGTGGACGGCCACCAGAATGTACCGTTTCTAGTGGCAAATTATTTCGGTATTTCGAAATAAGCCTAGAAACTGTGGACTCGTGCAATTTAAATTGTTTTGCAATTTCTCTTTGCCTAATGCCACTCTTAAATGCCTCGATAATCAAATTTTTTGTGGTTATTATACTTATTCCCAGCCATATCAAAAAAATCGGTTTTTTTTGCAAAAATATAAACTTAAAGTCGTAAAACTATTGAAAAATAGTTTGGAATCTAAAAGTTCTGAACTACTCAAAAGTTTAGCTGGGAATGAGCCGCTATTAAAAAACTTGCATATGTTTTGTACAGCTGCATATGCGAGTTCTCAATTTTCTTTCTTTTCCGCAATCATCTAACGGGACAACCGCGGATGTCTTTGTTTCCAAATAAAGATTATACATTAAATAACAGAATTTTGTAAGACAAATGTAAAAAGTTACTTTTGTATACAGTGGATCACAAAAGTTTGGTAATGAAAAAAAACTTGCAAATGTTTTGCACAATACTGTAGGTGTATGGCATAAGTAATCGTAAAGCTTCGAATATTATTAAATTTGTTAAAAACATGGAGTAATGGTGGTCAATAAACAGCTTTAATTTTCCCAACTATTCGCTCGTAATTGTTGGTATATATGTATGTATATATAGGGTGTTCCCTAATTCGTTGACGATAATTTGGGAACTGATTCCTGGGCATATTCTAAGAAAAAAATCGTTCTACAGTAAGGGTCTACCTCCAATGTTGACATCATTTATCGAGGATTTAAGAAAAGGCTTACTTTGGTGTACCCTGACCCATGTTAACGGAAATTGCTCTGTTAGTACAATACTAATGGTAAAAACTTCGTGTGGGGCTTTATTTTTAGAAGAAATACCAGCCTTTATAAAGGCGTTTAAATAAAGTTGATATCTTGTTTGAGTCTTTGGACATACAATTTCTAAGCCTGTTCCGTTTTCATTGCCCGTGCTAATTTTTGACTTTGGTCACCTTTCTCCAGAAAATGCCTAATTAACATAACGTTTTACTATTTTTTTCCAATGAAAGTAACAATAATAAAACAAAATATCATTATCAAGTTTGCAGAAAAACCCACAGATTTTATGATACTTGGAAAAACCGGCAGCACTTAAAATTTATAAAAAAGGGGTTTTTTTGCTTTACTCCAAAGGCTCATAGAAATGATTTTGTGTGGTCTTAGGTAGTTTTTATTTTATGTGTATACTAAAACAGTAATGCATGCTAGAGCCCGTTTTTGGATTGCACTGCGAATGTTTATTGATGTTCACTTTTGATGACGCTTTGGTGCTTTTACCTTTCGGCGCGTAATAGGTTTGAAACGTTTGCTTTTGGTTCTGCTGGTAAGGATTCTGTTGTTATTGCAAGGGACTGCGTATATTGTGACCTAACAAACGCTCAGCTGGTGACCCAAAGTTTCCTAGTGGTCTGTTCATGTAATTGAGAACAAGAAGTAGAAGTTAAGGCCCATTGTCTGTTTCTAAGGTTCGAGTAGTTCCGAAGACAGCAAATATCTCCTTTAGGAAGTGAATGGCTGTTATCGCTGTTGTTTGTTTTAATTCATGGAATTTTAGAAAGCCGGAAAAGCTGTCGATGAAAACAATGCAGTCTTTGCCGTGGAATTTCTTTCATGCCAATTTTGAATTTGATTCTAAGCATCTCCGGTCTCAATGCGGGTGGTAATACGACTTTGGACGATTTGAATA
This sequence comes from Volucella zonaria, assembly GCA_963966105.1. Taxonomy (NCBI): domain Eukaryota; kingdom Metazoa; phylum Arthropoda; class Insecta; order Diptera; family Syrphidae; genus Volucella; species Volucella zonaria. The sequence goes on along the minus strand of OZ014530.1, from coordinate 152,541,330 downwards.
TTATACCGTCCGAGTCAGCTGATAGTTCTTGCTTTGGGTATGGTTTCAATGGACTGGGGCCACCCACCGCTAATTAGTTTGATTAATTTTTGAGATAAGTTATCGTCTTTAGTATTGTAGATTTCCTCATTATGTCTAGTTCCTTGTCGGAAACTGACAGCATTGTTAGGATTTCGGGCGAATTGCCTGATGTTTTGTTGCTTGCGAAGAGTGGATCGGTTTCTGAAAAACAAATTCTAGTGGTTTATGGTCAGACTCAACATTACCTTCTTTCCCCAGATGTATTATTGAGATTTTTCACATCGGAATTGGACTGCTAGTGCTTCTTTCTCGAGTTGGGAATACCGTACTTGTGTTTCCGTAAGGGCCTTTGACGCGTATGCCACTGGATTGCCTTTTTGCAGGAGTATTGCACTCATGGCGAATGAACTCGCATCTACTTGTAGCTTGACTGCTTTGGTCACGGTGTATATTTTTAAGGCTGGAAGACTGGTAATTATGGACTTTAACTTTTCGAAGGCGTCTTGTTGACTCTTAGAATGAAGTTGATGTTTCTAATAATAGTTATCTGGAGACTTTAGGCTGTTTACTGCGTCGATCTTTTCGGGGTCCGGGTGTATTCCATTGCTGCTAATGACTTGTCCGAGAAATTTAACTGAAGTCTGGTCAAATTGGCATTTGTTTTTGTTGAGTTTTAGTCTTTTGTCCTGAACGATCTTTAGAACTTTTGTCGTTGTGCGTCTTAGGCCCTCCAGTGTGCTCGAATGGATAAGAATGTCAACCATTGAGATGTTCACATTTTGTAGATTTGAAAAAAGTGTTTGCATAACATTTTGGAAGACTTCAGGACCTGATGAGATTCCGAACGGCAGTCTTTTGCAGGAATACCTTCCCCATGGAGTGGCAAACATCAATATTCTTTTAGTCCGTTCAGAGACTCGTAGTTGCCAGAATCCTCTCGCGCAATCTAAGAGTGTGAAATATTGCGCTTCACGCAATTGTGGTGCAATTTCCTCGAAGGTGTTCATCGGATGGTAGCGTCTGATGATGTTTCTATTCACCACGGTTGGGTCGATGCAAACCCGAATTTCATTGTTTTTTGTAAACAATGACCATTGGTGAGACAGCTGGAGTATTTTCATAAACTAGTCCTATAACATCTAATTCAACCATCTTGTCTAGTTTCTTTTTAACGTCGTCTCGAATTTTAGGCCGGGAAATTGCAAGGAGGCTTAAAAGAAGTAAAAATGTTGTAAACAGTTATCTTGGGGATCCACAAAACTGTGGGAGAAACCAAAAAGGACGCACGGCAGACGCAACAACATTGCGAGGAAAGCGGTTAATTCTACGGCGTGCCTCAAATTCTACTCTACCAGCAACTAAAATAAAGGCCAACAGCGGAGTATCAGCCAGCATAGCAACAGTCCGAAGGATAATACGGAAAAGTGGTACTGTACAGAGAAAAAAACTTAAAAAGAAACCTGTTTTGAGGCAAGGCCACAAAGAGCATCGAATGAATTTTGCAGGAGAACATGTCGCTTGTAGCAGTGAATGGAAACGCGTTGTCTTTTCGGATGAAAAAAAGTTTAACCTTGACGGCCCCGATTTGTACAACTTTTATTTCCATGATCAAACAACAAATATATGGGGAGTATATACACAAAATTTGCACCCACTCAAAATCCTACAGCGACCCCAACCAGGAGGGTTGCAAGGGGGCAGCATCCCCCCCCCTCCCTTACCTACAACATCGAGTCGCAATCAACAAACATTAATTACGGTAAAGTTTATTTGTTTTTCTAACAAGTATATTTGGCTTTGCAAATTCTTTTGCCTTCTCTCTGAATTCGGCTTTATTTCATAAACAGTGTTCGGCGTTATTTCACTTTGTCATTGTGAAATAACGCCGAATTCCAAAATGTGAAATAAAGCCGAGTTCCAAAATTCGGCGTTATTTCATTCGTTGCAGCTTCCAAGAAACAGCATTTCATCTTCGACAGAAGGCAGCATGACGTGAGTAATGTTTTTTTTTTTTTTTTGTGTACTTGGTGAATTCGTTTCCAAGAGGTCGTCTTACATAGCACCTTTTATCTGAACTAAACTAATTGAATTTTGTTTCGTCACGCCTGAGAATATTTTTAAAGCTCTTTATGCCTCTATCGTTAAATTCCTCTAGCTGGTCTTCTGCAAATGCTTTTTTTTTTCTGACAGACGCCATTTCTTCCTAGTGAATCGAGAACGCAGATTAGCTGTTTCAAAAAGTTCTTATTGTCACAGTTAGATTTAGTGTCTTCTTCATTTCTGAAGAAGTAACGAAAGGGTAATTTTTAGCCTTTCGCACTATTTGTCGGTCTAGAGTATCAGATGTTCTTTTTTCCTCTAGTTTTTTTTTTGTTTTTTTTTTGCCACAACCTTTTCGCAATAAATTGATATGTTTTTCTCTTAGAACGGAGCGCTTCTAGATAAAACGTTTCTCTTTATCTGTACAGTGCTTGCCACGACCCATTATTTCGAAAAAATCTTAGCAATACATATATACAAAACGTAAAACCTTCAGAATCATAAAAAAATATGTAATGAATAACTGTAAAAATTCGTTTGTTTTTAAGAAGATATTCTTGATTAAAGACGCTCAAAACTAATATGTACATCTATTTTTTTTTTTCACCGCGAATCAAAGGAAACGCGAATCTTAACGCGTCCGGAATTACGAATGAGAACTTTTAAAAAACAATAATTTACGGTTTGCTTTTGAAATGCGGCTGCATAAAAAGCTCCATCATATGTTAAGATCGCCTCAGATAGCTTTGGTGTGAATGACATTTGACGATTCACTCAAATCTATTATTTTTTTTTCACCACTGTATACAAACCAAAAGGTACAAAAATATTTAAAGAATATGGGGCTCCTTAAGGTCAAGAGCGTACCTGTACCTGTATAAAATCTGGCGGCATTCAAGATTTATCGAGCTTGATTCTGGTATCTAAAAATAATATAAAACAAGGTATATATGTACATAAGCTTTATATCTATACATATGTAGAGCATTCACGTGTGGAAGCATGTCCTACATAGAAGTACCTTCATAGGCAATTCAAATCTAAACTGTACAATCGCGTCAACTAACATAAAAATATATATGTGACTTTACCTCTCGTAGAGATTTCCAATTGTTTAAGACATATCGCTGATAGTTTGGGAGCTCTCTTTCGCAATATAGAGTTGTAATCGTATTGAACAATTAAAACATTGGTTACCTGAATTCATTTCCATATTTATGCTTTTTCGACACAACTTATCAACACGAATATCATAAAGAAGCAAACATAGTCCGGAAGCGGATTACATAGAAAGTGACAATCAACAATTATCTACCATATACATACGAGGGGCGTTCAATATATTCTCGTTATCGATATGAAGGAAAATGCGAATTCAATTTAAATTGTTTTTATTTTTCAATATAATCTCCCCTAACATCAATGCATTTGTTACATCTTGAGATAAGCTTTTTTAAACCCTCAAGAAAATAAATTTCCTCCTCCTCCATTTATTGCCGACTTGAGTTCTTCATCACCCGAAAATCTTTTTCCACGAAGACATTTTTTCAAATCCGGAAACAGGAAATAATCACTAGGGGCAAGGTCTGGACTATAGGGTGGGTGTTGGATTTCTTCGAAACCACAATCTCGCGCAGCAGCCTTGGAAACTCGCGCCGTGTGAACAGGAGCGTTGTCATGAAGAAGCAACACACCCGCTGCGAGTTTACCCCGTCTTTTCTTTTTAATTTCCTCCCGCAAATTATGCAAAGTGGAAGCGTAGGATGTGGCGTTGATGGTTTCACCTATTTTTTGTACTCAATGAGCAAGATTCCCTTTGAGTCCCAAAAAACTGTGGCCATGAGCTTTCGGGCAGACGGAGTGACTTTGAACTTCTTCGGGGGGTCTGTTCCTTTTTTATGCCACTGCATGTTTCGTCCCCAGTAACAATTCGATCCATAACACCGTCCGCGTTCTCACTACACATCTCCAAAAGCTCTCTACAGCATGCGATTTTCACTTTTTTCTGAGGCGCTGTGAGCATTCGTGGCATCCACCTTGCACTGACCTTTGAAAGGTTAAGATGGTCATGAAGAATGGTGTGAATGGTACCAATTGAAAGCTTGGTGATCTCTGCCATCATTTTCACCTTTATTCGGGCATCCTCAAGAACAAGTTTTTCGACTTCTTTGATGCTTTCTCCCGTACAAGCAGTAGCTGGGGCGCCGGAGCGGGGGTCGTCTTCAATGCTCTCTCTGCCTCTCTTAAACTCACTTGACCACTTTTGCACAGTTGATAATGAAGGTGCGGAACCCTGGTAAACAGCCACCATCTCTTCATGAATAGTTTTTTGACTTTTCCCTTGCTTAGTGAGAAATTTAATTACAGCGCGATGCTCAATTTTCACCATCATCGTCTCAGTTGCCATTATGATTCTGTTTAACTAGAGATAAAACGCGAATTAATAATCACATTTATATGAAATTTTACATGAATGCACTAAAATAATAGTATTACTTGATAAATAAGTCAATTTATATATACAACCACAGCTTCACCCCGATACCGAGAATAGTTTGAACGCCCCTCGTATGTATATTCTTGTCTAACTTTGGTCAGGCGCATGGAATGTTAACGTCTATATTGAAAAAGAAAAAAAATATTTTTTTCAAGTTTCTGTAAAAAAAAGCATATACGAGTACTATGTACATACATATTGAGCACATGGTCATTGGTTCGCACCACTTAGGACTTCGAAAGTTCTTTTCTTGCTCGATATCAATTAAAGCTTGAATGTTGCTATTTCATATAACGGTAACAAAGAGACGCTTTCGCTCAAGATTTTTCAGAAATTAGTGATTTTTTTTAAAAAAAAACTTTTCTTTGAAAGTCTTCAGATTTAGATTGATTATTTCAAAAACTGAAAATCTTAGAACCATGATTTGTACGTCATTCAAAAAATAGTGAAATTGACTTCCATTTGATTCCGAAAACATATAGATATGTGCGTCTTACCCTTCTTATGATATATGATTTTATATGCATATAAACGGACTAAAATCCACTCTCAATACGAACTTCACACAACAGAAATTCTCAAAATCCCCATATACGATTTTCATAAAAGTTCACAGTTTTAATGTACTAACGCTTAGCTTTATTTTGATATAAGGCTCATTGATGTACGGTCTTGGCCCAAGTTCCATAGAATTTTGTCCCATCTGCTTAAAAAAAAACCCAACCCTTTTATGTCTTTAAAAAACCTGCTAGTATTGATGTTAGTTCGATAACAGTTCGAGCAGTTTAATAGATTCTAAGCTGTTAAGGAAAGTATGTACCCAAAAATTCATTGTTTTTGCATAGCAGTGCCATTTGTTGGATGGTGCCTTGCATAAATAGAAGCAGTGGCTGACAAAACCGAAATAAATTTGTTTGGTGAAAATGGTAATCAGTTAACCCAGCGCACAGGAGGCGAGGCACACAAAATGATCGATCATATTTTCGTTATATAAGTTTTTTTTTAACATTCAAGTGGGTATTACTACACTTAAAATGTTTGAGCACGTGTTACGTTTTTAGGAAAATGGTAAAAGTAATGTCATAATGTGAATTGGCTGCCATTGTGTTAGAAATTGGGCTCCATTTTCACGAAATGTTTAAAATTGATGACATTAAGTTGAAAAAAATAATAACGGTCAAATGACCACTTGAGTTGATGAACATTTGTGCTCGTTTTACGAAATTTTGAATTGTTGTTCGCAAAACATCTGGCTCCAAATTGGTGATACGAGGGCGGGTCAATAAGTCCGTGACTTTTTGAATTTCTGACCTCTTTACTGAAACAGCAACACTGCTCCTGTCAACAGGCATCTGTCAGTTGACTCCTGTCAAAATTTAAACTTGCTGCGTCAGTTAGTTTGTGTTTGACAGCTATTTTTATCAAACTACTCACTAATTTGAGGAGAAAATGGAAAAAAGTGAATTTCGTGTGCTTATTAAGCATTATTTCTTGCGAAAAAAAACCATTACCAAGACCAACGCTAAGCTTGATAAATACCATGGGGACTCTGCACCATCGATTTCAATGGTAAAAAAGTGGTTTACTGAATTTCGTTGTGGCCGTACAAGCACTGAAGATGCCGAACCTCCTGGACGCCCAGTTGAGGTCTCTACACCCGAAACAATCGAAAAAATTCACGATATGGTGTTTACCGACCGAAGATTGAAAGTGCGAGAGATTGTGGAAGCCGTAGGGATCTCGCATGGCTCAGTGGTTTCAATTTTGAATGATCACTTGGGCATGAGAAAGCTTTCCGCAAGATGGGTGCCGCGTTTGCTCACAGTCGACCACAAACGCAATCGTGTAACAACTTCACAGGAAGGTTTGGCGTTGTTTAATCGCAATATGGAGGAGTTTTTGCGCCGTTTTGTAACCGTGGACGAAACATGGATCCATCACAACACAGCAGAGAACAAACAACAGTCAAAACAGTGGGTTTCTAAGGGTGAATCGGCGCCAAAGAAGGCCGAGGTGGGTTTGTCAGCCAATAAAGTTATGGCGACTGTTTTTTGGGATGCACGCGGGATAATCCACATTGACTACCTTCAAAAGGGAAGAACAATCAATGGGGAATATTATGCCAACTTATTGGACCGATTCAATGACGATTTGAAAAAAAAACGACCTCATTTGGCCAAGAAAAAAGTTCTTTTCCACCAAGACAATGCAAGGGTGCACACATGTGCAGTTGCCATGGCAAAAATCCATGAATTGGGCTATGAATTGCTCCCTCATCCACCCTATTCTCCAGATTTGGCTCCGAGCGACTACTTCTTGTTCCCAAACCTGAAGAAATGGCTTGGTGGAAAAAGATTTGACTCCAATGATGAAGTCATCTCGCAAACAAAGGCCTATTTTGAGGACCTCGACAAATCATTTTTTTTGGAAGGGATAAAAAAATTGGAGAAGCGTTGGACAAAGTGTATAGAGCTCAAGGGAGCCTACGTTGAAAAATAAAATTATTTTTTTATCAAAAAATCTGTTTTAATCCAAAAGTCACGGACTTATTGACCCGCCCTCGTATCTTCTTCAATGTTGGTTTTTAAAGTTTGTGGTTTGTTGTCTGAAAATTGGTGATTCAAAATCTTCATCGTTGCCTAGGCTGTGTGGGTAGTTGTTCCGTGCTGCTAGAACCAACAATGCTCGAGATCTAATTCAGCAACTTGTGGCAGCAAAACTCGTTTAACATATGTCTGTAGTGCTCACCAATTGATGTGGTGTCGTAATATTCTCGGTCGAACGAGCAATACGGGACCGCCTTTTTTGTGACATCTCTATTGGATCTAGTTTGCACGAGACGCTCACCCAAACGCTTAATTGTTCAGGCACATGCTGCAGGTCGACTAAGAAAATGACGACGAAATTCACTCTGCGTAAACAACAGGCCGCAGATCGGTCAAATAAGCTATAACAATAATTCCTCGTTCTTCAGGTTTGTATCGCTCCATTGCTTATTGTTAACTAATCCTCTATCTGTCTACAACATAAATGTTAAAGAACACAGTGGCACTTGACGTCATCTGAAAAAATTATGGCACAATCACATTTTGACATTATCTTTGCCCCACCTTGTAGATGACATACGAATTAACTACAGAAAAGTGTGTAGATATCATCGAGAATATAATGATGACATTATGTCAACGATTTCATTCAATAGGGTAGCGAAAAAAATTATAAAGAGCTGTTTTCAAGCATAGAATAAAGGGTCTTTTTTTTTTTTTTTTTTTTTTAAATGAGAATCGGTAAGAGCGGGGTTACGTCATGTGGAGAAGTCACTGAGTACGAGTTACCAGAAAATGATGTCTGTCAAATCAAGTGGGTTCAAGAGAAGAACAAAAAGCTGGAGTTGAAGGTGGGCAACGAGAAATGCAGAGGGGCAGTGAGTGAAATAGTGGATGAATATAAAACAGAGAGTCCGGCTAAGTCATGTGTAGAAATGAGTATTGTACTAACCGACGAGATTCCAGTTTGTCGCAAGGCAAGAAGACTCGCGCCACCAGAAAGGGATGCCGTGAACAAACAGGTGAACGAATGGTTAGCTGAAGGCGTGATAGTGCCGAGCAGGTCACAATACGCCAGTCCGATAGTCATGGTGAAAAAGAAGGACGGGATGTGCAGGTTATGCATCGATTACCGGGAGCTGAACAGAAAAATGATCAAAGATAGATTTCCAATGGCAGTGATGGAAGAAGTTTTCGAGCCGTTATACGATGCAAAGGTATTTATAACCTTAGACTTAAGAGATGGATTTTTTCATGTAGATGTGGCTGAGAACAGCAGGAGGTATACGGCATTCGTAACACCGGACGGACAGTATGAACTCTTGAAGGTGCCGTTCGGCTTGTGCAATTCTCCGGCCGCATTCCAAAGATTCATCAACAAAATCTTCCGAGAGTTGATACCGCAGAAATATCTATTGATGTACGTGGACAACATCATTATTTTCGCCAAGAGTGAAGACGAGGCACTTCAGAAACTTAAAGTTGTTCTTAGCGTCGCCGAAAAGTATGTACTGAAGATCAAGTGGGAAAAGTGCCAGTTTCTATCGCGCGCAGTCGAATTTCTGGGGCACATTGTAGGCGATGGAAACATAAGGCCGTCGGAGGAGAAAGTAAAGTGTTATGCAGTCAGCATTTTCAAAAAAAATTTATATATATATAAATAACAGAAAAGCGCACCAGACATTAGGTCAGCAAAACGAAAATTTTATATTCCCACAGTTATTTGGATTTTGATTAATTAGCGAAATGAATGCTTCACATGCCCACATTATTGTATTTTGCTGAATTAAAAATATGAAATTATAAATTAAGGTAGCAATAAGAAATCAGACGGAGTTGAATTTTGTAAGTGACACGATGATGTTGAATATTTAATATCTATATTAAATAAATACATTCATTAATTGAATTAGTTGTGTTTACTATTGGACGTTCGTTGTGTGTGTATTATTGGACATTCGATTTTGTTTTGGACATTCGATCTAATAACTTCGCTTTGAATAAAATTCGTTACGTGCTATTAAATTTCATCATTCCTTAATCTCTGACGGTAACGCCAGTAGTCTTGGACCCGACTTAATACTGGCCCGACGAGGAACTTTGTGCATTCTCTTATTTTTTATTTGTGCGTTCCTGAATCCAGGCATAACACAAATTTTTGGTGGCAGCGGTGGGATACTACAAAGTCACAAAAGAGGAATATTACAAGATGAAAATAATAGTTTTATTGTAAGTAACTTATTTTTCTTTGTAAAGTGATTGTTTCATATATTTTTATATGTGCATTAAAGAATTAAGTTAAAACAATAAGCATTCATGTTCTCAAGATTTCATGATTCAATTAGTGCGTCAAATAAAAACGATTCTAATAGCGAAGAGGAAAGTTCAGGTAGTTCAGATAACGAAACCAACACCGGTGTTGACAATTGCATAGGAATCAGTTCAGGTAATAGCTTTAGGGAACATCCAGTTAAAATGACCGAAGTCCCAATTAATATCCTTACATCATTCATATCCACCTTTAATGGTACTGGTGAGGAAGTTTTCAACTTCATTGACTACGATACCATCAAATTGGCATCTGAAACACAGAGACACGTTCTGTTTAAATTCATCAAAACGAAAATTCGTGGCAATGCGTCGACAATTTTGATGAATAAAGAAATAGATAGTTGGGAATCGTTAAAAAAGGAGTTGATAGCAGTTTTTAGAGAACCTCATAGCGCTCTCCAGTTGCATCGGGAGTTAATCTCCATTAGACAAAATAAAGACGAATCCGTGGTACATTATCTGCAACGGGTCGAAACGCTTCAAAGGCGTCTACTGCAGACGAAACTTTCTGATGTTAAGGAGGAACACAAAGGTGGCCAGATTGAATATATCCAAAATGAAACACTAACTACTTTCATTAATGGATTGCGCGAACGACTTTCCACTTATACGATTACGCAACGGCCTAAAACCCTATCTGAAGCCAGTAAATACGCATGTGAGGAAGAACAGCGTATTAATCTTTTTAGAAGTAACATACAAAAAGATTATACTACAAAAAACTTGGCTAGGATAAATCGTCAAGAAAGGCTCTGTTATAATTGTGACAAGCCTGGCCATATCGCAAAATATTGTAAATTAGCAAAGAAGAATGATCCTAATCAGAATAAACAAGAAAGGGTTTGCTATAATTGTGGAAAGGCTGGCTATATCGCTAAATATTGTAAATTACCAAAAAAAAAATGACTTTAGTTCAGATAGAACCGGTCCCAGCACGTCAAACTCTAACAGCAGGGCGTTTAAGTCGGAAAATTTTCAATAGGCTGTATGAGGAATGAGGCATCAATACAGCTTAATGCTTTGCATAGTTTTGAAAGTCCTCATATATTGATTAAAATTAACGGAGATTTAAAGAAGTTGATATTAGACACCGGTGCAGAAGTGTCTCTTATCAAAGCGAATAGTATGTACCAAAAAGATGTAGATAAAGACAACAAGATAAAGTTTAGTGGAATAGGCGGTCAAAAATTTGAAAGTTTAGGACAAACAGAAGCGAATATCGAATTTATTCCCCTAGTTGGAAAAACGATACCTACAAACATTGGTTTTCAAGTTATTGAAAACAATTTGTTGCATCATTACGATGGATTAATCGGAAATCACTTCTTAAGAGAAGGCAGATTTTCAATAAATTATGAGAGAAATGTTATGAGTAGTAAGCTAGGTGTGATACCATTGAGATATTGTAGTGAGGAAACTATAGTAAAAGAAAGGTCTGAAGTTTTTAGAGTTGTAAAAGTGAATAAGATTTTGAACGAGGAAGTTGTAATACAACAACAAGAAATCACTGGCGGTGTTATAATTCCAAATTGTATTACGTGGAACAATAATGGCAACTGCATAGTTTCTATAGTAAACACAACAGACGAGCCATTTGATATAAAAGACATAGAAGTAAAGGGAGATAATCTAGCTGATTATAAAGTTTTGAAGAATAGATCGCGAGTAGTCTCAGGCAACATCAGAACTGAACATCTAAGTAAAGAAGAAAAAGATAGTTTGATCGATATTGTGAAGAAATATAGTGATATTTTTAGTATTGAAAATGAAAAACTTTCAAAAACCCCCGCAATTAAACATAAGATTCGGACACAGAATGATTCTGCACCCATCTTCACAAAGACTTACAGGTATCCCAAGGTCCACGATGAAGAGTTTCGCAAGCAAATTGGTAAGTTAAAGGAAGATGGTATAATCCAAAATAGTTGTTCGCCATGGAGCTCCCCTCTTTGGATTGTTCCAAAGAAGGTGGATGCAAGCTGTACAAAAAAATGGAGGATGGTGATAGATTATCGCAAACTCAACGAGTTGACGAGATTGCCGATAACTATCCCCTTCCAAATATCAATGAAATACTTGATCAGTTGGGGAAAGCTAAATATTTCTCCACATTGGACTTAACGTTCGGCTTTCATCAAATCCCGGTTGAAGAGGAGGACATTGAGAAGACGGCATTTAGCACCCCATATGGTCATTTTGAATACACCAGAATGCCATTCGGGCTAAAAAATGCTCCCGCCTGTTTTCAAAGACTCATGAACACGGTCTTGTCAGGTCTACAAGGGATAAGATGTTTTGTCTATTTAGATGACATTGTTGTTTTTGGACAGAATCTAAAGGAACATAACGATAAACTGATAGAAGTATTTGAGCAACTTCGCAGGGCAAATCTCAAACTACAGCCCGATAAGTGCGAATTCCTACGAAAGGAAGTATCTTATTTGGGACATGTCATCACAGATAAGGGGTCAAACCAGACCCATCGAAAATAGAAAGCATTAATCAAATGGAGCCACCTAAAAATATCAAAGATATAAGATCATTCCTTGGAATGATGGGCTACTATAGAAAGTTTATTAAGAATTTTAGTCAAGTTGCAGAGCCACTAAATAGGTTGCTGACAAAAGATGTCGATTTCATTTGGACCAGTGATCAGCAAACAGCTTTTGACAAGTTAAAGAATTTAATCACGAGTTACCCAATTTTACAGTATCCAGATTTTGACAAAATGTTTATCATAACAACAGATGTATCAAATCGCGGAATCGGTGCAGTACTCAGTCAAGTGCACACAGGTAAAGATTTACCAATCCACTTTGCCAGCCGGACATTAAATAAAGCCGAAGTGAACTATAGTACCACCGAGAAAGAATGTCTGGCCATTGTATGGGCAACCAAGCAATTCCGGCCCTATATTTATGGAAAGAAATTTATTATCCAGACGGACCACAGACCCTTAACATGGCTGTTTGGAGTCAAGGATCCAGGAAGTCGTCTTGTTAGATGGCGTCTCAAACTGGAAGAGTTTGATTACGACATTGTATATAAGAAAGGAAAGGACAACGTCGTAACAGATGAACTCAGCAGAAATGTTAGGATCACGGAAAAGGAAAAAGGAAACCTGGAACGACCTTATGGAAGAAGAAGGATTCTCAGTAAACAATAACGTGAGTACTAATAACGAAGAAACTGGGCACATTGAAGATCAAATAGATGAAAACCTTGAGAATGAATTGGATGGAGATCAACCGGATAATTTATCCGAAGTTAGCGACGACTCGACATTCAATCCAAATAAGGAAGAATCAGATAATACAGCAGAAGTAGCTGATCTGGAAAAAAGAATGGCTATCACCAAAGAATATCATGAAGGGTTGTTAGGAGGTCATACTGGACAAAAAGCAACTTCTGCAAAGGTAAGAAAAAAAATTAAGTGGAAAGGTATGCAGAAACAGATAGAGAATTTTGTTAGGAACTGCCCCCAATGTCAGACCGAAAACGTAAATCGTGTACCAACTAGAAACCCTATGAAAATTGTGACTTCATCAGAAAGAGCCTTGAAAAAGATCATGATTGATATAGTAGGCCCTTTTAAGGAAACAAATGAAGGTTTTAAGTTCGGGTTAACCATACAAGACGATCTATCCAAATTTATCAAATTTGTACCACTAAAATCCAAAGATATGCAAACTGTATCATGCGCATTGATGGAAGAATGGATACTTAACTTCGGGATGCCAAAAATCATTTTGTCTGACAATGGATCAGAATTTTGTAACAATCTGTTTGAGGAGTTGTGCACACTTGTGAGGATAAAGCACATTACTACCAGTGTAGCTTACCCGCAAGCTAACGGAAGCGTAGAACGAGCACACTGCAGACTTCTAGAGTATCTAAAGCCAACAGGTCGGGAATTGAATCAAATCAAAGATTGGCATAAGCGAATGCCATATGCTGGATTTTGCTATAATGGCACAGTTCACAATACAACGGGGTATACTCCCTACGAATTAGTATTCGGCTTTGAGTTAAACAAACCTAGTAGTGTAGATTCATACAATGAGAAATCAATGTTTGATTATATGGATCAATTAAGAACGAATCTGTTTGAAAAACATGTAGAGGCAAGGGCAAACACGAAAGTAAGTAGAGAGAAATCAAAAATTAGGTATGACAAACGAGAAGGAAAACCGATAGAGTATAGAGTTGGTCAACAAGTGTTAATTAAAAACGATAGGAAAGGTAAATTGCATAGTCGATATAAATGTCCATTTAAAGTCTTGGAAGTTAATGAGAACAACGTAATAATACAACTAAATAACAAACGACAAAAATTTAAAAAGTCTAATGTCAAACCGTACATTTCAGAGCCCTGTTCTTCACACAGATCACCGCCGGAATAGATTTGAAAATAGAGGAACTGCAAAATAATACTGGGATATACTTTAACTACCTTGGAGAAGCCAAGGAAATTAAAAGCAAGGTAGCACTAATTATAGAATTAAACATAAGTGATTTAGAAGATTCAAGTTCTAACATACGAAGTTTAATTAGTTCATTTGATAGTTTCTGTTTAGAATCGCTAAAAGGCTGTAAAAAATTCCAACAATCAGCTAAACGTGAAACATCAAAACTTGATCATAGAATAAGAATCATTTTTGGAATAGTAGGGAAATCAGTTAAACTAAAACGCGGGTTAATTAACATAATAGGCTCAGGATTTAAAGTTCTTTTCGGTACAATGGATAATGACGATGCAGAGTATTATTACAAGGCAATTAAGACTAATAATGAAAATGAAAAGCGTATAAAAAACGGCATGGATGAAAATATAAAAGTTTTAAGCCATCTCAATAGACAAGTTTTAGAAAGTGTTAAAAACAGTAATGTCACCCTTAATAAAATAAACGAAATCATTAATGAAATTAATAATGTTCATGATATAGAAAGAAATATTAATCGGACACTTTTAGTTACAACATATTTTGAGGAAATATCAAGGAAAATTAACCATAAATTACTTCAATTAGAAGTGGAAGTAGAACAGATAGTAGATAGCCTCTTATTTATACAAGCAGGTATATTACACCCTCCAATTTATAAATCAGCTGAATTATTAGATCAACTTCGATTATTAGAAAATAATAATATATTTCCAATAGAACCTACAATGGAAAATTACTCCGAAATCCTGAGAACAACAGAAATTAGAGCTTTTACAAAAAATTCCAGAATTATTGTAATTGTACAAATACCTACAGTAACAAGAGATAAATTTGAAATATATGAAACAATCGCTGTACCTAAAATTGTCGAAAATGGTATTGTTATATTAGACTTAAAGAATACATTTTTAATGATTAATAAAAATAAAGAAGATTTTAGTTTGAAGGAAAGCTTCACCGATTGTAATAGTTGTAAGAATACATTCATATGTAAACCTCAACTTTTAAGGAGTACTGTTAGCAATAACTATTGTGAACTTAATCTTTTTATGCGAAACAGAGCTGAAAATTTTAAAGCAAAAATAATAAATTCAAATGTTGAAATATTTCATAAGCTAAAAGAAAACACCTATTTGTATACAATAACCGATGAAACAAGGTATAAATGTAAATGCAAAAATGAAACAAAAGTAGGAAAACTTATAGGTACTGGAGTTATTCAAATTAACGGTGACTGCGTCCTGGAAACATATGACATCATAATAAAAACTACCGTCCGTGAAGTAGAAATTGAAATAAAAAATAAGCATTCGTACGACGAGGTAGAGGAGTGCTGCATCAACGCTAAGCTCCATGAGATCACCATTGAGCGAGAGCCAATTTCTAAAATAACAGCGAAGGATGTCCATGAGTTACAAGACTTATCGGCGGAAATCCAAAATCAAAAGAATTTCTGGGCGGAGGCATTGGAGAAGATACCTGAGAGATCACAGGGTATTCTAATGTCTGCAGTCAGTATTTTAACTATATTAACAATTGGCTTCACCATCTGGAAATTTAGCTGTGGATCAGGCAGAACAACAATTACGCTCTTTAATAGATGTTTCAATAGAAGAAGCAGAATGACACCGGAGGTAACATTGACCGTAACTTCAACCCCAACCCAATCAATAGAATCCATCGGGATGAATTCACCGAAGTCTAATCTAAGAATTAAGTATCCTTAGATATAACCAAAAGGGGGACGTGTTATGCAGTCAGCATTTCCAAAAAAAAAAAAAAATATAAATAACAGAAAAGCGCACCAGACATTATGTCAGCAAAACGAAAATTTTATATTCCCACAATTATTTGTATTTTGATTAATTAGCGAAATGAATACTTCTCATTCCCACATTATTGTATTTAGCTGAATTAACAATATGAAATTATAAATTAAGGTAGCAATAAGAAATCAGACGGAGTTAAATTTTGTAAGTGACACGATTATGTTGAATTGTTAACACCTAATATTTAATATCTATATTAAATAAATACATTCATTAATTGAATTAGTTGTGTTTACTATTGGACGTTCGTTGTGTGTGTATTGGAAATTCGATTTTGTTTTGGACATTCGATCTAATAACTTCGATTTGAATAAGATTCGTTACGTGCTATTAAATTTCATCATTCCTTAATATCTGACGGTAACGCCATGTGTACTGTGATTGTGATCGACAATTGTCGATTTAACAGTCGTTCGTAGTCGATTAGAAATTTGAGGTCGGTTGTGTTTCAAAAAAAATAAAAAGTGGTTTTTAATCAGATTTTTGTCAAGAGTACAATAACTTAGGCGCCAAGAAATAATAACGGTTTTTTGTAGAACAGTTCAATACAAGCATTTTTTAGTATGGGATGGTCTATCTCACCCTGTTTAAATTGGCCCAATTTAAAAAAAAATTATCAAAAAACAACGGCAACACTTAAAATGAAGTACTATACCGGTTTTGAAAGCCAGAAACCTGTTCTTTAATCCTAAATTTAAAATAAATTATTTATGTGAAAAGTTTTTGAAAAATTCGCATGCAAACTCAAAATTTTCATAAAAAAAATGAGAAAAAAAGTAAAAAATGCTTGTATTGAACTGTCAAAAAATCATTATCAATTTTTAGCGCCTAAGTTATCGTACTCTCCCCAAATTTTTTAATAAAAATATAATATAGTACAGACGAAAAATAAAATAATGCAATTTTAGAGCAAAACAAGTAACAAATAAAAAACAAATAATTGATTTTTTTGTCGATTGAGTTACACAATACCAAATACAAAATCAACCGACGCAATCGACAATTGTCGATATTCGATCGACAAACAACACTCGCAATAAGGACCTTTTTCTTCAATTTGAGGTCACAAAAAATCTTCAATCATTTGTCTATAGCGCTCTCCATTGACAGCAACAGCTCTTTCTTTTGCATCTTCGAAGAAAAAGGGACCAATGATTCCACTAGGCCAAAAACCACACAAGACTACATTTTTGTGGATGTAATGATTTTTCTAAAATTATCCGAGAATTTTCTTCTCCCCAGATGCGCACAATTTTATTTGTTGACGAATCCATTCAATGTGAAATGAGGTTCATCACTAAGGAGATTTTTGCGTGAAAAACAAGCATCATGTTCTACTGATCAATTGACGAAAGCTCTACGTTGATTATGATCTGCTAGCGTGTAAAGTCTCAACCATAATCATCATTGGGAAACATAGGCTATTGTCATAACTGAATGAAATGCTTCACTACGTTTTGGAAATTATAGCCGATAACCATAGTGCTTTTGCCTGCATAACTAGCTATCTATCAAATAAATCAAAAAATTATGAATCTCATTGTTTTTGTTTTTCTGAGTAAATAGATCATAGCAGAAAACTAAAAATTTGTAAAGATTTAAAATGTTGGCACACCGTAATGGAAGAATTGTGTGTGTTAAAAAAAAATGTTATAAATAAAAAGAAAAAACGACCTAAGTCTACGTACACCCTACAATTTTAACAAAACCATGGAGGAACACTTCCAACCCTCAAATTAACAAATTAGAAATATTGTACAAATCACTTCTAACAATATATGTTTATACTATTTTAAATACGAGTAGATTGTATTGGGTCTACATGTAAGTTTCCAGCGTTTGTCAGAGATGGCGCCACCAGTGGATCCCGGGCAGAAATGTCAGACCCCATGTGTTTTATTTGTAGGTTTTGTATCTGTCAACAACTTTGCAGCGTTATATTTGAGCAGTTCTATCGGTGTCGTACATTTTATCGAGCAAAATCATGGCAAGTTTCCAGCCAAATAAACGTCATTTGCGGGAAGCGCTGCTTTTATTCTTTAATATGAAGAAAAGTGCGGCTGAGACCTATCGTTTGCTTTCGGAAACTTATGGGGCGGAATGTATTGATTAATCGACGTGCCGCGAGTGGTTCAAACTGTTCAAATGTGGTGATTTTAGAGTTGAAGACAAAGATCGCCCCGGAAAGCCGAAAAGTTTTGAAGACGAGGAATTGGACGCTTTACTGGATGAGGATCAGTGTCAGATTCAAGAAGAACTTGTTGCATCATTGGGCGTCACGCAACAAGCCGTTTCCCTGCGCCTAAAAGTACTGGGATTCATTCAAAAGGTTGGAAACTAGGTGCCGTACGAATTGAAGCCAAGAGACATCGAACGGCGATTTTCCATGTCTGAAATGTTACTGCAGCGGTATAAAAATAAATCATTTTTGCATCGTATTGTCACTGGTGATGAGAAATGGATTTATTATGATAATCCTAAACGCAGAAAATCGTATACAAAGCCCGGCGAGCCCGCCCAATCGACGCTGAAACGAAATATTCACGTGAATAAGGTCATGCTCTGCATATGGTGGGATCAAAAGGGTGTCGTATACTACGAACTGCTTCCGAGTGGTGAAACCATCAAAGGACCATTATATCGAACCCAACTAATTCGTTTGAAGCGGGCATTAAAAGAAAAACGGCCAGAATATGAGACCAGGCATGAGTCCGTCATTTTTCATCACGACAACGCTCGGCCACATGTTGCGGTTTCGGTGAAAAACTATTTGTAAAATAGTGGATGGGAAATTCTGCCTCACCCGCCTTACAGTCCAGACTTGGCACCATCTGACTACCACTTGTTTCGTTCGATGCAGAACGCTCTTACGGGAATAAGCTTCAGCTCAGTAGAGGAAATCAAAAATTGGCTCGATACGTTCTTGGGCTCGAAAGACGAGAAATTTTTTTGGTCCGGAATTCATAAATTGCCAGAAAGATGGGGGAAAGTTGTAGCTTCCGATGGACGATACTTTGAATAAAGCATTGTAACTATGTTTTCATAATAAAACTTCAAATTTTGGAAAAAAAAACGCTGGAAACTTACTTGTAGACCCAATATTTCAAGATTCATGTACATATTATAGAAAAAATGAGAAAATAAATCACGGAAAAAAAGAACATACTATACACATAAAACTCAACTTTTAATATAATAACTTTCTTGCCACTTTAGTACTTAGTTGACCCAACTGTTGCAGCAATGACAACCTTCATTCTGTTTCGCACTTAATTAACTAGATTTTGGATTACTTCTGTTGGAATTTGCGACCACTCATGAGCTAATGGTGGTATGAGATCTTTTTTGTTACTAATTTTATGTTTTCTAATTTGCCGTTCCAGACAATCCCACAAGAGTTCAAGGGGCTAAGATCAGGCAACTGTCGAGGAGAATGAAGTTGTTTTGGAACGTGGTAAACCACCCACTCTTTCACAATTAGAGCCGTATTGCTGAAACGTCCAAAAAGATCTTAAGTTCGGTTTTCTTGCCGATTGCCTTAAATTGTTATTACTACCAAATTACCTACGCCAGGCGTGAGCATGCAGCCCCATACTAAAATATTACTTTCACCATGTTTTATGGTTGGTCTGACAAACTCTAACCGTTTTTCCTCATTTGCCGCACTTATATATGGTTTTTTTTTAGCGGTGACCTGCTACAATATCTAGACCGCTGGAACAAGCTCCAAACCGTGATTGGATGGGCATCCTTCCCGGTTGTATTCTTGGTGTTAATAGCTAGGATTTTTTACGATAGCAATACATCGAAAACAAAATACAGTTATTTCCGATGTGTGTCCGTATACTTTTGTTCCCTTTTGCAAATACGATTTTCTGTTTTTTTTTTTGTATATTAAGGATGTTCTCTTGTTAAAAGTATGTGATATGCTTATTAATAATATATTTTTTTTTTGAAAATAATTTAAATATCCTAATCATTAGTTGTTAGTTAAAAATCTTAATTTTGAATTTTTAGTGAAAATTTGCACTGCTCATCAATTTATGCATACATATGCAATGAGCGACTGAGTTCGTTGTCTCTTATGTTTGCAAAACTGAACGCAAACTTAACGAATCGACTCTCGGCTTATTATGTGTTGTCTCATAAGTTTCTGGGTAATCGTAGTTTTGCATATGCGGGCGAATGGTGATTATGATTCTCACTTAACTATGGTTCAAATTGTACATGTGTCTACTACACAAATGTCAAAGATGACATAAAAAAGGTAGCGTTGAGAAATTATTCACTACTAATATCCAGGTGCGACTTTATAAAGCCTTTACAACCAAATATTAATAAACCGAGTAAATAAATAAAAAAATATTAAATTCTTTTTTTATAAATTTTCTCTTGCTTAAGGGTAATGCTGAGGCATTATAAGTGTATTCATACCCACTTGAGTGTTAAGTTCTTTAAAAAAAAAATAAAAAAATATATATATAACGATAAATGATATATGTATATAATTTCTCGTGCACCGGCCATGTAGTTAGAAAAGATTCCTAAAAGAACCGCATGGCAATACGAGAAAGCCTATTGCAGCGGACTTGATACCTTCTTTAGCAATTTTAACGTGGATGTCGCTGCTGATATGATCAAAGACACTATTCTCTTTGGACGAAGATCCGTTATCCTCCATCGGATGAAGAGTATTAAACCAAAAGAAAAGGCATGGTACGACTCGAGCTGTAAAGAGACTCAGGGTTAGAGGAAAGGAAAGAAAAGAAGATCAACCCGACAGAGGAAAACCGAAAAGTCCAAACGAGCCAGGAGTGACTGCAACGTCTTTCTTAAGCGTATGCAATTTCACTACGACCAAAAACTGTGGTAAAAATTACTGTAATGGCCCAAAGCTAGTACACATTTTTGGTCGTTCGTTAAAAATATTTCAAATTCTGCCTCATCCTCCACCCCAACGCTCATTTATAATGGTATTCCAAATGTCAGCTCTTTGGACAAGGCCAATCTCAAAGACCGGCTGTACGGTTTTCGTAGCAACAGCTCTACTGGTGATCTGTTGGCATGTCTCACCGAAAAGTGGAACCAAAGCGTATATCAATCTGGCGAAAACAAGAAAGTTGCACTTCTACAGTATTTGATAGAGTTTGGCATCAGGTTCTTTTGTCGAAAATGGGACATCTCTCCTCATTGGTAGACGGAGAATTCAGCCGATTGGGTACAGAGAGCAGCGCTTAAAAAGGAACAGCTTTAGAATGCGTATTGGGGAGATACATATGTTACATTTTATATTTTGGAAATGATATGTGTGAAACGAAAATAATGCATTTAATACGAAAATGATTGAATTATTATTTTGACATAGTTAACACTCGTATTTTATGTCTGCTCTTTATTAGAGAATAAAAAACAAGTTATAGTTATACAGCGAACTATAGTTGTTCGGTTAAGAATCACTTTACAATCAGTGGCTATGGTCAGACAAATATGTAAAAACGTCTACTTGCACATACTTGTCAACATGGTATGTATGGATATGTATGTAGTTAAGGAGGTGAACTTTCGGAGAAATATCGGGAGCAGATTTAACGTCAGTTTAATATTAATTTATGTAACGTTATATATATTTTTTTAAAGAACTTAACACTCATAATGCCCCAGCATGCGTTAAGTTTTTTTTGGAAAATGGGATAGAGAGAGAAAGAAAGACTTTGGGCTCAGTGGTTATTTCGCTCCATCCAACATTTAATGGGGAGACTAAATTCTTAGTGGAAGTTGGCTTGATGTTGGTTTAGAGTCAACTACTCATCTGACTTGATTTTCCTTAACTGAAAAAATGAATACACATATCTTTCGGGCGAGGCTGGAATTCGAACACCGAACCTTCCGATTTGAAAGCCAGTCCACTACCACTTGAGCCACTGTCAAATTAATATTTAAAGTTAATATTACTATGATATTGGCCATCTAAATATGTTTAGTTTTTCAAACACATTTAATGCAAAGTATCATTTTGCTAAGGTAAAATATATTACATACATGCGTTTATATTTGTTTTTCCAATTATTATTTTTATTTTTCAGATGCTTATGACTTTCACGTGGAATAAGGATACTAGCAAGATAGGTTTAAGTGTACAATATATTTAAGTCTACTCGAACTTAAAGTGAGTTTGTATATAAAAATTAAAGCCAAATAGCTGAGCGTGTATACGGCAGTTAAGAAGTGGGTTTTATTTATCAAGCAATATGTCAGTAGCCGATATAGGAACTGCAGCCGTGAGCGGTGGTGGTCGTATGACACATTCGTTAAGTACTCCATCCGGAGTGGATGGCACAACTTCGACTCCACGACACCGTGGCGGAAAGAAATTAGCTGTGAGAATACAAATGCTAGATGATACCGTCACCATGTTTCAAGTTCAGGTAAGCCTTACCTTTATTTTTATCAACTACGATTTTAAATATGATATGATAGATATAATATGATATGATATAAGATATATGATATATGATATGATATATGAGATGATATATGATATGATATGAGATACGATATGAGCTATGATATAAAATATGGTATGAGATATGATATACCTATTATATTTGATATGATATGAGAGCAACACTTCTTTAAGATCAATTTTTTGTTTTATTTTGTTTTAGCCATGTACGTCTTCCAATAACTTTTTTTTTGTAAAAATATCGTTGGTCGTAGAAAACTGAAAACAACAAAAAAAAAAACACAATCAATTTTTAGTACCAAAAATAGCTTTAAGTATAAATATGGGTTGAGAGAAAGATTGCAGGGAACCTCATTAGATAGCTCGGGAGGTGAAAGAAAAATTTACAAATGCCGTGCACATAAAATAAAATGAAATTTATGAATTTGAACCAAAAACGTTAATTTCATTATCATAACTAATAAGATAAATAAAAATAAACGTAAATTTGTATGGAAAGAAATAATCGGGTTTTCATAAAGTCAACACACTATTCGTCTCACGAGATTTTATTGGCTATATAACCTAATTCGTGCGTTTTTTTTGTTTTTTCAAAATTTGAACGTTTGTTTCAGAAAAACATGTATAATAGTATTATTTAAAGTATTGCCCATCTGAAGCTATGACTTTTTCCCATCTGGCAATTTGTGGATCCCATCCCAAAATAACTGCGCCGGCTTGGCAGAAAAGAATGAATCAAGCCAATTTTTGATATTCTGCTCTGATGTGAACCGTATTTCAGTGAGGGCGTTCTGCATCGACCGGAACAAATGCTAGTCAGAAGGGGCAAGGTCTGGGCTATAAAGCGGGTGGGATAAGACTTCCCATCCACTGTTTTCCAAATAGTTCTTAACCACAATAGCAACGTGGGGCTGAGCGTTGTCATGATGGAAAATTATTGCCTCGTGTCTGGTCGCATATTCCGGGCGTTTTTCGGCCACTGCTCTCTTCAAACGGATTAATTGTGTTCGGTAGCGTTGTCCATTGATGGTTTCACCCGGTTTTAGCAGCTCATAATACAGCACACCCATCTGATCCCACCAAATACAGAGCATTACCTTCGCGCCATGGATATTCGGCTTTGCCGTTAATTTGGCTGGTTGGCTGGGTTTCACATATGATTTTTTGCGCTTGGGGTTGTCGTAATGGATACATTTTTCATCACCACGCCTTTTGCGGCGTTCCAGCAGCATTTCGGACATGCAAAACCGCCTTTCGACGTCTCTCGGCTTGAGTTCATGTGGAACCCAATTTCCTTGCTTTTGAATATATCCAGCTGCTTTTAAACATTTTGAAATTGCTGCTTGAGTGACACCCAAAGATTTTGCGAGCTCTTCTTGTGTTTGGCAACAATCTTCATAGAGTAATGCTTCTAGTTCTTCATCTTCAAACTTTTTTGGCTGCCCAGGACGTTCATCGTCTTCCAAGCCAAAATCACCACTTTTAAATCGTGCAAACCACTTTTGGCACGTTCGCTCAGCTAGCGCATGTTCACCATAAACTTCCACCAAAATACGAAGACTTTCGGCAGCAGTTTTCTTCATATTAAAGTAAAGAAGAAGAACTCCCCGCAAAAACACTTTTTCAGGCACAAAGTTCGACATGTTTGAGTGAACAAAAATTATTGTTGTTTACGCTTCAAATGAATAACATATACTGAAATGATGTACAATGACAGTAGCTTTCCAACGCATGTTCCAATGGAATAATACAAGTTACGCCATCCCTTAGCAAACCGCACGAATTAGTTGCCTGAAAAAAATAATGACTTTCGTCACGGTTGGTATTGAACGCCGAACCGTCCGATTGGGAAGGCACCATTTGAGCCACGGCTACCCATTGTGGTCTGTCACCAGGTGTTTGGCGCGGTGTATTTAGAGGTTTGGGCTGTCGCTCCTACCGTTTCTCCCGCTTCCCAATATATTCCTTTTGCTGACGACAGTACTGTCCGCTTTTCATTTTGGTTCCTTGAATCACATCCCTGCTCTTCGGCTGTAGAGCGCGAACGCCAGGGTACGAGGGCGGGTCAATAATTCCGTGCATTTTTGAATTTCTGACATCTTTACTGAAACAGCAACACTGCTCCTGTCAACAGGCATTTGTCAGTTGACTCCTGTCAAAATTTAAACTTGCTGCGTCAGTTAGTTTGTGTTTGACAGCTATTTTTATCAGACTACTCACTAATTTGAGGAGAAAATGGAACAAAGTGAATTTCGTGTGCTTATTAAGCATTATTTCTTGCGAAAAAAAAACCATTACCGAGACCAAGGCTAAGCTTGATAAATACTATGGGGACTCTGCACCATCGATTTCAATGGTAAAAAAGTGGTTTACTGAATTTCGTTGTGGCCGTACAAGCACTGAAGATGCCGAACCTCCTGGACGCCCAGTTGAGGTCTCTACACCCGAAACAATCGAAAAAATTCACGATATGGTGTTGGCCGACCGAAGATTGAAAGTGCGAGAGATTGTGGAAGCCGTAGGGATCTCGCATGGCTCAGTGGTTTCAATTTTGAATGATCACTTGGGCATGGGAAAGCTTTCCGCAAGATGGGTGCCGCGTTTGCTCACAGTCGACCACAAACGCAATCGTGTAACAACTTCACAGGAAGGTTTGGCGTTGTTTAATCGCAATATGGAGGAGTTTTTGCGCCGTTTTGTAACCATGGACGAAATATGGATCCATCACAACACACCAGAGAACAAACAACAGTCAAAACAGTGGGTTTCTAAGGGTGAATCGGCGCCAAAGAAGGCCAAGGTGGGTTTGTCAGCCAATAAAGTTATGGCGACTGTTTTTTGGGATGCACGCGGGATAATCCACATTGACTACCTTCAAAAGGGAAGAACAATCAATGGGGAATATTATGCCAACTTATTGGACCGATTCAATGACGATTTGAAAAAAAAACGACCTCATTTGGCCAAGAAAAAAGTTCTTTTCCACCAAGACAATGCAAGGGTGCACACATGTGCAGTTGCCATGGCAAAAATCCATGAATTGGGCTATGAATTGCTCCCTCATCCACCCTATTCTCCAGATTTGGCTCCGAGCGACTACTTCTTGTTCCCAAACCTGAAGAAATGGCTTGGTGGAAAAAGATTTGACTCCAATGATGAAGTCATCTCGTCATTTTGAGGACCTCGACAAATCATTTTTTTTGGAAGGGATAAAAAAATTGGAGAAGCGTTGGACAAAGTGTATAGAGCTCAAGGGAGACTACGTTCAAAAATAAAATTATTTTTTTATCAAAAAATCTGTTTTAACCCAAAGGTAACGGACTTATTGACCCGCCCTCGTATGTTAAGCTCATTAAAAAGTCTGATATTAACAGCATAACTAATTGGGGAACCACTAACTGAGTAAAATTTAATGCTTCCAAAACACAATGCTGTCTGCTGTTGTTAAGGCATCGTAGAAGCCGAAAAACTTTTCATTCTGGTATGTGTGTCAATGACAACTTACTTTGGAATGACTACATATTTGGTGTCGTCAGAAATGTTGCGAAATGTCGTCCCGCTATGAATGCCCATCAGTATACCCCCAAGCCCATTTCCGGACGTAGTCTAAAATATCGTGATTCGTTCCTAAGCCGTACAACTCGCTTATGGAATGCCCTGCCTAGCTCTTTATTTCCTAGTCATTATAACCTTCAAACATTTAAAACCAACGTTCATCGGTACCTCTCTTTCTTTCCTCTCTTTCTTTCCTCTCTTTCTTTCCTCTCTTATTTTCTTTTGCCCGCGCTGTGTGCAAGCATTTTAAGGGTACGCAAATACTCCAATTGGTACGAGGGCGGTTCAATAAGTCCGTGACTTTTTGAATTTCTGACCTCTTTACTGAAACAGCAACACTGCTCCTGTCAACAGGCATCTGTCAGTTGACTCCTGTCAAAATTTAAACTTGCTGCGTCAGTTAGTTTGTGTTTGACAGCTATTTTTATCAGACTACTCACTAATTTGAGGAGAAAATGGAAAAAAGTGAATTTCGTGTGCTTATTAAGCATTATTTCTTGCGAAAAAAAACCATTACCGAGACCAAGGCTAAGCTTGATAAATACTATGGGGACTCTGCACCATCGATTTCAATGGTAAAAAAGTGGTTTACTGAATTTCGTTGTGGCCGTACAAGCACTGAAGATGCCGAACGTCCTGGACGCCCAGTTGAGGTCTCTACACCCGAAACAATCGAAAAAATTCACGACATGGTGTTGGCCGACCGAAGATTGAAAGTGCGAGAGATTGTGGAAGCCGTAGGGATCTCGCATGGCTCAGTGATTTCAATTTTGAATGATCACTTGGGCATGAGAAAGCTTTCCGCAAGATGGGTGCCGCGTTTGCTCACAGTCGACCATAAACGCAATCGTGTAACAACTTCACAGGAAGGTTTGGCGTTGTTTAATCGCAATATGGAGGAGTTTTTGCGCCGTTTTGTAACCGTGGACGAAACATGGATCCATCACAACACACCAGAGAACAAACAACAGTCAAAACAGTGGGTTTCTAAGGGTGAATCGGCGCCAAAGAAGGCCAAGGTGGGTTTGTCAGCCAATAAAGTTATGGCGACTGTTTTTTGGGATGCACGCGGGATAATCCACATTGACTACCTTCAAAAGGGAAGAACAATCAATGGGGAATATTATGCCAACTTATTGGACCGATTCAATGACGATTTGAAAAAAAAACGACCTCATTTGGCCAAGAAAAAAGTTCTTTTCCACCAAGACAATGCAAGGGTGCACACATGTGCAGTTGCCATGGCAAAAATCCATGAATTGGGCTATGAATTGCTCCCTCATCCACCCTATTCTCCAGATTTGGCTCCGAGCGACTACTTCTTGTTCCCAAACCTGAAGAAATGGCTTGGTGGAAAAAGATTTGCCTCCAATGATGAAGTCATCTCGTCATTTTGAGGACCTCGACAAATCATTTTTTTTGGAAGGGATAAAAAAATTGGAGAAGCGTTGGACAAAGTGTATAGAGCTCAAGGGAGACTACGTTGAAAAATAAAATTATTTTTTTATCAAAAAATTTGTGTTTAATCCAAAAGTCACGGACTTATTGACCCGCCTCGTATATTTATATCGTTGTGCTAGCAAGCCCATCCGCTTTCTCATTCCCTCTCGCTTTTGTGTGTCCAGGTACCCAGCAGGTATCCACTGGATAGGATTCGCAGACTTTACTTAGAGCTTGACGACATTTGTACATCTACTGAATTGGTGGTTTCACTTGCCAAAGCTTTTATGGCTGCTTGACTGTCCACAAAGATAAGGATCTCGGAGGGATCAAGATCAACGTGTAACCTTATGAATATAAATATTTCTGCCTGAAAAATACAACATTCGTTCGGAATTTTGAAAGAGTCCTGGATCTGTAGCATTTCACAGTAAACTCCTGCTCCAGTACCTTTCCCTATTTTGAAGTCGCTCGTGTAGAGGTGGAGTTTTGCGTTGTTGGTGACAGTGTTATTTAACCAATCATGTCTGCTAGGAAATGATGTTGAGAAACAGCTATCACAAAGAGCATATTAAGAGGTTTTTTAGACAGAATACAGCTTCTGATTATCGTATGCTTTGGGCTTTAACCCTTGTACATTGTTTCCAAAGTCCAAGGTTCTTGGATTAAAGCCACGTCAGTGATCGCGTCGGACATGAAGAGCATCAGATCCAAAGCTGCTGCTATACGATGGTACAGTTAATTTGTACCATTTCAGCTGCTTTGACACCATCGGGCAAATTTGTTTTTAGAAAATCTATCCCGTATTTTATCATGTCCAACTTTTTTTCAAGGATCTGCACAGTCTGCCTGTCTATGGCAGAAAGCAGATTTTTTTTTTTATTTTTTTATTAGAACTTAACACTCAAGTGGGTATGAATACACTTATAATGCCTCAGCATGTGTTCGGTTTTTTGGAAAATGGGATAGAAAGAGAAAGAAAAATGTTTGGGCTCAGTGGTTATTTCGCTCCATGGGTGGCATCCAACATTTAATTGGGAGACTAAATTCTTAGTGGAAGTTGGCTTGATGTTGATTTCTAGTCAACTAATCGTCCTCCTCCTTGATTTTCGTTAACTGAAAAAATGGATGATATGTCTTTCGGGCGAGGCTGGGATTCGAGCACCGAACCTTCCGATTTTGGAAGCCAGTCCACTACGACTTGAGCCACGGCCACCCTTCTTCATTGCTGTGGCTTTTTCTAGTGGTGTAGCAATCCCCAGTCTTTTACATCAAGATCGTGGTTCTGTATCGCAGCTAGTTTCACGATGTCGGCTACTTCGTGAGTTGCAGGATTAGAGACCCATACTTTAATATAAGAGGTTAGGCCACGCTACAGGCCGTAAAAATAGCCTTTTTTTGTGATTTTTTCTTTCAGGATAAATATAAAATAAATCGAGCTTACAAAGGTAAAAGTTTATTGTACATATAATTGATGCGTGCAGCGTTTCTCAGATGACCTCTCTTTTTTGGAAGGGTTTACGGCCATACCAACAGCCCCTGTAAATTTTGAATTATGATGATTCACTATACAACAGCTAGACAGTTACGTAGGATTTTTCCAAAGTCAAATTTGCAGAATCCGCAGAAAAATCGCCAGAAAATGTTTGATAACATAAAAAAAAACCTACGCACGTTTTGAGATAATCGCGTTATTTTAAGTTAAGCTCGCTTCCTACCTGGCGGCTTTATGTATAGTATATGTAGTATAGTATTTGAAAAAGAAGTATTTCGAGATAATTCCCGGCCATGATCTTTTGGGATATCATTTTTGAGGTCCTAAGGGACCATTGACAGCAATAAAAAAAACGATTTTTTGAAAATTATAGGGTGGCCTAACCCCATAATGGCAAAGTGGTTGGTCGGTTTTAGGAAGATTCATCAACGAGGCTACCTTCCAGAGTTGTCGAGCTGTGGAGGTAATATTGTTGACTAACTTCAGATATAGTTCATTCCCTACTTTAACCCCGTTTTACCAGCACACTCCGTCGAAAACGAATTCCTCCGGGCAGTCCTCCTGTTTAATTTTGCCATCGGAGTTTTGAAGATCGAAGATGGCTACCTGCAGCTCCACGAGAGTGCTCTCGAAACTAGTCGAGGGCTTTTCTGCTTTCAACTGCGTCCTTTGTTATCATCTTCTGACCTCTGCCGTTTCGCTGATAGTCCCGAGGTTGACAGGAGGTTCAGCTTAGCTGACTTGGCCTGTTCTTAGACCTTTTGAGGAGACGACTAAGATGTGGATTTGTCAGCCTGTACGGCTCTGGTTTGGTTTTAATCTGTGGAGCTCATCATCGTTTTCCCTGACTCTTTATGTTCAGACGTATCAAGGTCTACAGCTTTAGACGTTGCCAAACGTTCGTACGCCTTAACCGTCTTGGTATATCTTCGTATCAGTGCACGGTCTCGTTCGTTGAGAGTGCTGAATCTTTCTTCGTCATCTTACTCAGAAACCTTTGGGAAGCTTTTCAATTTCTTTTGCGTCTAGCAAGTGTGCTTAGACTTTTGCTTTCGACCGGTTTCTGAGTTTCACTACAGTCACGTCCGATTCCGAGTCCAGCAGCTCTGTCGTTTCCATGAGAGGAAAATATATCCTTCCTGGTATCGTTAAGTGTTAGGTCGGCGATATCCAGTAGTTGCGCTAGCGACTCTATTCCGTTTGTTGACTTGGTGGAAAAATCTGAGCCTGTGTCTGCTGGTTCAAGATTTTGTTGTCGTGTCAGGTCAGGTGAGTTGGCTTTTGTCGTTTTTGTTATTGTGTGTGTGTGTGTTTTTTTTTATTTATTTTTATTTACTTTCACTATTTGGACCCACGGACAATAGGAAAGGGGTGTCCGTCCTGGGAGAGCCGATATACCAGAATAAGGCCAGAATACGATAGACCTCGCCTGTGCACCTGAAGAAGCTCCGTCGTAACTGGTTTAGTCCGTAACCTTGTGTTAGCGGGCACGGTTTTATGCATTAAATGCGCTCGCAGTACCACTGATCAGGGGACAAGTGGCAGAGTTTAAACTATTGACGGTTTTGTTAATACCGTCTTACTATAGCGCGTTATTTCCGGCTGGCACCCACGTGAAGGGTTAGGATGTGGATTTCTGCCAGTCTTCGTTTTCAATAGGTATACATGCACGCTAGCACTATCCTGAAGAAAAACCCCAATTAGAAACATGGTATGCCTTTTCGATTTTTATACTCGTAACTGGTTAACAGAGTGTCATTATCATTTTAAATGCATTTTTATTAGATTCAATTCATAAAGTCTTACATGCTATACGTCATCAGGGTGTACTTGATTGGGTGAGAAACTAGAGCCGAATAGTATAGCTTACGTAAAGGATTATTTCTTCTATCCTTTTGTTCGATAACTCTTCTAGGTCTTTGAAGATCATTTCCCCTAAGAAATGCTTGCTCTAGCAGTTCTAAGCCTAGATTTTATTTCAAGTTTGTTGTAGCTAAACTACATCTTTCTAGATATAGCAGGTTATATAGGGTTAAGTGCCTACTGGAACTAGTTTGGAGAGTGTTTTAGAATGAATGAATAGTTAATTTAAATGTTTAGTTGTATGTATGTATGTTTTAAAATGTGTTTTATTGAATTGTGTTATGTAGTTTTAAAAAATGTGTTAAAGTGAACTTATGTAATCCTATGTATTCTTATGCCACCCCTTCGGGTCTTCCTCCTGTGTTTCCCTTATATGGTATGTATTTTCTATTGTGGATTGTGTATTGTGTATTGTTTAGTAATATATGTATAAATAAAATTCAAACTATTAATTTAAACAAAATTTAATTGAAATGATTGAAATGTGTACAATATTATGATTATTAAAATCAACCGACCTCGTTGACAATTGGCAAACCAATGTTCAATACGAAAAAACAGTTCTAAAAATTGACGCTTGAAAGCAGTGAATGTTAGACGAAAGCAAAGATTAAAAGGAAAGCTGAATAATCAGAGAGAGCTCAAAAGTACTAAATATGTTATAAAGAGATTACGTTACGTTAGATTGTGTTAAAATACTATAACTGTTTAGGGTGCGCATCGCGTTGCTTTTTAATTTTATTTTATAATATTTGCTAAGCAGCATTCTTCAACAGAGAATTTATATTATATTTATATACACCCAAAATAATAGTTAGAGTCCATGTTAGTAGGTTTTTAAGTAAGTGGTTTTTTCATTCCTCTCCATATGGGAATTTTGTAGATAAACTTTTACAATATCTTAAGGTCATGATAGTATCATCAGTATCATCAGATTGCGGCGCAAGAGATTCAATCGCAGAGATATATCATATTAAAGATGAACAGGGCAACTTACTAACGGGAAACAAAATCCAAAATGTAGATGGAAAGAATGAAAAATTTTCCTCTGTTGTCGCACACGAAGAGGAAACGGGAAATTTTACGAAGGTCGAACCATCGGAAATCTAGGGCTTAAATGCCTCGTGATTTTATTCAATAAAATGGTAAGAGGCAATCGAATTCCTCACCAGTAGATAGAGAACTTTCTTGTGGGAAGCAGGTCCACATATGACGCAATTCAAAATTTACGAACAGTGACGGAGAAAGATCACATATCGTCTTAAAAGCAGAGAATCCGAAGTTAAAGTTGGAGTAAACCTAGGCAGTCAGCTGCTTTTTAATGTTGTGCAAGATTTTCTATTGAAGTAGCACATTAACGGCAAACTCTTGGTCTCATTAACAAGGCGATGCAAAATATAGTGGCCTGTTCTAAGGTCTGCAAATTTACCCAACCTCAAAAGCGGCTCAGATACGTGGGAGAACTAAATAACATGCAATTATACGCATTAATAATAAGTAGTAGTTAATAAAAGTAGAAGAAAGTAACCGACAAGCAGGCAGTTTTATAATGGGTACTGTGATGGCTTCTAAAATTTCTCGCTGAAAACAGCATTGAGATTATACAGGGTGTCCCCTAATTCGTTGACGATAATTTGGAAAATGATTCCTAAGCATATTCTAAGAAAAAAATCGTTCTACAGTAAAGGTCTATCTCCAATGTTGACATCATTTATCGAGGATTTAAGAAAAGGCCTACTTTGGTGTACCCTGACCCATATTAACGGAAATTACTCTGTTAGTACTAATGGTAAAAACTTCGTGTAGGACTTTATTTTTAGAAGAAATACCAGCCTTTATAACGGCGTTTAAATAAGTTGATATCTTGTTTGAGTCTTTAGATATCCAATTTCTAAGCCTGTTCCGTTTTCATTGCCCATGCTAATTTTCGACTTTGAGGTTACTTTTCTCCAAACTAAAGCAATTACTGCGACTTCTCGAGATTATTATTATTATTATAATAAACTAGTCGCAGTCTTTCGAGGAAAGACGAGTAAGCGTCTCAGTGATAAAATGCTTATAGTATCAGCGCGCACCACGTCAGCACCTGCAAGTACCCGCAGCTGCGAGCGTAAACCGGTTATTTACAGAGGTATTGCTCCGTGGTGTCGTCATTACTTTCACAGCAAGTATCGCAGAATGTTGCGTCACTTATGTCCAGCAAATTTAACTGCTTAGCAAAAGTGTAATGCGCTGTCACGACGGGAGTAAGCAGCATGCACACTTTCCTGCTGAGGGACAGCAGAAAGGCCGCTTACTTCCTAGTGCCGTCGGGAAGCATTCGTTTAGTCTGCCTGCAACCTGGGGAATTATGCCATCTGTAGTTGTGCTCATATGAGACTGTCAATGGAAACCTTAACCGAGGACGTAGGCAGATTCAACGTAGGTTCGGGTCCACCGTTCGGCGATTTTATAGGAGGCATAGTTTTACCACGGGTCGTTTCCTGATGTTTGCGTTCTGTTTAATAGTTGCAGCTCGAACCAGTTCGTCTTATCTCGGGTGTTCGTCTAAATATGTGCCAGTGGCCATGTGTTTTCTTGCTTGATGAGAACCAACTGCCCAGGTTGAACATTTCTTTTTGTTCGCAAACACTTTGGCCTTTTTGTAGCCTCCTTAAATATTCTGCCTTCCATTTGTTCCAAAATTCGTCTGCGAATTTCTGTGTCAGTTGCCACCTTTTGATAAATTTATGTTGTCTGGCACCGCATCAGGTACTGCGAACATAGAATTTCCAAATATGAAATACCCTGGTGCCAGTGGGTAAACATCATTTACGTCATTGCGGATTGGGGCAAAGGCACAGAGGTATATGGTTCTAGGTGATGTTGTCGGATATCCAAGCTTGAGTTTCGTAACTCCTTTTCATTGCTTGCTGAAGTTCCTTGCTTGCTCCAACGAAATTGGTGCCACAATGCACATAGATCGTTTTGCATTTACCTTTCCGGGAGACGAATCGCTTAATCGCTGCAATGTAGGCTGTTGAGGTTAAGCCGCTCACTAGCTCTAGATGCATTGCTTTGGTGGTCAAGTAGATGAAGACGGCTATGAAGGATTTCGTAGTTTTGGCTCTTCGTCCGTTAGACCATTTCATTGTCATACGATGAGCTTGGGAAACTTCCCAAAAGCTGCTGACTTATCTTAATTTAATTTAATTTAAGGCATGTGGTGCGCTTCTGAATACATGCTGACGTCAGTCCTTGCGCATTTAATATCCAAAAATGTGGGGGTCAGCTGTTGGGAAGCTCTATGGGTGGCATCCAACATTTAATGGGGAGACTAAATTATTAGTGTAAATTGACTTGGCAAGCATTCATCTCGAGATTTTAGTCGCCTGAAAAAAAGTCTTTCGACCACGGCTGGTATTGAACTCCGAACCGTCCGATTGGGAAACCAGGACACTACCACTTGAGCCACGGCCACCCATGGAGGGTTTTTAAGCGCACATGATGCACTATTAATTTCGATAATGAACACTTGTTGCCTAGTGCGGATATTTTTCTGCGTAACTCAAACCAGCTTTTTGAAGCCTTCCGCCCACCCTGAGCTCCGCCAGTATCCAAATATGGGCTCAATTGCAATATGGTGGGTGACCGTGGCTCAAGTGGTAGTGGACTGGCTTCCAAATCGGGACGTTCGGTGTTCGAATCCCAGCCTCGCCCGAAAGACATATCATCCATTTTTTCAGTTAACGAAAATCAAGTAAGACGAGTAGTTGACTAGAAATCAACATCAAGCCAACTTCCACTAAGAATTTAGTCTCCCCATTAAATGTTGGATGCCACCCATGGAGCGAAATAACCACTGAGCCCAAACATCTTTCTTTCTCTCTCTATCCCATTTTCCAAAAAACTTAACACATGCTGAGGCATTATAAGTGTATTCATACCCACTTGAGTGTTAAGTTCTTTTTTTTAAAAAAAAAAAAAAAATCTTGATTGTTTGTCGACTAGCTTTCCTGCTAAGAGTAATTCTTGGAACACCAGTGATCGTTCTTAACCAGGTCTCCGCGTGCTTGCGTACTGGTTCGTTGTAATTTATATTTACATGCTTGCCTTTGGGTTGAGTGACGAAGCTTGTGTTGTGGTTCTCGTTTGAGATGGCTTCCAAGGACCTGAACCTTCTCGATAGAAATTTGGAGAAATTCTTCCAGGATTGCAGTTCCGTTTTTGTTCCTCATGGAAGTTCTATTCTTTTCGTGATTCAAGGTCTAGTTTGTATGAGGCCACATATACAATCATTGGGTCCCAGGACGTCGCATCCACATTAAGGGCTTTGATTGCAATGAGTGTCTTGTTAGTGGTGTCTAAAAGTTTTTTGTAGTTATTAGCTGATTCATGTTTGGATAACGTTAGGTTGAGGAATGCTTGAAGGTGTGATGATGGAAGTATCCTATTGTACTGATCAAATAGCACTTTCCATGCTTTCTTGTAGTCTTTTCCGGTCGCTCCAAAATTTTCGATGAAGCGTCTTGCTTCGCCTCCGGTAGACTGATTAAGTATTTGTACATCATATATCTGGGTATTTACATGTACCATTTCGAAGATTTCGAAGAACGTGGTCCATTTGAGGTAATCTCCTTCAAACTTATGTACAATAATTTGACTCGTTCGAAACGCAGGACCTCTTAACCTGCTGACGTTTGGTGTATTTGGACGATCTGTGTCGGCGGTGGTAATAGAGCCTCGTACTTGTCAATGGCTTGCTTAATAATCGTGTGAAGACTCATCGCGAATTCTTCTATCTTAGCGTAATCTTCAATTAACGTTTTATTATAAATCTTTGGGTCGTAAATTCTTAGATATAATTCCGCGCAGCTACTCCAGACCTTCTTCAATTTGTCCAAACCAATCTCGAAGTACTGAAGATTGCACGTATCCTTTGAATTCCTTTTGAAGTTGACCTGTAGGTGGTTGATGGCGCTAAAAATTCAACCTCTGAACAGTGTTTACTCAAGGTTCGTCCATCCTGATGATTTCTTGCGTAGTGTTTTGCATTTAGGTAGGCGGCGTAGCTTGTAGCGGTATAGGTTATACAATCCTCTAGGAGCAGGATCTGGTTGGTGGAATCCAAATCGTGGAGGCATACATAATAATCCTTGGGATAGTTACTAGTTTCAAAGTTGGTTTGGGTGCAGAAAAATTCGTAGGAGAGTTCTGCGCTAATTGAGAAGAAGAGTGACTGCCAATGGTTATCTAGTAAGACTACCCTTCTTGGTAATTTCTTAGCTTATTTATATATTGACGTAACAATATTTATCTCTTACGTTGACATTTCTTCAGCCTAATTATTATTCTTACTCGCTACTAATGGTGATGTTGACAATTGCTAGTTATTATCCTATAACCAACGTCAGCATCTTTTGCATTTGTCGGGGCGATATGTGTTTTGGAGATCTGCATCAGCATCTTTGCATTTGTTTGCCGGGTGCAATGTATGAACTTCTACAGGGGGAAAGTACATCTTACATCGTTTGAGGAAACCTAGACATTTCGCACCATTTTTGGCGACATCGAATATGTGGTCTCTCTAACAAGGTTGTCATTGATACGCATACCAAAAATGGAAAGTTTTTCAGTTTCGACGATGTAATGGATAATGTCTGGTTAATTAAATTTCGCTTTAACGACAGCAGGCAGCATTGTCTTTTGAAAGCATTAAATTCCACTTTGTTCCAATTGGTTATGTTGTTAATATCGGAATTTAATTGGCTTAACATACGCTGCCGTTCCCCTTCCACAATCGACGAGCAGAGACGGATGTTCGGTTACGAATATGAAAAGCAGAGAGTACTATCGTCAGCAAAGGAATATATTGGATTAGAAGTATCAGACAAGAGATCATTGATGAAAATTAAACGAGTGTCGGAGACAGAACGGATTCTTGGGGCACACCACTGTTTATTTTGTGGGTATCAGACTTGAAACCATCCAAGACAACTTGAATTGAACGTTCCGAAAGGTAATCTCTAATCCATTGGAGAAGAGATTCGTCGATCGTAAAAGCACGCATTTTCCAGAAAGAGCTTAGAAATAGTGCAACTTTTTTTTTTATAATTTACGCGCGCCTAAGGGGTTATGAATACCCTTATACTATTGCTAGGGCGCGGGCGGAAAGATAGAAGGAGGAGAAAGGAAAATTTGTGATGTAGTGGTTTGAAACCCAGGTGTGTTTGGTTTCGATATTTGACTCTCCAGGGGTGGAAGTCCGAATAGGACGGAGAGATTTTTCTTCTCTCGGAATGTGAGGTTGTGAATTTTGTGCTTGAAAATCCTACAACAGCCAAGTCTACATGTCAGTGTTATGCCTTCACACGCAGATTTTTCTGACTGAGTTCCACTTACACAAATGAAAACTTGCTGTGGCTAGGATTCGAACCTTGAACTATCCTGCTTTCGCCAGATTTATACAGGGTGTCCCGAAACTCAACGTCAAGCGTTCACCGGGTGATAGGGCAGAACAAACCCGTGCTGAGAAAAATAAGGAAAAAAATACATCTCGCTTGGTTAAGTAATAATAGCGATATTTAGAAAAATAATGAAAATCGATACCTTAGGCTACATTTTTAGGTTCTGTGGTCACAAATTTCCGAATTTTACGGTGTTTTTTTTCACGTAATCTTCAATAACCATTCTAGAAAAATGGTCCATTTCATCAAGATTTCAAAGTGGTGCAAAATATTGCTTTTTTATTTGAAACAGAACTTTCGTTAACTTACGTGAATAATGCTTTTTTGTACTCAAACATCGGTTTTACCGTGTTGTAAGTAAGATGAACAGAGGCATTAGAATAAAATACTGTTTGCCATAAATTACCCTAGACTTGATTAGTGTTGTGGAAATTGTGTTAGCTATTATCTAGTAATAGGTACTAAAAATCGTTTGCGAAATGCCGTACAACTCAAGAATATGCAAATTATCTACGGTGAATGCCGTCGTAATGCCTCTGCCGCCGCCAGATTACGTCGAGAAAAATACCCAAATGTGGCGCGTCACCTAGACCACCACGTGTTCATCTATGCAAGTTACGTGTCCGGTAACGCATACCAGACGATACCCGAATCTCTCCACAATATCAAGTTAATTCATTTTTTATCTTTTCCACAATCCTATCGTTTGCATTCTCTGCACTTTTAACTTGCTTCGTCCGATGCACGTGCGTCGAACGTAATGAAATTTGCCCACACAAAAAATGCTGAGCTAGCATTATAGAACCAATAAAAGGCACTGGCAAACATGCCAAGCTCAGTCTTTATCTTCAAACAGTGTATTAGGTAGTAGTCAACAAGAAATAAAGTTATTTTTTTACCGCGAACCCGGTTTTAGAAATATCAGTGGCGCAGTCGGTAGGATCTTTATGTTAAAAAAAAAAAAAAAAGATCCAAAAGTGAAGGGACCGAAAAAAATCACGAAGCAAATAAATAAAATAACTATAAAGACTATAAAATTACAGTAAAATACAATTGCTTGAAAAACATTTTGGTGACACTAAAAATTAGTGATTAACCAAACTAAAATTCAGACCCAAAAATTAAAATAAACTAGTGTGAACGAAAATCACAGCAAAATTCTGAAGTTCTGGGCCAAAGTTATCAACCAGGAAATGAACGAACAACTAATGGAAAGGCTCACAGCAGCCATGGAAGCTTTAGCTGCACGAGGTGCACAACCCACACAAAGCCGTGCGTGCTTCGTAATGAAAGAAATTTCTTACATAAAACCATTTGATGGAGATCAGAAAGAACTCACGCAATTCTTAAGTGTAGTCGGAACACATATAGACGCGGTGGAAGATCCAGTGAAGTTAGAATTATGGGAGGCCATATACAACACAAAAATCACCGGCAAAGCCAAGGACTTACTTCTCAATAATCAGCCGAGCGGATGGACAGAAGCAAGAAATCTATTGAAACAACATTTTCGACCAGCGGGCAACCACAAGGACATATCTAGAAAAATAAATTACCTCAAAGTAAGTTCGATTTCAGACCTTAATAATAAAATAGAATTGTTAGTTCAAGAAATAAATTCTTTCGCAACATATGAAGCGAAACCTAGCGCAGCTAAGAAAACATTTTATATTATTTTAGTTAATCGAATTAAACAAATAGTGTCAGGGAATTTGTCCCGAGAAATAAAAGATCTGTATGATTTACATCAAATAAAAAATATTTTGTACACTTATGTGGGCTATGATCAACATAACATAGACAGAGACTTTTTGATGCAAGACAAACGTAATGGACATAATTCAAAACCCAATCACGATAAACAGGGCAATAATTTCTTAAGGAATAAAGAAACCAATCATAATCCGAATAGGCAGAATAACTCGAACAATCAAAACCGAACAAATT
Source organism: Volucella zonaria (assembly GCA_963966105.1). Classification (NCBI taxonomy): domain Eukaryota; kingdom Metazoa; phylum Arthropoda; class Insecta; order Diptera; family Syrphidae; genus Volucella; species Volucella zonaria. Next base: position 152,502,412 of record OZ014530.1, on the reverse strand, counting down.
TAGGTCAGCATAGGCAAAACAATAACTCTCAGCCAAATCCTTCTAGACCAGGTCAACATAGAGCATCAGGTCAATCTAGGCAACTAGCATTCAATCAGTCAGGTCAGTTCCGAAATGCCAATCAACAACCGGAACCAATGGATGTAGGACAGTTAGTTCACCAAGAGCAAGCAGAAGAAGAAACGAACAACGAAGAGGTTCACAACATAGAACCAGCGTTTTTTCTCAACTAGGCCTCGGTAATAAAATTCTTATAAAGCTAACAATAGATAAAAATAGGTACATAGCACTAATAGACACTGGCTCAACGATGAGCATTATCAATTCTAGCAGAGTAGATTGTAGGAAATTTAAAGTTTTCGAAACGACTAATATGAGGTTGCAAACCATCAATAACGTTACTATAGAAAAACTAGACAGGATTACTACAAGTATTCCTGTAGAGTTTAATTTAGGTCCCAGAGGAGCCATACGATGGTACAAGCGAAACTTAGGGGACAAACCCAACGACATCCTAATAGGGATGGACTTACTTGAGACTCTTAAGCTTAACATTATGAGACACCCGATTTTAAAATCTCCAGACTTTAAAAAACCATTCACTCTTTATACTGACGCCAGTAATTATGCTATAGGGGCGGCATTAATGCAAGAGGGACAACCCGTATGCTACGCCTCAAGGACATTAAATGACCACGAAAAAAATTACTCCGTCACCGATAAAGAGTTCCTTGCAATCGTTTGGTCAGTGACATATTATCGACCGTACTTATGGGGAAATAGATTTAAAATCATAACTGACCACTTACCTATTAAGTACCTAAACAAGAAGTACACAGGAAAAGAGTTCAGCCAGAGAAACCAACGGTGGCTACTCAAATTGCAAGAATACCAATTTGAGATCGAATACCTAAAATGTAAGGAAAATAAAATTGCGGACTTTCTTAGCAGAATTCCCGAAAGTGACAACAAGGAAGATGAAAATAATCAAACAGTAAATGAGTTGACCGAGAATGAATAACAACGTAACGATGATTCCTCTGACAATGCAACGGTACATTCGGAAGACGAACAGCAACTGGACCACATACCTATATTAGAATCCATAGTCAATAAATATAAAACCCAACTCATACTAACCAATGATACTAACAGAGAAATAGACATTTTACACAATAGGAGAATTATTTATGTTGACATGACCAAAGATAAAGAATATTGGACAGACCTATTTAGAAGATTCATTAAACCTGGTACCATTGGAATATATACAGAATTAGATTACCACAAATTTAACAAGATACAGCAACTGTTAATAGAACTGTTTAGCAATAACAAACAAATAAAATTCATCAAAGCCACTATTAGAGCTAGAGAAATAAAAACCTTAGACGATGTTCAGAAACAGATTTCGTTATACCATACAAAGGAAAGCTTACACAGTGGTATCGTAGAAACGTACCATAGCTTAAAAAACAAAATTTACTACCCCCATTTAGTTAAAGAAATAACCAGAATAATAAATAACTGTAAAACATGTCTCGAGACTAAATACGAAAGGAAACCAATTAAACCTAAATTTGAAATTAGCGAAACACCTTCTAGACCAAATGAAATTCTTCACATGGATGTGTATTGCTTTATGAAACAGTCATTTCTTACTCTGATAGACAAATTAACAAAGAAAGCATACGCTTACTACTTACCAAATAGAAACTGGACAAAGAAGATAGAAATCGTGGAAGAACATTTTTCAAAATTCGGCAAACCCACAAAAATAATAACAGACAACGAATTTAAAGCTGAAAACTTTAAAGATTATTTAAAGGAACAACAGGTAGAGTTACATCTAACAAAACCAAATACTCATACAGGTAATAGCGACATAGAAAGGTTTCATTCCACTTTGCAGGAAAAACTAGTAACAATGAAAAATTTAGACCTCACACTAATACAAAAAGTTCATAGAGCCGTAAAGAATTATAATGACAGGTATCACTCCACTATTAAAATGACACCAGATGAAGCAATGTATGCTGACATTGCAACATTAGTTAGACAAACACAAGTACAGAAAGAAAAGAAAATTCAGAAACTAAACAAGGATAGGGAACAATATAAAGAGACGAGAAAGGTAATCCCAGTTAAAAATTACAAGCGTAATTATTATAAGAACGAACCTAGGTATAGGCTTAAGACTTTTAAGCGAGAACACCCTACTAACATTAAACGACCTCGTAAATTTGCAGATGACATTACTTTACGCAATAGTGACATTAACGATGACCAACCCACGAGCATCAGCAACGCTGACAGTAAATCCTATCACAACGAATAACGGATACACAGTTATTAACATGGGACAAACGGAAATAATCCAAGACACAAAAGCCATACTCCACATTATCGATACAAAAGAAATAAGACAAACTGTTAAATCAATGGAAGATAGCACTTCAAAATTACAAGTAGGTAACGATCCCACTATTAGGAAAGAAATAGGGACCATTTACGCGAAAATAACAGCCTTAGAGCCAAGAAAAACTAGAAAACAGAAAAGAGGTTTAGTTAACATAATTGGAACAGCTCACAAATGGTTATTCGGTACAATGGATAATGATGACCGGCAAGAGTTAGCAGACCATATGAAACTAATAGAAGAAAACGATGGTAATGCGATCAATAGTCTGAATAAACAAATAGAAATTAACTCCCATTTTAACGAATCTAGTATTGACCTCAAGAACATCATAGAATCAGATAGGAAGCAGTTAAGCCGGACTTATGAAGAATTAACCGGAAACGAGGAACGAATCATTTTACAGCAACTTAAATTAGACCAAATACTAAAACTAAAAATTTTAGAAGAAAGACTCAACCAAATTCTAGACAGTATAGCACTAGTAAAACAGGGATTAGTACACCCAAGCATGTTAACAGCAATAGAGATTAGGGACACTGATCTAGATCTTTATAGATTAAAGAATGTTAAAACAGGACTGTTAAAATACGACGAAGACAGACTAATACTGGCAATCAAAATTCCACACAATTACAAACTGATAGATTTTAAACTAATGACATCAATGCCTACATCAAGTTATCTGGAAGTTATATTAGAAGACGAATATTTTGTAGAAATAAATCAAACAAAGTACAAAATGCAAAGTGATAAAGTTCAATATGTAAACGAACTTTTACCAATAAATAATTGTATATCAAATAATAATTGTAAACTAAAGAAAAATGAAGTTGTCGAAATTAAAAGATTAGATGATTATACTATAATTTGTAAAAATATGAAAAATGAAGAATTGCTAAACCAATGTGACGATAGAAAAATAAAATTAAAAGGAAACTTTTTAATAACAATTACCAATTGTAGTATCAAAATTTTAAATCAAACATTTAGTAACAATAATATTAAATTTCTTGATAGATTCTTTTACAACGAAGATGTAAGATATAATTTTACTAAACAACCTAAATTTGAAGAAATTGTATTAAAAAGCATAAATAATTTAGAACATATCAATATACTTAAGTTTCATAAAAATGTTAACTATATTGCTAGCTCAACAATCGCGATAATTTTTATCATATTAATAATAATCCTATCAAGACAAAATAGGAAACTTAAAGTTTCTATCAAAAATATAAGTAAAGAATTTCCTAAAATTCAGGAGAATTTTAAATTTAACGGGGGAGAAGTTACGTATCCGGTAACGCATACCAGACGATACCCGAATCTCTCCACAATATCAAGTTAATTCATTTTTTATCTTTTCCACAATCCTATCGTTTGCATTCTCTGCACTTTTAACTTGCTTCGTCCGATGCACGCGCGTCGAACGTAATGAAATTTGCCCACACAAAAAATGCTGAGCTAGCATCATAGAACCAATAAAAGGCACTGGCAAACATGCCAAGCACAGTCTTTATCTTCAAACAGTGTATTAGGTAGTAGTCAAGAAGAAATAAAGTTATTTTTTTTACCGCGAACCCGGTTTTAAAAATATCAGTTGCACATTGCACATCTTTCATATTCGCAAGGACGATTGCCTAGTAATCGTACAGCCGACGGGAGACCTCAAGAACAAAACGACGGCGTAGTTTTAAATGAAATTGAAATTGATCCCAACGCTTCAGTACGTACGATTGAAAGATCCACTGGAATACCGAAAAGCATTGCTCATCGGATTTTGCAACAAAACAACTACCATCCGTACCATGTGCAACGCGTACAAAGTTTACTACCTAGTGACTACGCTCGAATTTTGCAGAACAATGTTAGCGAAAAACAGTGAAGATCCGCAATTTCTCAATCATATTTTATGGACTTACGAATCTACATTTAAAAAAGACGGTTATATGGATTTACATAATCTACATATATAAGTGGCACAGATAAAATCCGCATTTGATGCGTGAAGACCGCTCTCAATATCAATTTAAAGAAAATATGTGGATTCAAATATTAAATGGACAAATAATTATTGGACCATTTGAATTGCCAGAAAATTTAAATGGCGAACACTACCTGAATTTTTTACAAAATGATTTGCCGATTTTATTAGAAGATGTACCACTCAACATCTATCGAGACATGTGGTTTCAACAACATGGTTGCCCAGCGCATTATGCTCGTCGAGTACGGTATTATCTGAATACTGAATATCCCGATAAGTGGATTGGACGCCTTGGATCAATTTTGTGGCCTCCTCGTTCTCCGGATCTTAACCCGCTGGATTTTTTTTTGCTGTGGTTGAATAAAAGGAACGGTTTATTTTAAACCAGGCGCTAATAGAGACAAATTACGCCACAAAATTTTTGAAGCAGGAGAAGAAATTAATGCAAGGAGGTTCGGACGCCTGGTGAATAGATCTTTTCTGCGGCGATACAGAGCCTGTATTCGTGCCGTGCAATTTGAAGATTTGCTTTAGTTTTGTAAATAAAATAAATGTACTAAAATATTTTCTTCTGTTTCGTTATGATTAAAGTTTTCAATTATACATCAAAAGGGTAAAATATCATACTTTCCAATTTTTCAGTCAGTATTTTAAATGTTGATAATACTTTTATGGAAGTAGCAAGTTGTACCACTTTGAAATCTTGATGAAATGCGCCATTTCATTTTTCTAAACAACTTGTCGATGTTAGTGTAGTGCATTTTTTTTTTTAAATAAGAGGTTAGCTTTCAATATGACTCAGTCAAACTTTATTTTTCCTAAGAAACTTACAACATTTATTTTTGGACTTGTGGTTGCGATCAATATAATGGATATTGAGGATTACGTGAAAAAAAAAACACAGTAAAATTTGGAGATTTGTGACCACAGAAGCTAAAAATGTGGCCTAGGGTATCGATTTTCATTATTTTTCTAAATATCGCTATTATTACTTAACCAAGCGAGATGTATTTTTTTCCTTATTTTTCTCAGCACGGGTTTGTTCTACCCTATCACCCGGTGAACGCTTGACGTTGAGTTTCGGGACACCCTGTATACGCTTTGCTTTGGCTCCGCTTTTCGATGAGACATGCCATCAGATCGCCAGTTCTACATTTAGAGCAGTTGCTACGAACACCGTACTGCCGGTCATTGAGAAGTTTTTGTGTTTCGAGATATTCCAATTTATCAGCGTTTTTCAGTTTCCGTTTATCAGCGTTTCCATGACCTTGGAAAAAAGGGGCGTAAGGGCAATGGGTTTGTCGGAAGAGAGAAAAGAAGATTCGTCTTTTTTAAGGACGGGTTGGACAAATGCTGTTATTCATCTTCTCGGAAAGGGTCCTAAAGAGTAAGATTGATGAAAAAGCTTGCGTAGTGGTTTTGCCATCGTGGAAGAACACTTCTTCAGAAGAAGGGAAGATATATATCGTCTGGACCAGCTTATTTGTGTATGTTAAGATCTTTAAGTACACTTTGTACTGTAGGCGGGCACAAAGCATAATCTGGAAGTGTTGAGCTGGCTGCAAAGTATTGAGCAAGCAGATTGGCGTTGTTCAAAGAGCTGACAGCTGGAATATCTTTATAAATAAGCGTTGGGATGGAGAGAGCCAGAATTTCGAATGCTTTTGACGAACGACCAAAAATTGTTACTACCTTTGGAACATTGTAGTATTTTTTGCTCAGTTTTTTGTGGAATTGAAATTTCACACGTTTAAGGATGACGTTGCTGTCATTCCAGGCTTATTTAAACTTTTTCCGGTTTTTCTGTCGAGTTGGACTTGTAGGACCGAACAAATATTTCTCTAACGCTGACAGCCACTTTACAGTTCGAGTCGTACCACGTCTTTTCTTTCGGTTTGATACTCTTCATCCGATGAGGTATAAAGGCTCTCATACCAAAGAGAATAGTGTTTGTGATCATATCAGCAGCGTCATACACGTCGTTATCGAGGAAACATAAGGACCAGTTATTATTCCTAAAAAAAGTGTCTGTTCGAATCGGCTTTCTCTATAGCCATACGGTTCTTTTAGGAATCTTTTCTCTAACTGTATGGTCGGTGTACGTGAAATTGGCGGATATGTCACAATGATCCGAGAAGCCTAGAGAAGAAAGGACATTAACAGTGTGTTTATCAATATATGGTACTCGCGTGAGCTCGTTTACAAGCTGTGTCAAATTATTTTCCGGAGCGAAGATCTCAACACACCGTCCTTCGAGTGTTGTCTGTCGAGAATGTCGAAGCCACCCAGAATTGTGTATATAGCAATCGCCCGTAATAACGATTTCAGTATGAGGATACAAAGATACAATTCTTTGTATGGAGTCAGGCATCTAACTCGTTAAAGGTCGAATGGCTGTCTAGTTCTGGGGCTTCTATTAATAAAGCAATAGTGGATAATTTGCTTATGGAGATAAAATCTTAACCACATGAAATTGAACTCCGGAACAGGGATTACATTGTGGTGGAGTTTGTTAAGCTTCATCATTACATGAGAAAAGAATGATGACACTAGTTCGTAGTCAGATAGTTTCAGATTTGAGTGATATTATGGGTGTGGGCGGGAATCTACCTGTGTTTCATTAAGCGCCAAAGCAGATGGCCTGTATTTACAGATGTGCACGTAGGCAGAAAAGTGATTACTTTTAAGTCCGCGTGTGTAAACTACATCTACCCTAACTGCCCGAGTCATAACCATAAACAAACACAAAAAACAAACACTGAAGATGCTAAGCAAGGCTGCGAAGTGGAAATTCTGAAGTTGGTTTAGCGAATCAAATTGTTGTAGGTGTTATGCCCTAACAACAATATGAGAAAATGTACCAACAGAATTCACACTAACAACCCGCTATCCATCTGCTGTTACATGCACTAAGTCATTGCCCGTGCCGTATGACCAATACAGCAACAGCAGTGACCAGGTGGAAGTAACAATACTATGATCGGGAGCGGGAGAGTTGGGATACCCGCACTGTTGTTTTTTGTTTTTTTTTTTTGTTTTAGACGTTGGCGGTGGTGGTAATATGGTACTGAATCATATCGAAAATAAGCAGACGCAACGACGAATTTGTGTAATTTTCCGTCCGTTTCGTAGCTTATGTCTACAGCAAATAAATCTTGTTTGCAAAATTCTGCAAGTTTAGCTGGGTGAGAGTGAGTTCGGCACATAAAGACAAGTTCTTGGGCTTTCCGAATCCACAGGTGCGTGCATTCCACACCCATGGATCCTGTAAGGGATATTATGTGAAGTTTGGTGTTTAACATGGAAAGCCTCCCCCATAAGGACGTAGTAGCAGACTTGGAATGTTGATGGTTGATCTGAGTACATAAAATAGATGGGTACTGGGGTGGTCGTCTCTTATCTGCACTTATTTGGAAACAAAGTGGAAATTAATTCTTGCAAGGTGCAGATGGAGACGGTAGTTATATCTTGATTCAATGGTCTCGATAGAAGCTTTGTCTAAGCCCACAACAAGAGAAGAGCAGTCCTTGTTTTCTCGATTCTTTATCTTCTTGTGAGAGTAGATTTCCCACTTTTCAGCGTCGAGTTTTGGGTTCTGGGTATGAAGAAGCATCCGCACATCCTCCGTTTCCCTGAGTTGTCCCGGAACCTAGAAGATGCCGCGCGACAATTTCGGTTGCCTGAAAACATCGAAAGTCTTAGTTTCCAGGGGTGGGACTTTCGTCACAGACTTGTTCAACCATTCACGAGTTTGCTGTTCCATTTTCCATATCGTAGTCCTCTGTTTGGATACAAACATTTTCTAGTTTAGCAAGCTCCCAGTGTTAATCGACACAGTGTTTGCACTCAGCGTCGTACAGACTGTTGCCATTGCCAGCCTTCCCAATTTCAGAGCATCAGAGAGGTGATAGCAGTATTCTTATAGGTGCGCCGGTCTCGTCCCTTTTGGCGTTTCAGGATGTTTTGATTGTTGGTTTTAAAGCGACATCCAGATTCAGTCAACCCGAGCTGTAACTCTTGCTGGTTGCAACACCGGTTTCAGACGCATCTTGTGCGCTGGGAAAACCACCACCAGAGTTTTTTCTCAGCAGGGATTTAACCTCATTAGCCAATTTGCCTCGACCAGAACTACAACCTTTTCTGGCTGTAGCACATGCACATCGTGTGCGTGTAAAACCACCGCTGGTTTTAATTTCGTCGACGGGGTTAACCACTTTATTTGATTTCTTGAACTGCAGCCTTTGTTGCTTCCAGGACCGGTTTCATCCGGGTATCGTGCGCAGAAAGATCCGTCGACAAATAATCGCTTTAATTTCACTGAATACCAAAATATTCATGGGAGCAGGAGTACCCTTTGCCATCACTCTCCGTCAATTCATTGAGATGCCAAAGCAGGACCTGTGTTAAAGGCATAAGTTCCACCCTTGGGATGAGTCGGGGTCTATCTAGAATCTCTTGGTGATATTAGGATCACAACACCCAGTACTTATTGCAACTCTACATCGGCTCGAAACCAACTGGAAAACCTTTCCTGCGATTTTAGATTTGAACCACAGCTTTCACAATGGGGCCTACTTCAACAAGTCAGGCCCGGACCACAGTCCGGAAACTGCTGACCTCCATAGTAACATGACTTAAGCCCTGCTATGGACTATCGGTGATCCTGCCACCTATGACCGGCAGCTTGTAACTGGTAAAATCGTAGCAACCTTCAAGGGCGTTAAGTTCAGAAAATTGTTACGATAAGACCAGTAATTTGCTCTGCCCCCGCTTTTTATTAGGCTAGGCTATTGATAATTGGACGGGGGCCCTCTGTTCGGGACAGAAGAAAATGGCGCAATTTCAGATACGAGTGGTTGGTCGATTTCAGTGGGTGTTACCTCCCACGTCTCTGGTTCCTCTTCATCCGACCCTTAGGAGGGTATTCTTTCAGAGTGTGGCTGTTCTGGAGCCTGTTCCACCTTTTTGATTTCCCGAGACAAGCCCTCAAAAACAGCACCCTGATCAACCACTGGGCTATTCTGATGGAGTTTAACCGTAACAGGAAGGGCTTCTCCGGTACTGTCTCCATTGCTCCAACTAAGTCTACCGAACGTAACACTTGAAAACAGTGCCTGACTCAGGCGATTTGATTTTGTTGTTATTTCTGAAAGCCACGATTGATTCTAGGTTAGCGGATTAGATGGAAACGATGTTCTGAGTGCTTTTTTAAAATAATCTATACATCCTATCATCTCGTTTTTTCAGGGATCTCGTTGAATGTTATTTTTGTTTTCTTGAATCCTCCATTCTTACTATTATAAATATCCAAATCATTTTATTTTCTGTGCTTTGAGCTATCGCCGTAGGTTTTCGTCTTCAAGTGTTTCTTTATTTTCCTCGTTCGTACGATATATATATAATTCATTTTCTAGTCTTTAAATTTATCTTTGTCTAAAATATTACATTATTCGTAAAACTAGGTTACTAGCGTATATTTAAATAATTATAATTTGTTAGGAAGATATCATTGTTAATTTTAAATAGTGTTTGAAAGAAAAGCTACTGGGAGAAATTTCATTACTGTATGAAATAAACTTATAATTCTAGACTTGAGAGAAGGGGAGGCGATGACCTAATTTCTACATTCGTACTTGATTCCCATTAACAAATTAAATAAATATGGAAAACTTTTGACCGAAATATAATAAATAAAACGATATAAATAAATAAATAGTGGCAAAAAATAAACGAAAAGTAATAAATAATAAACAATCAACAGTAAAAATAAATAATAAACAACAAATGATATGAAAAACAAATACTGAATAATAAATATTATATAATAAATAAGTAATAAATAATAAATGATGAACAATAAATAAAAAATTACATATATTTTTCTTTCGGATATTCTCAAATCTTTTTTTAAAGGTAGGTACAGAGTGTGGCCAAATAATTTATTTTTAAATTATAAAAGAAATAAATAAAATGTTGCCGCAGGTACAGGAATGGTTTCCAAATGGTAATTTCGTCTTTATGGATGACTCCGCACCTTGTCACAAGACTGATAACTTATGGTAGCTCATAAAGAGAGAAATACTTATGGAGGGAAAATATTACAAATGAGCGTTAATTTATACGAGGGGCGTTCAAGATATTCTCGGTATCGGGGTGAAGCTGTGGTTGCATATATAAATTGACTTATTTATCAAGTAATACTATTATTTTAGTGCATTCATGTAAAATTTCATATAAATGTGATTATTAATTCGCGTTTTATCTCTAGTTAAACAGAATCATAATGGCAACTGAGGCGATGATGGTGAAAATTGAGCATCGCGCTGTAATTAAATTTCTCACTAAGCAAGGAAAAAGTCAAAAAACTATTCATGAAGAGATGGTGGCTGTTTACCAGGGTTCCGCACCTTCATTATCAACTGTGCAAAAGTGGTCAAGTGAGTTCAAGAGAGGCAGAGAGAGCATTGAGGACGACCCCCGCTCCGGCGCCCCGGCTACTGCTTGTACGGGAGAAAGCATCAAAGAAGTCGAAAAACTTGTTCTTGAGGATGCCCGAGTAAAGGTGAAAATGATGGCAGAGATCACCAAGCTTTCAATTGGTACCATTCACACCATTCTTCATGACCATCTTAACCTTTCAAAGGTCAGTGCAAGGTGGGTGCCACGAATGCTCACAGCGCCTCAGATAAAAAGTGAGAATCGCATGCTGTAGAGAGCTTTTGGAGATGTGTAGTGAGAACGCGGACGGTGTTATGGATCGAATTGTTACTGAGGACGAAACCTGGGTCCACCACTATGACCCTGAAAGACAAGAGTCCATGCAGTGGCATAAAAAAGGAACAGACCCCCCGAAGAAGTTCAAAGTCACTCCGTCTGCCCGAAAGCTCATGGCCACAGTTTTTTGGGACTCAAAGGGAATCTTGCTCATTGAGTACAAAAAAAAAAGTGAAACCATCAACGCCACATCCTACGCTTCCACTTTGCATAATTTGCGGGAGGAAATTAAAAAGAAAAGACGGGGTAAACTCGCAGCGGGTGTGTTGCTTCTTCATGACAACGCTCCTGTTCACACGGCGCGAGCTTCCAAGGCTGCTGCGCGAGATTGTGGTTTCGAAGAAATCCAACACCCACCCTATAGTCCAGACCTTGCCCCTAGTGATTATTTCCTGTTTCCGGATTTGAAAAAATGTCTTCGTGAAAAAAGATTTTCGGATGATGAAGAACTCAAGTCGGTATTTTGCAGAGAAAGAGGAAATTTATTATTTTGAGGGTTTAAAAAAGCTTATCTCAAGATGTAACAAATGCAGTGATGTTAGGGGAGATCATATTGAAAAATAAAAACAATTTAAATTGAATTCGCATTTTCCTTCATATCGATACCGAGAATATATTGAACGCCCCTCGTATTCAATTCATTCTCTAGTATTCACGTGTGTAGTAATGTAATTTGCCAAACCGTATCACAATATGACTCCAATCAGAAATTCAGTTTCATCTAGTTAAAATTCCATGTTTGTAAAACAATTTTCCACTACTGCTTTATGCACAGAAGCCCCGAGCCTATCAGCAATTCGACTTTTAACGAGTTTGATACACTGACTCCATCCAAAGAGTTGTATCCCTGTATTTTCATAATACAATTTTCTTTACGGGCGATTTCAATATACACAATTCTGGGTAGCTTCGGCATTCTAGACAGATGACACCGTAGGATGACATTTTGAAATCTTAGCTGCGAAAAAGAAGCTAACCCATCTTGTAAATGTGCTTGCGCGAATACTTGTCTTTGATCATCCGTAATTCACAGCCAACTCAAAACTTTCAGATTGCGTCATGTCTCCGCTTGCAATTGAGTGCGTCTAATCTTCAATGAGGCGAATCTACTTTTGCACTCGTTTAGTAGCAAGATTACTTAAAGGTCTTAGTGTACACAAATCCGCTGATCCAAATCGTATATCTCTCCATCTCCTGAAGAGGTTTTCTTCCGCGCCGGTAAAACGTTTGCGTAAGCATTTGTCCCGCCCGTCCCTAAAACAGGCGTAACATTTTTCTCTCTCTTCCTACAGACCCATTGCACTTCTTTTTAAAGTTATGAAAATGATGAATGTTAGTATTAAGAATTTGTAATACATATATTTATTATTTACCTAAAAACCTATAATAGTACTATAAAAGATTTTAATCTTGTATTTAAATAAATTGAAATCTATGTGCACATATTTGCATACAAATATTTGAATTGTTATTTTCAGTGACGTATTTTTAAGGCAGTCATAGCCCCTGTTCACATTGGCGTGGCACCATTTTTAATTTGTAAATGTGAGCATTTTGGGTGCAACATACCTTTTTTCGTCTTGCTTAGGATATGGAAATATCGGTATAGATCCGTCAAAACTGACGTCATCATCGTAAAACTTGACGTTTTTAATGGTGCACGTACTCAGAACGGTTTATCATACGAGAACGATCTGCGTTTTTTACAGAGACTTGCAGAATTCATCTCAAAAAATGCAATTAAATCGTAAACATTTTTGTGCAATGATTTTTTGTGATTTTCGACGTAGATTAACTTAACAGTGTGCCAACCAACTCGTTTCGTTTTCCGAATTTAATCGTGGTCATCGTTCGCTCAAGGACGAATTTCGTGAGGGTCGTGAAGGAGACTGGATATTCAACATTCGCCAAGTCAAAATCTTACTACTTGCAATAGTTAAAATAATTTTTATCATCCTATAGTTGAATTTTTTGCATTTTCACTCCTTAAGAAAGATTAAGGATTCAACAGACGTCAATCCACAAATCATGGATTTATTCACATTAGTCCGAAACTAAACACGGGCGACTATAAGGGTTTTTGACGACAAACCAAAGCCCAAAAAGTTGTTGGTACATGAATCACTTCGAAGCAAATCGTTGCTTGTTTTTTCGGAAAAACCGGACATGTCGCCACCGTGCCATTAGAGCAACGTAGAACGGTCAATTCGAAATGGTGTACCACCATTCCTTTCCTAGAAATCTTTGGAGAAATAAGGAAAGTGTGAGCTCCTCACAGGTCGGCTCAAATAAGACAAACATCCACCATGCAGCCCTTATTCGGGACCTATGAATTATTTTTATTCTATATAAAATGCGAGGTCAACGTTTGTCGGCGCATGAAGAAGCGGTTGATTCATTTAAAATGCACCTTTTGGAGTTACCCTGTTCGGAGTGAAAAAAGTGGTTCAAACGCATGCTAAATTGTATTGATCTTCATGGAGAGTATTTTGAAAAACAATAAAGCCATTTTCGACGATAAATTGTTATTACTTGCTTTCCTCAAAACTTAATTAGCAACCTTTGTACACCCTAACGATCAAAAATTATGAAACATATCAGAAATGGAACGATATGGGGATAAACGTCATGCTTCACCCGAAAATTCAGCTTTAATATGGATTTTTGGTGCAAGTAACCCCTTTTTTTCCCACTCATTAAAAATCTTCTTTCTTTTAGACAATTTTCCTGCTAACGCCAGTGTGAACAGGTTGGAATAGTTCTTAAAACAAAAAAGTTTATTTAATTTCTTATGATAGAGAAATTCATACTGTTTTTTGTAATTTGAATAGGCAAAAGCAGTAGGAAGGGTACTCTTTGATCAAGTTTGCCGTCAACTAAATCTTTTAGAAGCTGATTATTTTGGTTTAGAGTACCAAGAGCTCTCAACTCATACTAAGTACTGGTTGGATCTTGAAAAGCCTCTTAACCGCCAAGTTGGATTATCATTGATAGATCCATTACTTCGTTTTTGCATTAAATTCTACACACCGGATCCTGCTCAGCTAGAAGAAGAATACACAAGGTAATTTAAAAAAAAAAATCGATTTTTCTATATATTAATTTTGTTTCCAGATATCTCTTCTGTTTGCAAATTAAACGAGACTTAGCAACTGGTTGTTTACAATGTAATGATAATACAGCAGCTTTGATGGCAAGCTATATTGTTCAAGCGTCTTGTGGAGATTTTGTTCTCGAAGATTATCCGGATCACACATACTTATCTTCACATCGTTTTGTGCCTCACCAGGATGCTCTTATGCAAAGGAAAATTATGGAAAATCATAAAAAGCATATGTAAGGTCCCTATTATTAAAAAAAAATAGAAATGTTATTAAAAATAAAAACGTGTACACATACATATGTATGTCTATTCTTTTTCTTAACTATGTTTAAAGCGGGCAATCACCTGCCGAAGCAGACCTAAATTTGCTGGAAACGGCCAGACGTTGTGAATTGTATGGGATGAAAATGCATCCTGCAAAAGATGTTGAAGGTGTGCCATTGAATCTGTCAGTAGCCCACATGGGTATAGCAGTGTTTCAGGGCATTACTCGTATAAACACGTTCTCTTGGGCGAAAATTAGGAAGATCTCCTTTAAGCGAAAACGTTTCCTCGTTAAGCTACATCCTGAGGGATACGTAAGTTTTTCAAATATAAGAAATCGTGTTGTTTTTTTTTATTATAATTGTTACAAAAAAATTAACTTTGCAGGGTTATTATAAAGACACCGTGGAGTTTTTTTTTGATGGCCGAAACGAGTGCAAGAATTTTTGGAAGAAATGTGTTGAAAATCATGGATTCTTCCGCTGTGCTTCTGTTCATAACCCACCTAGGCGAAAAGCAAGAGTTTTGTCTAGAGGGAGTTCGTTTCGGTATGTATAAAATTAATAACAGTATGCTTAACTAATAGTAATTTGCTAAGGTATCCTAAAGAAATAGTGCATGTGGAAGTAAATTGTCTGAAATTTTTTATTATTATTATTATCAGTTATTATAATTATTATTATTACTATTATTAGAACTATTATTATTACTATTATTGTTAGTATTATTTGTATCATTATTATTATTATCTTAATTATTATTGTTACAGTTATCCTTATTGTTAGAATTATCATTATTATAATAATTAATGTCATTATTATTATTATCATTATCATTATCATTATTATTATTTTTATTTTTATTTTTACTATTATTTGTGTTATTTTTATTATAACCATTAATATTTGTATTACTTATATTTTTTCGTTTTTTTTTCGTTTATGATTACCTGGTTTTTCCTTAAGGAGCTATAACGTACAGATAATATGAGCCTACGTACAGACACTAACACGAAGTGCACGCGTTGAAATTGAAAAGGAATATTATTGGAAATTAGGGGTACACAGAGTATGAATACTATCACACCACAACCACAATCCGTTACAATTTTTCCTTCAATAGCGTTATTTTTTCGACAAACTTTTTTAATCAGGAGGAGTTAAGTTTCAGAAAGTTGTAATAGGAATACCGACTTTGAGGGCGATAGTGTGTGCGGATATAGTAGATGCTGAAAGACATTTAAGAAACCCTGTCTGATAATTATAGGTGTCTATTGAATCAAAGAACATATTTATTGAATTGTATATCATCTCATTCCCTCTAATTTCCTTCAAAATACTATAGTGCGGTTGATTGCAATCATTTGAGGCTGTCAATGTGTTATCAGACTGATAAACTAATGTCTCCATAGACAGAATGAACGGTTTTGGTAATGCTTCCTAGTAAGGTCACCAAGCCATTCAATTCAGGTAATGCCACCGTCCAATAAGTTTTCCAGCCGCATCTCTCCGGGAAGAGAATTTCTACTCAACTGAGATGACATGTCTCTCATGCTAGTGCATAAAAAGTTTATGTACCCGAGACAAGGATACGGGAACTTTAACTCTTTAACTGTTCAATTTTGTTCCAAAAAATTGTTCTGCTTGCGTAATAATTAATTTTTCTCAAAGACGAGTATACTCGACGAAAACATTGTAAATAAATAGATAAAGGTGCCAGAAAACAAATCTTCTAAAATGTATATTTTTTAAAAGATCTTTTTTTGCCCTTCAGGAATAAAAATTAAAGTTGATTTCTTGATTGATAATACGAATGTTATTTATTTTATCTTTATAACGGGGATGTTCGACAATATGCGAAACGTTATCGTTTCACCATGACGAGTATACTCGACATAAACAGTTAAAGGGTTAAAAAATGCATTTACGTCACTTGCTCTAGCTCCCCAGGTTACAACGGGTAGAAGACCTCATATAATACGATTGTCTCCCCGGATATTCTGAATCGTGAGATCATACATTCGTTCCACATAATCACATAGTATGGCATTACTCCATAACTTTTGGCTTTTTGCTTATTACTGCACGTGTTTACTGCACAAAAGTGAGCTTCGTTGCTTTCTAAATCGATTGGGATCTTAAGCATCATGTTGGTGGTTTTAGCATTGTGGGGGGGAATATTTTAAACGTCGAGAGCACATATCATGTATGTTTTTTATACCCATAAAAATTTTTTTTTTAATTTACACACTTCGATTAGTCTTCGTAATTCCATTTGTTAAATTTTTCAGCTTGAGGCACATTGATTGAGAAAGGTCCGTATAACCTTATAAGGAATTTAGGTTGGTGTGCAACGTTACCGAGATTGGACATGAATTTTTCGGGGGTTTCTGTTCCCATCGGTGATGTTATCGCCGCTTTTTTTAAGCATAACACGATGAATGAGGAAAGAGATTTACCGCCTTTAGTTGGGCGATTGCAATGAATTTGGAGTTAGTTGAACATGAGGTTGTTGAAACTTCATATTTAAAACCCGAAAAATAGTGTTTTTTCTTTTTGTTATTGTCAAGCAGGTTGACATTGAGACCATTAAGCCGGTTGCCATGAGGTCACCCCTTGTCTGTTTTTTTTCACTAATAAACTACAAAATTTAACGAATGAGTTAGCTATGAAGACAGAGCAAGTGATACACACACCAAACAAGTTACTTTTACCGGTAATGCTCGCCGTGTCGTAACTAAATTAAAAAAGTATAGTACTGCTTAGTAGAACGTTTCTTGTGGGAGCTTGGAAAACTTGTTTAAAGGTTAATGTTGTATTTTTTTTTGTTTTATTTTACTATATAAAATGGAAAAACAGATACAAGATTGAAATATTAATTTAATTTTTTATTTTTTATTCCTTAAATTTATTTTTATTTTTTTGTTGATGTACACGCAGGGTCTAGTTACGACTGACACATCTACATTTTCACATTTTCCTTCCTCTTGCTATCTCCATCCATTCGTTTTTGTCTGCTTTTCCGAATATTGCGTTGCGAATAGTTTTATTGGTGTTTTGTGTTTTTAAGATTTTATTTGTTTTTATTCTATGTTAACATTTCGATCTCCCTTTGATGTAAATGAAAAATCGAAATCCGAGAAGTCGGATCAAAATCCATCCATTGTTATTTTGTTAAAGAAGCATCTCGGTTCGTTACTCAAAAAAAAAAAAACTTTGTAAATCAAAAGTTGAGGGGTTAATTTATGAATGCCCTGGCTCACTAAATCATGTTAGTGGGATAACTTATATTTAAACTAGTCATTTCAGTAATTTCAATAGGTATTGTGTTTTAAGAGACACATAAACATCAAAATATGTATAAACTTATATTTTTGATTTTTAAATCATATTACAAGAAATTTCATCTACTTTGAACTGTGGTAAACTTGAAATAATTTTTGATCGATGGGCAACAAACATAACTTAAATATGGGTCGTACAATTTCCCCTTGATGAAATTTTAAAGTAGCAATGCGAACTTTTCCATCTTTCCCTGGGTGAACAGCAACAACTTTACCTAAGCGCCAGAGGGTGGGTGCAAACTTTTCACTGCGAACAACCACCACATCTCCAAGCTCAATATTTCTCTGAGGAAACTTCCATTTTGTTCTCCGTTGGAGATCGGCTAAATACCTCTCTTTCCATCGCTTTGAAAAGGAGTGTAAAATTTGTTAAATTCGTTGCCAATTCTTAAGCACAGTTGAGTTACTATTGTGACTTTCAGGTAAGCAAAAGGGGCATCTTTTGGGAACTGGGATGGTGTTAACAGAAGGGGTTCGAATAGATTTTCGCCTAGTGCCGAAATGGGCCGAGAGTTCATGCAAGACTCGATCTTAACAAGCAATGTTGAGAACTCTTCGAAGGTGAGTTTTGAGTTTCCCACTACTTTCTTGAAATGGGTCTTGAAAGCCTTTATACCGGCCTCCTATACACCTCCCATACGAGGAGAATCTGGTGGAATAAATTCCATCTTAAATCCCTTGCCAGGTACGATTTTTCTGCTTCCGAGGTTGCTTCTGCCAATGCTTTTCCAATTTCCTTGGTGAGTATTTTATTCGCACCTACAAAATTAGTACCATTATCGCGGAAGAGTTGTTGAGGAACACCTCGACGTCCGACAAATCTACCAAAGGCGGCTAGGAACGAATCTATGGAGAGACTGCCTACGTCTTCCAGGTGGAGAGCTTTCCTGCATAAACAAATAAAGAGACACGCGTAGCTTTTTATTGCATGATAATCGTTCAAAGGGGTCTGCGAAATCTAGTCCGACGTGGGTAAATGGAAAGGAGAAATTTGCGCTTTCGGGTGGAAGAGCGCCCATTAGCTGAGTCTGAAGCTTCTTTTTGCGATGAACGCAGACGCAATCTTGACAATGGGGAAATATGTACTAGATGGAGTGAAAATCTCCTTGGGAATGAAAAAAATTTTTTTTTTAAATGTATTTTTTTTAATTTATTCAATATACGAGGGCGGGTCAATAAGTCCGTGACTTTTTGAATTTCTGACCTCTTTACTGAAACAGCAACACTGCTCCTGTCAACAGGCTCCTGTCAGTTGACTCCTGTCAAAATTTAAACTTGCTGCGTCAGTTAGTTTGTGTTTGACAGCTATTTTTATCAGACTACTCACTAATTTGAGGAGAAAATGGAAAAAAGTGAATTTCGTGTGCTTATTAAGCATTATTTCTTGCGAAAAAAAACCATTACCGAGACCAAGGCTAAGCTTGATAAATACTATGGGGACTCTGCACCATCGATTTCAATGGTAAAAAAGTGGTTTACTGAATTTCGTTGTGGCCGTACAAGCACTGAAGATGCCGAACGTCCTGGACGCCCAGTTGAGGTCTCTACACCCGAAACAATCGAAAAAATTCACGATATGGTGTTGGCCGACCGAAGATTGAAAGTGCCAGAGATTGTGGAAGCCGTAGGGATCTCGCATGGCTCAGTGGTTTCAATTTTGAATGATCACTTGGGCATGAGAAATCTTTCCGCAAGATGGGTGCCGCGTTTGCTCACAGTCGATCACAAACGCAATCGTGTAACAACTTCACAGGAAGGTTTGGCGTTGTTTAATCGCAATATGGAGGAGTTTTTGCGCCGTTTTGTAACCGTGGACGAAACATGGATCCATCACAACACACCAGAGAACAAACAACAGTCAAAACAGTGGGTTTCTAAGGGTGAATCGGCGCCAAAGAAGGCCAAGGTGGGTTTGTCAGCCAATAAAGTTATGGCGACTGTTTTTTGGGATGCACGCGGGATAATCCACATTGACTACCTTCAAAAGGGAAGAACAATCAATGGGGAATATTATGCCAACTTATTGGACCGATTAAATGACGATTTGAAAAAAAAAACGACCTCATTTGGCCAAGAAAAAAGTTCTTTTCCACCAAGACAATGCAAGGGTGCACACATGTGCAGTTGCCATGGCAAAAATCCATGAATTGGGATATGAATTGCTCCCTCATCCACCCAGATTTGGCTCCGAGCGACTACTTCTTGTTCCCAAACCTGAAGAAATGGCTTGGTGGAAAAAGATTTGACTCCAATGATGAAGTCATCTCGCAAACAAAGGCCTATTTTGAAGACCTCGACAAATCATTTTTTTTGGAAGGGATAAAAAAATTGGAGAAGCGTTGGACAAAGTGTATAGAGCTCAAGGGAGACTACGTTGAAAAATAAATTTATTTTTTTATCAAAAAATCTGTGTTTTAATCCAAAAGTCACGGACTTATTGACCCGCCCTCGTAGTCCCCTTTTAGTTTGATACACTTATTCCAGCGATTTTCCGAAAAGTAATTTTCCGGAACGTGACTTCAAGGCACCATAATCTTTTTTGCAGTAGCAGCGCATTCTGGCGGTCAAGGTTGTCACTTTTCACTCCATCTAGTAATAGGAAATTGTTCGATTTAGGTTAAACACGCATTGGTTAAACATCCATTTACCCTAAGAATACCATGATAATCTAAGGCAGGGTTGGGCGATAAAATTTAGCTCGTTCTGTTCAGCGGTTGGGAATTCGATAAGGCTTTGTACTCCTCAGGAAAATATTTACATTGGGCTAATAAAACTAATCCAGCTTTGACAAAGGTTATTTCTTTGTGGATAAGTATTTTTGAAGAGTATTTATATATATTCATCCCTTCTTTTTGGAGAGGATAAGTTCAGAAATCTAGACATATGCTAGAACGTATTTTACTTGGTGGTGAAGTTTTTAACTTTTTTCTCTACAAATTTCCAAGTGGGATTTTCTTCGTTGGTCGCTATTGTCCATGTATCTAAAGGAAACCTTAACCAACTGGGCCCATTACATATTCATAAGCAAAACCTGAGGCATAATACCTCGAGAGCCAATAGCGGCAGGGTTATCTTCTGAGAGAACATGCTTCCACATACTGCCTTTAAGATTGTCCGTTTGGACTGTCGAAACACAATTCCTAATAAATGTTTCAAGGCGATATGGACAGCCATGAAGCCAATTAAGGACAATCATCGAGTCAGTGCAAAGTTACACCGGACAATTCTTGAGGCGCAAGTTAGCACAACATTCACGAATTTTGTAAGGAGAACAGCTCCGCAAAGCTCTAACCTTGGAATTGAAATGGCCTTAAGAGGTGCCACTCTTGTATTTGAGAAGATAGGTAAAAACAAGCTCGGCAAAGCGATGTATTTCAATGCATGATTCTAGAGTAAAATTAATCCATTTTTTAATTTGTATTCCTTTAATAACTGGAACAGATTTCACAAATTCCTTCAAAGTTTCTAAATGAGTTGGTTGAATGGGCGCATTAAAATTTTTAATAAAGTCGTTGTTGGAGCTAACCAACCAATCGGGTCGTAAGTTCTTGCTATATTTGAAAAAAGTTCGCGTTTCGTTAAGAGGAAGTCAGGTGCAGGAAATGTCTCACATCGAACATAGTTAGAAGCAATCTTCCCTTGTAGTGTGAGATGGTTCGTCGAAAAGCAGGAAGTGTTGGTCTAAAACATTCTTTCGAGGAATGTTTTCTAACAAACGCGAATGGTTCGCACTCCATTTTTTTAGATAAAATCCACCAGTTAAAAGAAGTGCATTTAATTCTTCCATACTTCGGACGACGGAGCTCAAATCAAACCCACCGGAGAATACGTCATCAACGTAGACATCGGAGAGAACTATTTCCTTCGCTAATGGGTATTTATTTCCTTCGTCTGCAGCGAGTCTGTGCAATGTGCGAATAGCTAAGTATGGTGCACAGTGACTCTGTTTATCTCAAACTTTCCAAAGTCTGAATTAGCATGAGACGATCGGAAGATTATTCGTTGAAACGGGTGATGGTCCTTGTGAACATGTATTTGGCGACACATTTTTTCAAAGTCGCTATTGAAGACGTAAGACGTAGCAGGACCGCTGTATAAAAAGTCGTTAGGACTCATTCTTTCTCCGTATAAGCACTTGTGTTAATAACTAACTTTAGTTGAAGCACTCTGCGGTTTAACGGCCGCGTGGTGCGGCAGATAAAAGTGCCGTGACTGAAGATTCAAAGAATGTTGCGGTATAAGGTTTATGTGGTTTAAGGAGAAGTATTCCGCGAGAACGTTATTATACTCTTTTTGGAGCGGTAAATCACTCAACAAACGTTTTTTTTTGGCGGAGATATTGCACAATGGCATTCTTCCTGGATCGACCTAAATCCAAAATATTTAAGTGAGGCTTAAATGGAAGTTTAACTGCATAACTACCATCTGAGTTTCGAGTGGTTGTATTTGCAAATAACTGTTCACAAAAATGTTCTTCTTTTGAAATGGGTTTGAAATTTGCACGATCGGAGAATTTTCGCCCGCTCGCTTCACACCTTCACGCAAAATTCGAGAGTAAATATCTGCTCCTATCAAAATATCTGCAGGAGCCGGCTTATCAAAGTTCGATTCTGCTAATCGCAAACCTTTGAACTCAAGTTTAAAGCTTCAACAGTTTGCGATGGCAAATTAGCTGTTAGTCTTTTTAAAACAACAGCAGAAACAGGAATACAAACATCAGGTTTGACACGGGATTCCAGATTGAGAGAGCACATACTTGTCGAAAATTCACTTTGAACTTTCCAATTCCACAAATAGATGCATTGGTTAAGTGGAAGCCTTAATCGGTTCACAATAAAATAAATGTTGCTTCAGAACCAGGGTCGATTAAAGCTCTTAAAAGAAATACTTGGTTACGCACTGTAATCTTTACTAAGGTTGTAGCCAGCAGAACATTCCCTTTCTGACTAAATGAAAATCAGCTTTGAATTGAAGAGAAAAGGGTTGAATATCTTTTTCTGGATAAAGTTTTTGGATAATGTTTGGCTATTGGGTTGTTAAAGTGGGAGTGGACTGTATATCGGTGACATTTTCAGGAGCTGTGGGTTGGGAGGGAGATGCTAGATCTGGAGAAACTGTTTTATTGCTAGGCTGGGTAAAATGAAGTAAACTGAGGTGCCGTCTGCCACATTAATCGCAAGAGACCGAATTTATAAGTACAAGGAAATTATAGCAGTACCTATGCGTCTGCGCTACCTTTCTTCGAGTAGAGATGTCCATGTTCAAAAATTTCTTGCATAACCGCAAGGGGTGATTGCTATTATATAGCCTACAGAAATAATTATTCTGTTCAAATTGGAAGGAATTTGCTCGTTTCGAACTGTTATTTGGAACTTGTTTGGCAGTTTTACGAGAACCTTGGTTAACTTTTTCAATGGATTCGAGTATTTTGTACCTGGAAGCAAGAAAATCATCCAAGGGTTTCCAAGTGGGGATTTCATTGTCTTTTGGAATACCTTGTTCCCACAAGAACAAAGTATTTTCGGGAAGCTTCTGAGAAATAATGAAAATGATGATTGGATCCCAATTCTTTTCTAATTTCGGGACTAGTTACAGTTGGTATAGGAGGAATAGAAAATAATGAGCCTTACTAACAACGAATCGTTAGTTAAGCGCGGGCGTTTATTTTTATTTTCTTGCTATAGAGTGGATATAATTTAAAATTGAATTGAATGTTTATTTTACGTACATACATCATACATACATCAGTAAATGCCAATACTCCTGGCACTCGAAAGCCGAAATAAACAAAATCAGCTTAGATTGTTTTCTTCGTTTGTGCATATCAAATGGTGATGCCAGCGTATTGAGGTTAATACTCTTTGTTGGCTCCATTTTTCCTTCCTAAATGGAAACGCGATTCCATTCTTTTTAAAACTCTAATGCAATATTATTTTCATCAATCAATAAATTTGTAAAACGAAGTATGTAATAATTAAGGTGACATAGCCGTGTAAAAATTATAATTTTGAATAATTTTTTATTACTTTAAAATATTCTAAAGGTTATGTAGAATTAATATTTAAAATATTTTCCGAGATATAGTGGGCAGACATATTCAAGGGATGATAGAGAAATATAGCGACGTAAAAGTAGGCCACTAAAAAAATGTTTTTGTGGCATCCAACACACTGAAGAAAATATAGAAGTAGATGCAAATACTAATGCGATTTTGAAAAAACTGTTTAACGCAACGACAGTAATGAAGTGATATGTAACCCTTGAACGTGTTTTTCTCGAAACAACGTTTTTTGAATCTGAGTAGACCTTAATTCGAAAACGACTGGATAAATCGCGTTAAAATGTTGCATGCTTCTTTTAAATTGTCATAATTTGTCGGTTAACCTACAGAATTTTAAAATATCTTTTTTTTTTTTTAAGAACTTAACACTCAAATTGGTATGACTACACTTACAATGCCTCAGCATGAGTTAAGTGTTTTTGGAAAATGGAATAGAGAGAGAGAAAAAGATGTTTGGGCTCAGTGGTAAATTCGAGAGTAATATTTTGTGAATACGAAAATATCAAAGTTTTTAAACTCTCATAAGCTTTTTTAATATTCTTTACTTTTTTCCTATATGACCATTTTTCGTGCTATAGTTTTGGCCAACACTGTACATATTTTAGTCCATTTTCCAAATTTAAGTAGCAAATTTTTTTGGAAATACAAAATATAACATACAGTTATACAGAACGTTTTAATTTTTTATTTCTTTTGTCAACATTTTTTTACAAATATTATTCACCATAATGCAATTCAATTTCACGTGGTTAAAACTCCATCTCCGTAAGCAAATTATCCGCTATTGCTTTATTTACAGAAGCCCTAAACTGGACACTGGACAGCAATTCTACCATACAAAGAAAAAATACACAATTCTGGGTGCCTTCGACATGTTGGACAGATAACACCCGAGGGACGGCATGTTGAGCCATATCGCTAACACCCTGAACTTGTTTTTAACTTGTTACCCTGACAAATACAAGGTCAATGCGCTATCCCCTTAGGTTCATCGGACCATTGTGTCATATCAGCTAATTTCTCATACACCCACCACACAGTTAGAGAAAAGATTCCTAAAAGAACCGTATGGCAATACAAGAAAGCTAATTAGACCGGACTTAACAGCTTCTTTAGAAATTTCAACTGGTCGTTATGTTTCTTTGATAACGACGTGAGTATCGATATGGTCACAGACACTATTTGAAAATTGTGAAATTTCAATACGGCCAAAAACAAGTAAAAAATATGTACTACAATGTCCCAAAGGTAGTAAAAATTGTTGGTCGTTCGTCAAAAATATTAAAAACTCTGCCTAATCCTCTATCCCAACGCTCATTTATAATGATATTCCAGCTCTCAGCTCCTTGAACAAGGCCAGTCTGCTTGCTGCACACTTTGCGGCCAGGTCAACACTTTCAGATTGTGCTTTGTCTTCGCTTACACTTGAGTGTGTTGAATCTTCATTAGGACGAATCCACTTTCACACTTGTGTAGTAGCATGAGTACTTAAAGAAGAGGTGTTCTTCCACGCTGGCTAAACCACCGAATATGCCTTTTCATCAATCCTACTCTTTAGAACTTTTTCTGAGCAGAAGAAAACAGCATTTGTCCAGCCCATCCCTAAAAAATTCGAATCTTCTTCTCTCTCCTCATATAGACCCATTGCACCTAGGTCTCCTCTTTCCAAGGTCATGATAGTTGATAAACTATGAAATATCTCGAATAATGAAAACCTTTGAATGACCGGCAGTACGGTTTTCGCAGCAGCAGGTCCATTGGTGATCTGATGGCATGTCTCACTGAAAAGTGGAACCAAAGCGTATATAAATCTGGCGAAATCAAGATAGCTGCACTTAATATTTCTAAGGCATTTGACAGTTTCGTCGAAAATGTGTGCTTTTGGGATTGATGACTCTGTTTATAAGAATTCACGGTGTTTTGCTCAATAAACAAGTTCAATATTTACTGACTTCAATAGTGGATTTGCTTACGATATTTTGTCCAATAAGCAACTTCCAACTGATTTGCTTATTGGACCAACTTATTGACCGGAAAAGTTGCGAACAATTCATATTTTGTCGAAAAAGCAACTTGCTGTTTGTTAACTTCAGTAGTTTTAAGTATAGAGTCAAGAAATTAAATAAAGTGGCCAGTTCTTATACCAAGTATGAAGTGTACATATCTTTCTAATCAACTCTCTTCTTCAATGGATTATAAATTACCTTTAGGAACTTTCAATTGAAGATATCTGGAATGTTTTGAAGTCTGATATTCACAAAATAAATGCTGGTGTGCCCTAGAGCTCCGCTTTGTCTCCGACACTCTTGAATTTTCTTCAACGATCTCTTGTTTGCTACTTCTAATCCAATATAGTCCTTTGCTGACGACAGTACTCTCTGCTTTTCATATTCGTTCCCGGATTCTTGTCTCTGCTCTTCGGCTGTAGAACGGGAAGGGCAGCTTAACAAATAGCTCATTAAATTCTGATATTAACAGCATAACTAATTGGGGAACAACTTACAGAGTAGAATTTAATGTTTCCGAAACACAATGCTGTCTGCTGTCGTTAAAGCGAAATCTGAATACCCAGCCATTATCCATGAATTGCATTTGCATCGTCGAAACCGAAAAACTTTCCATTCTCGGTATCGGTGTCAATGAGAACTTACGGGGTTAGGCCACTCTAAATCGAGTTTACAAAGATAGAAGTTTATTGAACATATGATTGACTCTAAAACATAATTTTTATAGAATAATTTATTTAAAAATGGCGGCTGTGCAGCGTTTTTCAGATGACCTCTCTTTTTTGGAAGGGTCTACGGCCAGCCAAAATTATGGCATTTTAAAGCTAACATTTTGAAAAATCTTTGGACCAAGTTCATCAGAAAAATGCGTGTATCTCGAAATTTTCAACTTTTAGGTTAACTTTTTTTTATCAAGGGCAGTCCATACTTTAAAATCAATTTCTTACAGGACGCAGAAGAAATCTTTGTGGAAGAAAAAGCGAAATTCTTGGACTCATTGGAAGACTTTAACAGTCAACAGCTGGTCAAATGACGACTCCGAAATCATCGCACCACCGCAATTGTTCACAAAGTATCCCGTCGTAAATTGCCCCCTATAGTGCCAGTCTTTTCGGGAAAGTAATCAGATTGGTCGTCGTTTAGGGACTTACTTACGTCGCTGATATGAAGAGCTGTCAAATGTGGAGCGGTTACAGTATCTTAAGTCGGAGAACCTGCCAGCCTCGGCAAAGGCATTTCCATCACTTCAGAAAACTATAACCGAGCTTGGGAGAAATTGACGTCCTTCTACGAAAATAAAAGGGCACTAATCATACATGCTTGAATTCCTTTTTCCATCTTTCGTTGATGACATCCGAATCTCACATCGCCCTGAAACATTTGAGGGATGGCACATCGGAAACAATCGAAACTCTTCAAATGCTAAAAAGACCAGTCGACGGCATGGAGGATATCTTAGTGTTCATTGCCGTCCAAAGGTTTGACTCTCGTGCCCGACGCGATTGGGATAGTTCAGCACCTATAACTTGGTCTCAATTGAATGCCCTCATGAAAACAAGAATTCAGACTCTCGAACGGTCGAAACAGATGCAACCCACAAGAAGAAACATCAGCTAAAAATATTGCTCATATTGCCAAGGCGACTATTATATTGCCGTTTGTGGAAAATTCTGTACTCTTACTTTCGATAAACGTTCTGATTTCGTTTCAGCAAAACAGCTATGCTTCAATTGTTTGGGCTCACATTGGAGACGTGACTGTCGATCAACCAAAGGATGCACCTGTGGTCACGGATGCCATTATACATTCTTGCACACGGTCCAAAGTGATGCCAACTCTTCCTCGTCTTCAACTCGTCAACTGGGTAGCGACATTGCCCTTCAATCAAACACAGCATAAGGTCCAAAGGTTTCCGTAGATGCACTAAATACTCGTACAGTCACTCACCAATCCTATCATATGCTTCTTGCCACCGCCATCATTATCGCCTTACCCGAAAATCAACGCTGGACTTCCATTCGGGTACTCATCGATCCTTGCTCTGAAGCATCATTTGTTGCAGAATCATTTGCCCAACGCCTAAAGTTGTCTCGACGTTCAGCATGCGTTCCTGTATCCGGAGTCGGAGGTGCTTCATATCATACTGTGAGGACTCAAACATCAGTGTTCATCACTCCTCACCTCACAAGTCCGATCAAATGGAAAACAATATTCTTATCTTACTGAAACTCACTTAGGAGGTCAGAAATTCAAAAAGTCACGGACTTATTGACCCGCCTCAATTGGGCAATATGGACTTATCGTTCATCGCAGGACTGAAACTTGCAGACCCAGATTTAAAAACAACCGCACCGATAGAATGATACTGGGGGCTGATGTGTATACGCGAATCATTGAGGAAGGGCTGCATAAATCCAAAGACGAAAATCTTGTATCTCAAGGTACAGGTATAGGATGGATACTTACTGGATCTTGCTTATCAAATGCTGGACTTCCTGAATCTCGTGGCGAAGCACCCGCGCTTACCATTCTGCAATGTGTATTAGACTAA
This sequence comes from Volucella zonaria, assembly GCA_963966105.1. Taxonomy (NCBI): domain Eukaryota; kingdom Metazoa; phylum Arthropoda; class Insecta; order Diptera; family Syrphidae; genus Volucella; species Volucella zonaria. Next base: position 152,473,901 of record OZ014530.1, on the reverse strand, counting down.
AATCTGTCGGCGCAGTCCGAACGTTTTTGGAAACAGGAAGAGGTAGAGCAGTCGAGTAACCCTATACTTACCACCGAGGAAGCTGAGTACGAAAAATATTTTTCGTCGCACAAGCGAGCAAAGAATATTCATCAGTTGGGAAACTCAAAACAATCTGCGCTTTGTATGCTTCATCGTACAGAAAATCGATTCAAGTCACAGCCGGAATTCCGTGCGCGGTACATTAATTTCATGACCGAGTATAAAGTGATCGGCCATATGAGGCCAGCACCACCAGAGAGTGTTACTGATCCTTCCAGTCCCTTCTTTTTACCGCGTCATGGTGTTTTTAAAACGAATGGCAAAGAATTGAAATTGCGGGTGATATTCAATGGATCAGTCAGACTCCAAGGAGGTCATCACATTAAGGATTGTCTTCACGTTGGACCAAGTTTGCAAACTGAAATTTTTGAAGTAATCCTTGCTTGGCGCATACACCACTACATCAAGAAAATGTTCAGGCAAATACCAAGCTGACTAAGCTGATCAACTTTATTAACGAATTTTGTGGCGAGCTTCAGAGGATCAAGATGTTCGCGCTTGCAACTCAACAACAGTTACATATGGCCTTGCAAGTTCTCCTTATCAAGCCATTAGAACTTTGCACTGTTAGAGTCTGGCAACGTCGTTAGCGGCAACCCATCAGCCGGCTGTCACTACTCTTATTTATTATTAAAAAATCTGTTGAAGCGAACGTGTCTTTCCACTCCTTGAGGGTAGACGTTTCCCTCGTACTGTCAAACTCTTAAGAGAAAACGTCTATGTGGATGACATCTTCACGGGCGCTGACACACTCCAAGAAGCTTCTGATTTAAAAATTGAACTAATTGAGTTGCTTATGGAGGGCGGCTTTCCCCTAAGTATGTGGTCAGCTAATAATCCCCTACTTTTATTTGGCTTTCAAAGGGATCAGCTGGCGAATCCTCGACATCGTACTTGGCAACAATTTGAAGAGGTTGAGACGCTTGGCATATCGTGGCAACCGATTGATGACGTATTTTGCTTTCGAGCCAATCTAAGAACCGAAGGATTGGCGACGAAGAGGAAATGTTTGTCTCTTATTTCTCAGCTCTACGATCCTATGTGTTGGATCACGCCAGTTACAATCGGGTTCAAAATATTCATGCAATTCATTCATGGTCTCAAAGAAACTCAAGGACTTACATTTGTACTCTGTGCCGCGATGGACGGGAACCTCAAATGACCTTCGGTTCCTAGAACTACATTGTTTCTCAGACGGGTCGGAACGAGCATATGCTGGCTGTGTTTATCTACGGTGGTTGGATGGGCGTGGATTCGTGCAGATGATGACCTGGAAATTCAAAGTCGGTCCATTGAAATTGATGTCACTTCCTCGACTGGAGCTGTGCGGGGCGCTGCTAGTAGTTCCCGACTCGTAAAATGACTTCAGGAAGGAATAGGACTTAGAGAAGCTGCTTTTCATCTTTGGACGGATTTAACAATAACACTGTCGTGGATTCGGAAACATGCATCCGATAATACTTCCTCGCCAGTCTTGCCTGACGAAACTCATCACTTGGGACGCTCATCAAAAAACATTGCATGGAGGCACGCAGCTTACGCTGTGTTATTTGCGACAAAGATTTTGGATCGTACTAGGTCGACAACTAGTAAAGTCTACAATTTTCAAGTGTCTGCGATGTTGGCGCCAGCGTTCTTCACCTACTATTCCAACAAATCGGAGACTTACCCGCTAGGCGAGTTGAACGATATCGGCCGTTTCTTCATTCCGGAATTGACTTCGCTGGCCCTATCAATCTTCGACTTTCAAAAGGGCGTGGGACTAAGTCACATGAGGGATATATTGCAGTCTTTGTCTGCCTAACAACGCGAGCAGTTCATTTAAAGGTGGCCTCGGACTATTCGCCGGAGGATTTTTTTCAAGTTTATAGACGATTTGTGGCCAGGCGTGGTATATGCGCCACTCTTTCAAGTGACTGCAGAACGAACTTCATCGTGGCCAACAAGGAGCTACGCATACTTTTTCAGAGTAACGAAATCGCCCAGCGCCTTGCTAATAATGGAACCCAGTGGCTTTTCAATCCTCCATCCGCTCCACATTTTGGGGGATTTAGGAGGCGGCTGTTAAATTCGTGAAGTTCCACCTCAGGCGAATTATTGGAGAGACCTTGTTAACATTTGAGGAGATGTCCACGCTCCTCACACTGGTCGAGACATGCCTAATTTAAGGCCCTTGCAGCCAATATCGGACGATCCATCGGACCTCTAAGCCCTCACTCCTGCACACTTCTTCATAGGGGCATCAACACTCACAATACCAGAGTCATCGACAGTGGAAGACAACACATCCCGATTATCTCGATGGCAGTTACTCCGGCAGTTACTGGACGAGCACTTCTGGAGTAGATGGTCTTCAGAATATCTGCACGAGTTGCAACAGCGGCAAAAGTAGCGTACTCATCAGCCGTCCGTAAAGGTTGGAGATCTTTGTCTGGTTCGATCAAATCTTTATCCACCATGCAAATGGCCGTTGGCCGTATCACCGACGTAAAACCTGGGGCCGATGGACTAGTTCGTACATCTAAGGACAGCGACGTCTACGCTTGTCAGGCCAATCCAGAAGATCAGCTTGCTACCACTGGAGGAAGAAACATGTTTGTCAGAATCTGGCGAAGGCGGGCGGAATGTTCCAAAATGAAACCATACCCCTAAATCCAACAGTGACAACTTCACTGCTTCATTTCTTTTCATTTCACCTTGTAATTTTCGATAGTTCTTTCTTTTTAAACCGTGTTAGAGTTGTCTTCTTTTTTTCGATCAAAGTGAATTCTAAGATCCTTACCCCCTTAAGGAAAATAAAATTAAATTTTTGGGTGGGGCGACTCTTTAGGAATTACAAATATAAAGTTTAAATATAATGAGGAACATAATTCAGAAATAATTCAATTCAAGCTACAAAAAAAATAAAAAGCAATTGTAAAAGAAGTAAACAAGAAAGTAAGAATGAATAGAAGAATTAGGCCAAAATATCAGAAATACGAGATTCTAACGCAGCATAATAAAGCTAAAGAGCCACATTTTTACGCATTTTAAGAGCAGGTAAAGATATTGTCCTGATTGACTGAGGAAGTACAGTGGTACGGACATTTGATATACTATAAATAAAATGTTTGAAAGTTGTCTACGAATATTATAACAAGAAATTAAACGAAAATTGAGGTTGCCAGACTTCATAAAGATATTCCCACAAATGAGGAACAGGGAGAATTTTCAGGGCACAAAATATAGAAAAAGCTAGAATTTATGAGAAATTTTTCTTATGACATACTAGATGGAGTGAAAAGTGACATCCTTGACCGCCAGAATGCGCTGCTACTGCAAAAAAGGTTATGGTGCCTTGAAGTCCGTTCATATTTAGGAAGACATGCCAAATTTCAGTACGATACTGTCTTTAGTTTTGTTTTGACAGCTGATTGTTGTTGACGTGTTTGGCATTATGTTGAGTATGCACAAAAACAATTTTCGTTCTCTCATAAAACATTATTTTTTGAGAGGCAAAACGGCGAAGGAAACAAAAGAAAAGTTGGATAAATATTATGAAGTTAATGCTCCGTCAGATTACACCGTCAAATATTGGTTTCGAGAGTTTCGTGGTGGCCGCAACTCCACTACCGATCAAGTCCGCAGCGGCAGGCCCTCTGATGCGGTTACAGGAAATGGTGTTGGCTGACCGGAAAGTGAAGGTGCGCGAGCTAGCAGATACCACAAAAATTAGTACTGAGCGCACACGCCATATTTTGGGCAATATTCTGCATATGAAAAAGTTATCCTGCCGCTGGGTGCCGCGCATGCTCACTCCTGACCAAAAACAAGCACGTCCAAACACTTCGAAAGAGTGTTTGGACTTGGTGATGCGGAATCGAGCGGATATATGGCGTCGATTGGTAACTGGATTTGGATCCCTCGGACTATTATCTCTTCCCAAAAGATGGCTCATCAATAAAAAAAATTCAGCGGACGCGAGGAAATCATCGACGCCACGGAGGAGTATTTTGCAGACCTTCCGGAAAATTACTTTTCGGATGGATCAAGAAGTTGGAAAATTGCTGGAATAAGTGTATCAAACTAAAAGGGGACTATATTGAATAATATAAGAAAACATTTAAAAAAAAAAATTTTTTTATTTCCCAAGGAGGTCACTTTTCACTCCTTCTAGTACGAGTATTTCTGCAAAATCAACAGTGGTTGTATTTTATTACAATACACACCCCCCAACAAACAATTAACTTTTTTTATTGAAATTTATTTATTGATTCTTACATGCTTAACAAAAAAAAACGCTGAAAAACTAGCTTAATTAACTTAATTTATCTTATCTTTACGTGCTGGTCATATAAAGGCACTCTAAGCTGAACCTAAAACTCAAAATTATGCCTTTCGACGTAACCTAACTGATTTAATTTTTCTAGTTCATTATTTCATCTACGAGTATACTTTGGACTAAAAAATGTAAATTATTATAATAAAAAAACTTAGTAAAAGTACATTTTAGTTGCACTTACAAAATAGTTCTTAACCTACTTAGATTAATTTTTATTTTTTTTATTTTTATTTCTTCCAAATGGGAAGGTTCGGTGTTCAAATCCCAGCCTCGCCTGGAAGACATATTCACTTTTTCAGTTAACGAAAATCAAGTAAGGCGAATACATAGTTGACTAGAAATCAACATCAAGCCAACTTCCACTAAGAATTAGACTCCCCATTAAATGTTGGATGCCACCCATGGAGCGAAATAACCACTGAGCCCAAACATCTTTCTTTCTCTCTCTATCCCATTTTCCAAAAAACTTAACACATGCTGAGGCATTATAAGTGTATTCATATCCACGTTCTTTAAAAAAAAAAAAAAAACAAAAAAAGCCACCAAAATTCATAGTTGAGTCGCCTGTTTGTAGCGGTTCGAGCAACGTGGAAAACTAGCGGCATAGTTAATTTGTCCAGAACCAGCCCTTTATTATCAAAATAAAGGAACGCCTCTGGCGGAATGAAGCCGTTAAAGCGTGCACTATCGTCATATAGATAATTAGGGTGATAAGCTCCGGAGATCAGGTTGTTCGTCGAAGCCATAGCTCTAGGAATGCGATTTCGAACCAGCTTAATGGCCGCTGTCTTAAAATGCGTTGAATAATACGCATTATTAAACAGGGTGGTGTAAATGTCCACCGCTTCTAGTAGTGGAAGACGTGGTATCACAATGTTAGGTATGCCATCGATCCCACAATAATTCCATATTGTAACTTAGAATGGAAAATACCATAACAAATTATCTTTAAAAGCTTGGTAGAGGAGACGCTATGCAAATAATAAAAATGAGACAGGGTGCATCGGAAATACTCTTTCAAACTATCAGCGTGATTTGCAAAACTCATCGTAAAGTCAAGTGTAAGCCTTAAATATAGGTGCGTGAAAGTAAACATTTGCTTCCAAATTGTTTGAAGAATGTAAGCTGAAGAACATTATCTTGGTTTTGGATCTTATTACTAAAGTATGTTCAGCAAACCAATGACTCAGTAAATTAAGATCATAATTAACATGGTAAATTGGGTCCAGAGGACTGTTTAAGCCAAAAGAGAAACCAATGCCATTAGCAGAAGCAGTCGGTGAACCCTTGAAACTAAAAGCATAGAATCAATTGATGTAAAGCAAAAATAGAATTGGACCTAAAACAGAGCTTTGTGGAACACCCTGGTTAAAGAACGTTATTCTGCTCCCTGTTTCAGCCATCTTCACTCTTTGCGATCTATTTTTAAGATACGAACAAAATCAGCGGAGAATGAAACCATGAAATCCCATTTTTTCCCAGTTTTCTCAACAAGAAATTTTGGTTGGCCATGTCGAATGCTTTGGTAATACACTCCTGGATAGCTGGTTGAGACACCCTCCCCCCCCTGATTTCGGTGTTTGTCGATAATTTTGTCCCGTATTTGCTGCAAATATTACCGTTATGTAATCATCGCCAATTTCTATGAAAATTATAATCACCATAAATCCTTTTCTCCCTTAATTTTCTTTTTTTTTCTGTAGTTTAGCAATATGAAAATCAATAGGCTCGCTGTGAAAGAGATGGCGTACGAGGTGGAGCCTCGCGGTCTGCCCATTGGCACCTTGGATGCCATGAGGAAGTCGTTGAGATCCGCTCGCATGCTGGAATGCAGAGAGTCTATGAATTTAGACTCGGCCTACAAATTTATATTTGTAGAGGACCTAGATGCCGTATGGGCAAAAACAGAGCAAATTGAAGAGCTCTTGGAAGATCCTCCAAGTAATCCTAAGTCAAATGAATACTTGAAGATTCTTCCAAAACCGATTGGGCTCTAGTAGGTTGGATAGGGCGCGAGACATTTCTCCTGAGCAAGCCGAGGAAAAATGTAATCTCAAACATAGGTTAATCGTACTAGCTGGAGAGTTAGCCGAGCTACGGAAGAGTAGTCGTATGATGAGGGCGAGGTAGGCTACTAGGACGAGGAAGAGCCAATGTCCACGAAGCTCGTAAAAAACCGACGACCACAGCCTGCGGGGGGTGAACACAATGAACAACGAACAACAACAACAGCAAAGTAGGCAAAAAAGGTTTTCCCTCCAGCAGTATCGAGCAGTGGTTTAGAAGAACCTGGCCCGCTTTTACCAGCAACAACTTTGGCTAGCACACCCAGATCTGCAGATCTGGTGAAATCGGGTCGCAGGTTGGAGACGGTGCGGGCCAATGTAGAAACGTTTGCTACGCCATGCAATCCGAGGTCGCGTCGGTTATTAGAGGCAGATTTGCCTTGTCCAATACGACAACAAACCGCGTGCACCTATCCGTTGCTTTAATTGTAATGACGAGGGCCATTTTTCGAGTGCGTGTTCTGCTTCTAGACGCTGCTATGGGTGGGGAGCCCCAGAAGTGGCACGTCGTCAATCTCGACGTTGCGGCAGCACGTCGCGAAACGCGCAACAGACTTCCGGGTCAGCAGGACGAGAATGCCTCCTTATCCCTTACTTGCGCCGGCTGAAAAGAAATCGGTGGACATCATCTTGGATTTAGCTTGGAGGGAAACGGCAATGATAGACGTCTATATGTAGGAGTTAGCATATACGGTATAGGTACGTTAGATCTTTTGGATAGTGGCGTTTCTCTCACTATAATAGGGAGTGATTGTTGGAGAATTATTAAAGATTTAGGGCTTAGATTAGGTGAAAATCAGGCTAGCTTCGTCGCTTTTGCGGACGGAAAAAGCGTAGATGTCGTGGGGTTGTGTGTGTACCAATTGAAGTACAAAGTCAGTCCGTATACATACACTCGCCGACAACTGGTTGAGACACCCCCTGATTTCAGCGTTTCTCGATACTTTTGTTCCGTATGTGATGTAAATATTCCTGTTAGGTAATCATTACTAATTTCTAAAAAAATTCTGATCACCATAAATCCTTTTTTTCCGTTCAGTTGCGGATTCCATTTGCAATGATTTGTGAGTCAGGTCTTAGAAGTAGAAAAATTAAAAAGGGGATCTGGAAAGGTGTTAAATCAAACGGAAACCCAAAACATTAAAAGATTGCGCCAAGAGGGATATTCTGTCAACAAAATTGCAAAACTTTTGAAGCACAATCGTACAGTTGTTTGAAACTATTTTAGAGATCCAGAAAACCACTGGGAAATATTGGTACCTGGACGAAAAAAATAGCTTGATACCTGCAGATCGACGATCCCAACTAAGAGATCCGTCAAATTCTATAGCAATAATGGAAATCGCGGTATCAGCAGGAATTTTGAACGTGGACGGAAAACTAAAAACTTGCTAGAATGTGTTAGCTGAAGCGGAACATTTTCAAAGAAATCGTTTGAAAAGAAAACCCGATTTACTACAACGTCATCGAAACGGCCATATGACCTTTGCCAGAAATCGTTTAAGGTGGCAGAAGCGTTGGAGAACTGTCAACTTCACCGATGAGAAACACTTTTGCTTTGATGGGCCTGACGAATGTCGTCATTATTTTCAACGAGCTGTTTTTAAGAGGACGACAATAAGGCGGTGGTGGAGTCATGGTTTGGACAGGAATATCATACCAAAATAACACTAATATCCGGTTCGTAAATGGCAGTATGAAAAGTGACGACTACCTTAAGATCTAAGATGGAGCGATCGTGCATCATTACCAAGAAAAATTCGGCGAAAATTTCATCCTGAAATAGGAAAATGCAGCAGTCTACACAGCTCAGAAGGTGAAAGAGTATGTCGAGCGTGACGAGCTGCATTCATGCCATTATGTGTGGAACCACATTATTCAAATTGTCGCGTCGGCTTCGCTTGCAGTGCTTTCAGCGGTCGCGGTCGATCCAATTTGAGCGGTAATTTCAGTAATAGCGTGTCGAATGTTGGCATCGAGCTCGTCCAAAGTTGTTGGCTTGTTAGCATAGACTTGACGTACGGCGGTAGGCCCAGAAGTACCCGACCTAGCAAAGAAAACACAAAAAAAAAAATGGGGAAAAATATGTTTATTTCTCTACTTAGTCTCCTTTTAGTTCAATACACTTTTCCCAGCAATGTTCAATACCTTCGATACCCTGCTTATAGTGAGAATCGTCGAGCTCCTTAAAATAGCCATCAACCGTGCATTGGTGCATTGTCTCGATGAAACCAATTCGATATTTCTAGGTGTTGCGTAATTTACGTTGCGTATTTACAAGTGAGCCGGAATTTCGATAATATTTTTTAACTAGCTGAACCCGTGCTCGCCTTGCCTCGCCCTCTAAAGGCTTCCTCATACATACAGATTGTATGTAGTATCAGAGCGATATGAAAAAACATCAAAGTATTTGTCCATAAAATTGTTGTGTACAATAAATTTTGTGGATTAATTGCATTTTATCAATGTCGTGCCAATGGTAGCTTTCCTTAAGCCCTTAAGCGCAAATTTCATAGTTCTAAAAAACCAACATGCTCTAAAATGTTATCAAACGTAATAAAAAATTCAATACTATAAATTATGAGCAATAGTACTTTATTATAGTAAAAATGTTTTACAAAACTTCTTTGTAAACAATGTTTGAGGTTGCGTTGCCTGGAGCATAAACAAATATGAGACACGTATAATTGACCGTGTGAGAAGCAGCCGGTGGTGAGGTTCACGCCCGCGGTACGCAGTGTTTGTCACTGCACCTTACTTATCGTCATTGCGAAGCACACGCTGATGGGAAATTGCACACGCTTAAATTGAAACGGAAAACTGTTAGGTATGATTGGAATTCGGCGAAAAATACGTTTTCGCCGGCACTGCAGTCCGTCAACACTTCCGCTTCTACCAGATTTCGTTGCAAAGTTGTAACTCTAAGTCCGGTGCCGTTACGCAACTTAGGCGGACTCAATTTTCTTGGGAGAATAATAGGTACACTTACTTTTAGTTTTAATGTATGTGATGGAAGCCCCGGAGCAGAAAGCGAAATTAAAAATTCGGCCAGATAGTTGGTTGTTTCTTCTTGGTCCATAACCCGGTTGATTGAAGTGTATTCTACACTTTGACCATCAACACGTGTTAATATCTCGGTTTGTTAGTTGCGATATATCACCGTAAACGGATGAGATAAGTTCTTCGGTAGAAGACACTGTTTGGCAAAAATTGTGTGATAAATTTACTTTGTCATTTTCTTCCGCCAATTTAAACTAATAAATCAGAGACATGTTGTGCGTTTGGATTGCCTCCTGTTCGTGCCCGCATATTGATGGTCAAGTGCATTTAAATAACACTGGACCAGAGACTTGACTTTTTCAGACAGGCGCTTATTTCGTCAGCTCTGGCGCCTCGTGTCACTACCAGCAACGTGTCTCCGCAAAATGTAATCCCCACCATCGGTCGATCATTTTGTCGTATATCCTGTAAGGTTCTGTTAACGGCTTCCACTGCTTTACGGTGTGCCATAGTGCGTCCCAAACAATTAGAAAAGAGTCACGGAAAACTCGAGTTTATCACTATTTTGGGGAATGTTGTAAACTGGACTTTCAGCGGTGTCTAATTGTATGGATATTTTAAACATTGCATGAGAAGTTTTACCACCAGGCAGCAATGTAGTTGCTATTCCTGACGATGCCACAGCCAATGCAATATTACCTTGGCTTCGTATCTGCGCTAGTATTACCCTTGTGCTGTTGGTGGCGCTTTGACAAACACGATCGAAAATTCCCCGCTGTAAGGCTTGATGATGTTGGTGGCGCTTTGACAAACACGATCGAAAATTCCCCGCTATAAGGCTTGATGATGATGATGATGATGATGATGATGATGATGATGATGATGATGATGATGATGATGATGATGATGATGATGATGATGATGATGATGATGATGATGATGATGATGATGATGATGATGATGATGATGATGATGATGATGATGATGATGATGATGATGATGATGATGATGATGATGATGATGATGATGATGATGATGATGATGATGATGATGATGATGATGATGATGATGATGATGATGATGATGATGATGATGATGATGATGATGATGATGATGATGATGATGATGATGATGATGATGATGATGATGATGATGATGATGATGATGATGATGATGATGATGATGATGATGATGATGATGATGATGATGATGATGATGATGATGATGATGATGATGATGATGATGATGATGATGATGATGATGATGATGATGATGATGATGATGATGATGATGATGATGATGATGATGATGATGATGATGATGATGATGATGATGATGATGATGATGATGATGATGATGATGATGATGATGATGATGATGATGATGATGATGATGATGATGATGATGATGATGATGATGATGATGATGATGATGATGATGATGATGATGATGATGATGATGATGATGATGATGATGATGATGATGATGATGATGATGATGATGATGATGATGATGATGATGATGATGATGATGATGATGATGATGATGATGATGATGATGATGATGATGATGATGATGATGATGATGATGATGATGATGATGATGAAGCGAAGAAATGGCTTAATATTAATAATTAATTAATTAAGATGCACGCAGTGGACGTCCAAAAGAGGCTGTTTCAGATGAAAACATCAAAAAAGTCCACAAAATGATTACGAATGACCGTAAAGTGAAGTTGATCGAGATAGCTGAGGCTCTGAAGATATCAAAAGAGCGTGTTGGATATATCATACACGAATATTTGGACATGCGAAAGCTCTGTTCAAAGTGGGTGCCGCGTTTGCTCACAGTCGACCAAAACCAACAACGTGTTGATGATTCAGAGGAGTGTTTAAAGCTGTTCAACCGCAATAAAGCCGAATTTTTGCGTCGGTATGTGATAATGGATGAAACTTGGCTCCACCACTTCACACCAGAGTCAAGTCGGCAGTCAGCTGAGTGGCGAGCAGGTGACGAACCTCGTCCTCGGCTGGCAAGGTTATGACATCTGTATTTTGGGATGCACATGGAATAATTTTCATCGACTATCTCCAAAAGAGGCAGACTGTCAACAGCGACTATTACATTGCGTTGTTGGAGCGTTTGAAGGACGAGATCGCAGAAAAACGGCCGCATTTGAAGAAAAAGAAAGTGCTGTTTCATCAAGACAATGCACCGTATCACAAGTCGATGAAAACGATGGCAAAATTGAAAGAATTCGGCTACGAATTGCTTCCCCACTCACCGTATTCTCCAGATTTGGCCCCCAGTGACTATTTCCTGTTCGCAGACCTCAAAAGAATGCTCACCGGAAAGAGATTTAAGACCGAATCGCCGAAAGAGAGGCCTATTTTGAGGCTAAACCGAAATCGTACTACAAAACTGGTATCGAAAGATTGAAAAATCGTTTCAATCAGTGTATCGCCCTCGAAGGCAACTATATTGATAAAAAAAGTTGAATTTTGCAAAAATTTTGTGTTTTACTATAAAACGGATTTTTCAGCCCATGTGTTACTTATCCAACTTTTTTTTTTGTTTCCTTCGCCGTTTTGCCTCTCAAAAAATAATGTTTTATGAGAGAACGAAAATCGTCTTTGTCCATACTCAAAATGATGCCAAACACGTCAACAACAATCAGCTGTCAAAACAAAATTAAAGACAGTATCGCACAGAAATTTGGAATGTCTGCCTAAATGTGAACGAACTTCAAGGCACGATAACCTTTTTTGCAGTGGCAGCGCATTCTGGCGGTTAAGGAGGAAGAAAATAAAGCAAAGCGAGTTGCTTATAAACAGTTCCCCAAGGCTTTGTACCTCTTCAAGTGAGTCTGCTTGAAGGACTGTTTCAGCTATTTCCTACAATCTATACAAGAATCGACTTATTCTATTTTTAACAGTCTAGGTTTATGCACAGTTTGGATAAAATAATCCAAGCTTAAACAGTTGACGTTCATATAGTACGAGATTTGGTATGCGATGTTGAGGATAAGTCTTCTCTGTAGTTAACGCAGTTCAGGGGAAAGTCCTAGGGTCGGACAAATAAGGCTGATGTTCCATTCGTCGACTCAGATTTTAGAGATAGCAGTATGATCAATTTGGTTAAAGGTTTATTAATCAGGAACCAGCCACCTCCCTTTATGGACATCGAGGGTGTGGAAACCGTGTACTAGCTATGATTGTATTACGTCCCGGGCGATGTTGCAGTATTTGTAAAAAGGTCTTATCAGTGCGAAGTAGAGCAGTTTAGCCTAAGTAGCGCAGATAAGGGGGTGGCCGTGGTGTAGTGGTACAAGCTATCGCTTCTCATTCGGAAGGTCAAGGTTCGAATCCTAGCAATAGGAAGTTTTCATTTGTGTAATTGGAACTCAATCAGAAAAATCTGCGTGTGAAGGCATAACACTGACATGTAGATTTGGCTGTTGTAGGGTTTTTCAAGCACAAAACAACCGTTAAAATTCACAACCTCACATTCCGAGAGAAGAAAAATCTCTCCGTCCTATTCGGACTCCCACCCCTGGAGAGTCAATATCGAAACCAAACACACCTGAGTTTCAAACCACTACTTCACAAACTTTCCTTTCTCCTCCTTCTATCTTTCCGCCCGCGCCCTGGCAACAGTATAAGGGTATTCATAACCCCTTAGGCGCGCGTAAATTATATAAAAAAAAAAAAAGATATTACCGAAATAAATTGCATTATAAATAATGAAACCTTTACAATTTTTTGTTTATATCGCTTGCATGAGAACGGTTTAAGCAAAAGTATCTTATAGGGCAAATGGATGGGCTGTTAAGAGATGTAAAAAGGGCAAACCTAGTCATTTTATCAGATCTTAACCTTGATATCTTAAGCACTAATAGCGATTCTGACAAATATTTATTTTTAATGTCATCCTACGGTTTAGACTCGCTTGTAAATGAACCAACTCGCATAACAGACCACACAGTTAGAGAAAAAATTCCCAAAAGAACCGTATGGCAATATGAGAAAGCCAACTGGAGCGGTCTTAACAGTTTCTTTAGTAAACTGTTATTTTTCCACGATAACGACGTAGATGCCGCTACTGACATGATCGCAGAAACTATTCTCTTTGGAATGAGATGCTTTATCCTTCATCGGATGAAGAGTATCAAACCAAAAGAAAAGGCATGGTACGACTCGAGCTGTAAAGAGGCTGTCAGGGTTAGAGAAATGTTTTTTCGGTCCTTCAAGACCAAAACCAACAGAGGAAAACCGAAAAAAGTTTAAACGAGACAGGAATGATTGCAACGCCTTTCTTAAACGTGTAAAATTCCAATACGACCAAAAACTGAGGCAAAAAATACTACAATGTCCCAAAGGTAGTAGAAATTTTTGGTTGTTCGTCAAAAATATTAGAAATTCTGCGCCATCCTCCATCCCAACGCTCATTTACAATGATATTCCAGCTGTCAGTTCTTTGGGCAAGGCCGATCTGCTTGATGCACACTTTGCGGCCAGCTCAACACTCCCAGATTCTGCTTTGTCTCCGCCTTCACTTGAGTGCGTCGAATCTTCAATGGGACAAATCCACTTTCGCTTTCGTGTAGTAGCAGGAGTTCTTAAAGATCTTAATATACATAAATCCGCTGGTCCAGATGGTATATCTCTCCTCCTTCTGAAGAGGTGATCTTCCTCGCTGGCAAAACCATTGCGTAAGCTTTTTCATCAATCCTACTCTTTAGGATTCTTTCTGAGAAGATGGAAAACATCATTTGTCCAGCCCGTCCCTAAAAAAGGCAAATCTTCCTCTCCTTCTACAGGCCCATTGTACTTACGTCCCTTCTTTCCAAGGTCATGGAAACGCTGATTAATCGTCAGGTCATGCAATATCTCGAAACACGAAAACTTCTTAATGACAGGCAGTACGGTTTTCGTAGCAACAGGTCCACTGGTGACCTGATGGCATGTCTCACCGAAAAGTGTAACAAAAGCGTACATCAATCTGGCGAAAGCAAGATAGTTGCACTTGATATTTCTAAGGCATTTGACAGATTTTGGCATCAGGCTCTTTTGTCGAAAATGCGTGCTTTTGAGATCGACGACTCTCTTCTTCAATGGATTAGAAATTACCTTTCGGAACGTTCAATTCAAGTTGGCTTGGATGGTTTCAAGTCTGATATTCTCAAAATAAATGCTGGTGTGCCCCAGGCTAGGTTCTGTCTCCGACACTCTTTTTAATTTTCATCAACGATCTCTTGTTTGCTACTTCTAATCCAATATATTCCTTTGCTGATGACAGTACTCTCTGCTTTTCATATTGGTTCCCGGACTCACGTCCCTGCTCTTCGGCTGTAGAACGGGAACGGCAGCGTATGTTAAGCTCATTAAATTCTGATATGAACAGCATATCTAATTGGGGAGCCACTAACAGAGTAGAATTTAATGCTTCCAAAACACAATGCTTACTGCTGTCGTTAAAGCGAAATTTAAACACTCAGCCATTATCCATGAATGGCACTTTCATCGTTGAAACCGATAAACTTTCCATTCTCGGTATGTGTGTCAATGAAAACTTGCGTTGGAATGATCACATATTCGATGTCGTCAAAAACGCTGCGAAATGTCTAGGTTTCCTTAAGCGATATAAGAAGTATTTCACCTCCCCCTGATCTGGCCTCAATAGATAAGGCTTTTATCCGCCCGAAATTGGAGTACAATTCCCACATCTGGTCGGGTGCGCCCAAAACATCTCTGCACCTGCTAGATAGGATTCAAAACCGTTCGATAAAACTCATAGGTGATACTATCACTCAAACAATTTACACCCTCGAACACCGACGTAATGTCTCGTGTCTCACTCTGTTTTATCGCTATTTCCACCAACAGTGCTCCGTAGAAATTCCCAGTAGCATTCCGCCCATTCAAACTTTTAACCGTAACACCCGTCTCGCTATGAATGCTCATCAGTATACCCTCAAGCCCACCTTCGGACGTACTCTAAAATATCGTGATTAGTTCCTAAGGCGTACAACTCACTTATGGAATGCCCTGCCTAGCTCTTTATTTCCTAGTCTTTATAACCTTCAATCATATTAAACCAACGTTCACTGGTACCCTCTCTTTCCATCCTCCCTGATTTTCCTTCACCCGCGCTGTGTGCAAGCATTTTAAGGGTACTTTCCCTTGAGCGCGCGCAAATTATATATAAAAGAAAAAAAAAGTCACAAACATGCATTGACCATATGTTTGTGAGGCTGCACAAAAATTTTCAACTTTAGTGTTACTAGTAAAGTACTAGACTATAATATTACTGATCACTGTATGGTCAACTTGTGTATACAGAAAAAGAGTTCGTGTAATGTAAATAAATACATACCCTTTCCGGTAAAATACAAAATTAACTACTCAAAGTTGATAGATGACCTTAAATTTGGACCATGGGACTTTGTATATCGGGAAAACAATCCTTCTACCGCTTATGACACTTTCATGAACAATTTAAAAAGTCATATTCATAATTCCACGTGTGTCTTTACTCAGTCACGAAATGTCTCAAAATTAAAACGTCTTAGACCTTAGATTGGAAAAAACCTAGTCAAAATTATATCCAAAAAAAAATCAAATCAAATGTAAACTACATCCTCAGAATTCCAGGCTTAAGCGTTATTATCTTAAGCTGAGTCAAACTGTAAAACATGAAGTTGAATTAAGTCAAGATAAATACTATACTGATAAATTGTGTGGGTGCAAGGGCAATATTAAAGAAGAATGGAAAATGGTTGACAGCATTCTGAACAAACAAAAAGATAAAGTCAGTATTCAGAATATTCAAATCGAAAACAATTTACAAGTCTTCGGATATCGCTAATAATTTTAATAAGTTTTTTGTATCTGTTGCTACTTCTGTGAAGCCTTATCCCCCTCAAAATACTTGTAGATGTGAATTGTATTCAGACTTAGTTGCAGATGATTTTCAAAGGGATAGTTTGTACTGGAGCCTTTTACATCTTTTGAAATATATAAAAAAATAATGTCACTAGATAATAAAAATTCCAGTACTTCTGATGGTATACCCAATTTTCTTCTTAAAAATTTGCTTTCTATGTTGTTGATGCTCTTACGTTTATATTTAATATGAGTATCAGTTGTGGAATTTTTCCTACATCTCCGAAGGCTGCTGAAGTTATCCCACTATTCAAAAAAGCAAACAGAGCTTTAATGAACCAATACAGACCTACGAGTATTTCGCTACTTCCTACATTAGCAAAATTTTAAAGATCGTGTAGTGTCCTTCTTAAACAAAAATAAGTCTTTCAGTGACTACCAATTTGGGTTTCATGAGGGCAGGTCTACAGAAGATGCCATTTTAAAGCTATGCAGCGAAATTTGTAACGGCTTTAACAACGGCAGTAGTACTATTGCTTTATTCATTGACATGACAAAGGGATTCGACATGGTTAATCACAAAATTCTTCTTGAGCTTACAAGGCTGGGTTCAGAGAACAATCTGTTCAGTCTTGGGTCCTATTCTTTTCCTTTTCTACATAAATTCAATTTTCAAGCAAAGCTTTACAAGCAATATAACAGCTTTTACGGACTACATGGCACTTACTTATACGAATAGCACCTTATTAGAATCGATGGTAAAGTTGCAAAAAGACCTACAACTTCTGAGACAGTGGTTTGCAAAACACGAACTAGTTATAAGAGACAAAACGAAACGTATGTGCTATAATCTGAAAGGATTGGATACGATAGAATCCAACTTATTTTTCACTCCACAGCATTTGAAAATTTTTTTCTATCTACCCACCCTTGTGGTAGAGTTAATTATTATCAAAATGATTGTTGTACTAATAGTTGCTTTAAAATTGAATTCGTTAAAAATTTTAAGTATCCAGGCGTGTTAATTGATGAAAACATGAACTGGAAAGCACATGCAAGTGAGCTAAAAAAAAATATATGTTATCCGTTACTCGGAAAATGTACGAGGGCGGGTCAATAAGTCCGTGACTTTACCTCTGACCTCTTTACTGAAACAGCAACACTGCTCCTGTCAACAGGCATCTGTCAGTTGACTCCTGTCAAAATTTAAACTTGCTGCGTCAGTTAGTTTGTGTTTGACAGCTATTTTTATCAGACTACTCACTAATTTGAGGAGAAAATGGAAAAAAGTGAATTTCGTGTGCTTATTAAGCATTATTTCTTGCGAAAAAAAACCATTACCGAGACCAAGGCTAAGCTTGATAAATACTATGGGGACTCTGCACCATCGATTTCAATGGTAAAAAAGTGGTTTACTGAATTTCGTTGTGGCCGTACAAGCACTGAAGATGCCGAACGTCCTGGACGCCCAGTTGAGGTCTCTACACCC
The DNA here is from genome assembly GCA_963966105.1 of Volucella zonaria. Classification (NCBI taxonomy): domain Eukaryota; kingdom Metazoa; phylum Arthropoda; class Insecta; order Diptera; family Syrphidae; genus Volucella; species Volucella zonaria. Next base: position 152,456,060 of record OZ014530.1, on the reverse strand, counting down.
GAAACAATCGAAAAAATTCACGATATGGTGTTGGCCGACCGAAGATTGAAAGTGCGAGAGATTGTGGAATCCGTAGGGATCTCGCATGGCTCAGTGGTTTCAATTTTGAATGATCACTTGGGCATGAGAAAGCTTTCCGCAAGATGGGTGCCGCGTTTGCTCACAGTCGACCACAAACGCAATCGTGTAACAACTTCACAGGAAGGTTTGGCGTTGTTTAATCGCAATATGGAGGAGTTTTTGCGCCGTTTTGTAACCGTGGACGAAACATGGATCCATCACAACACACCAGTCAAAACAGTGGGTTTCTAAGGGTGAATCGGCGCCAAAGAAGGCCAAGGTGGGTTTGTCAGCCAATAAAGTTATGGCGACTGTTTTTTGGGATGCACGCGGGATAATCCACATTGACTACCTTCAAAAGGGAAGAACAATCAATGGGGAATATTATGCCAACTTATTGGACCGATTCAATGACGATTTGAAAAAAAAACGACCTCATTTGGCCAAGAAAAAAGTTCTTTTCCACCAAGACAATGCAAGGGTGCACACATGTGCAGTTGCCATGGCAAAAATCCATGAATTGGGCTATGAATTGCTCCCTCATCCACCCTATTCTCCAGATTTGGCTCCGAGCGACTACTTCTTGTTCCCAAACCTGAAGAAATGGCTTGGTGGAAAAAGATTTGACTCCAATGATGAAGTCATCTCGCAAACAAAGGCCTATTTTGAGGACCTCGACAAATCATTTTTTTTGGAAGGGATAAAAAAAATTGGAGACAAAGTGTATAGAGCTCAAGGGAGACTACGTTGAAAAATAAATTTATTTTTTTATCAAAAAATCTGTGTTTTAATCGAAAAGTCACGGACTTATTGACCCGCCCTCGTATATGCTTAAGCCATATTGCTCCAAAAAACTGCTAACAACTGTATACTACAGTCTCATCAACTCAAAGCTACAAAATGGTATATCTAGTTGGGGTAGAGCTTATTCTAATGCTCTAGAGCCATTGCTAATAGCACAAGAACATATCATACGGATTACTTGTAGTAAAAATAAGCTGACTGCTAGTTGGCCTGTGTTCTGTGCTATGCGTGTGCTACCGATGAAACACATCTATGTCTATAAAGTTCTCAAAGTGTTCCTTATGCGAAGCGGTTATAATTCGACACTCAGAAGTTCTAATGTTTATGATTTAAGAATAAATACGAGGGCTATTCCAAAATCAACCTCCGATGTGTTACAATTCATTACATACGTGCACTTCGGTGACGTGTTTCTGCATGTCGCAACCTTTATCCTTTAATAATATGCCAAGTGTCGACCGTTTTCGTTCAGTATATTTCCAATAGTTGCCGTTTTAACATGGAGAATACAATTTTATCTCCCGCCACCTGTGAGGTACGAAGTGTAATTCGTTTTTTGCAAACCGAAGCAAATGGCGCAGCTCAAATTCATCGTCGCTTATGTGCTGTTTACGGCAATACAGTGATGAGTGATGGTTCGGTACGTGATTGGTGTAGACAATTTAAAAACGGACGCACAGATGTGCATGATGAAGGAGGCCAAGGGTGCAAATCGATCATGAATCAAGACGTGGTTGACCAATTTGTTCGATTTTACGATTTCAGATTTTACGGCAAGATTTTCCGAAATTTCTTGAACTACTGTATACAGAATCGTGTCTGAAAACTTGGGTTACCACAAGTTCTGTGCCCGTTGGCTCCCAAAACAGCTCACAACACCCAACGTGTCAATTCAGGAAAAGCATTTCTCGAATGTTTAGAAATGGAAGGTGAAGAATTTTTACAGCAAATTGTGACTGGAGATGAGACTTGGGTCAAGTATGTAAACTTACGAGTAGAAAGCAAAGAACAGTCAAAGCAATGGATGCACACTCATTCCCCAAACAAGCCAAAAAAATTCAAATAAACTTTTTCCTGTCGAAAAATGATGGCCACAGTTTTTTGGGACAGTAAAGGCATATTGTTGACCGAGTTTATGGAACCTGGAAACACAATAAATGCAGCGGTTTACTGTGAAACTCTACGTGTAAGTTGAGAAGAGCAATCCAGAACAAAAAACGAGGAATGCTTACCAAAGGTGTGGTGCTTCTGCACAACGCACGACCACACACTGCTTCACGCACAAAAATTTTAGTGGAGGAGTTCAATTGGGATATTTTTGATCACCCTCCCTACAGTCCTGATTTGGCACCAAGTGATTATCACCTTTTCCCAAAATTTAAATCATCCATTGCATCTCCACATTTTGGAAGTACGAGTAATGAGGAACTTATGAACGGTGTGAATCAATGCCTCAACGCACTGACCATTTTGTAAGGAGGTATTCAAAAGTTCGTCCCACGTTACCAAAAATGTATAGATTTAAACGGAGACTATGTAGAAAAATAATTTAGATGTTAATAAAACTATTTTGTACAAAAAATTAATGTTGTTGGTTTTTTTAAAAAATATTTTTCACTTCGGAGGTTGATTTTGGAATAGCCCTCGTATTAGAGGTTCAGTTAATATCCCTCATTCAAATAAAACCCATTGCTCTAACTTTTTTACTGTAACAGCACCTAAATTGTTTAACCTATTGCCATACAAAATTCGAAATTTAGACGTGAGCACTTTGTTTTTAAGGAGAATCAGAAAATTGGCTAATAAATAGAAACTTAGAAGGTTTGTTTTGAATTATATTTCAATTTTATTTATCTTGTTCTTAAGTTTTTGTTTTTTCTTAATCTTTTAATTTTTCGAGTAACTTATACTAGTAAATGTAATTACATTTACCCCACACATATGTAATTATTATTCACTTTGCTGATGGGTCATTCGCTAGTTCTCTTAAGACTAAAAAAGGACACCTTTACACTTTGCTATTATTCCAAAAAAGAAATGTATATATGTAACTTGATTTTTTAAGTGCAAAATTATGGAATAAGAATAAGGAATTACAAATAAAAAAAAAAACGCCCTCGTCTAGCTTGGAATTCAAATCGCCAAGGACGATTGTCGCGGCATATTTAGGGCATTGCTCGTAGGTTTTGTCGAGAAGCAGTCTTGGATAAGGTCGTCATTCTCCTTAGTCGGGGCGAATTTATTCTGTATGCGAATCGTCATCAGGCGTTAGCTTACATGCCTGAAGTTCAAGACTTGTTCCTTAAGTTCCGTTTTATTCACTATTGTTCAACTTCCCGAAAACTCCCAAATTGGCTAACTTCGAAGTTGATTTCAACTCGAGAGTTAAACGGCAAGTTGGAAAATGTTTTTTTCTCACTATTCCAACTCTCGGTTTGGAAGTTAAAATTCGCAAGTTGGCGTACTTGCTGTTTCGAAAAATTCCCTGGGATATTTGTGACAGCTGACACAAATATGTCAATCTCAACTTTGGATTTGAGATTTATAATTGCGGACTGTTATTCAAAATCAATATGGTTTTCAAAAAAACCAAATAAGTGAAAAAAAAGTATATGTAGGAAACCAAAAGTGGAAAAAATACAAAAAAAAGAATACCAAAAATTGTGTACACAGCGGCGGAGGAAGAGGCTCGTAAGGAATGTTTTGGAGTACAGTTCCATAATTGAAAATAAAAAGACGGACGGTGCGACGAATCGCCACAAAGACAATCCTTGGGAGAAAATTGCGACCGCATTCAATGCTGTGCCGCCTTGAATTTGTACTTTTTTTTTTTTATTCCATTCTTTCTGTCCGTAGGAAAGAGCTTTGAAGGATCGTGCGTTTTATTTTTTAAGAGACGCCAAAAAGACCGGTGGTGGCCTGCCCAAAAGGGAACTACCTGCATTGAGCGAACCAATGCAGCAATTGGCGGTGCTTGTGACGTCTTCTATATTGGATCTTGCTGCAATATCCGGGGATAGCGACCATTTAACAGCCAACCAATCAGCACTGCAATATGCTAGCCGGAGATAGCTTCATCTTCTGACCAGATTCAAGTAATTTCTGTCGAAGAGATCCTCGTCGATGATAGGGCATTCTGTTTAGACGAAGAAGACGCCACATTTGTCGACGAGGCGCATGGCAATGTGCTGGCAAATTTAAGTGATCACCCGTCTTCAAGTAGTGAGGCACTGACAACGGTCGAATTCAAAAGCACAAAACATTACAACACAGAATCAATGTTGTACGGTGTTGGCCGTACAAGGGAGAGAGTAAATCCTGCCAAATTGCGGAAGCCTTTAAACGCCCTAATCGGATGAAATCCCGGCCGCAAGTAAAACACAAGAATTGGCAGAAGAAAAGCAGCAACATTCCGCGACCAAATATAGAATTGAAATTGAGATTTTAGTGGATGAGAGAGAGAGCGGTACAATTTTGAATGCGAACGAGCTGCCTTAGATCTCAAACGACCTTCAATTGAATGTGAACGGGCTGAGCTTGATCGGCAGCGTACGGCCATGGAATCGCAGCGGGAAAAAAATTAACTTGCTCACGAAAAAGAGTTTCAACGCCTTCATTTATTCACTTTACAACAAACATCCGATAATATTCAACATTCAATGACACCAGTCCCAACACTAGCAGCAAAAAAAGAAGATGATTGAGTAATTTGTTTGTTTAATTTTTAGTTATCCAATAAAATTCCTAGTAATAAACTGAATATTTACTTTTATTTTTTATTGATGGATTATTTCCGCTAATACTAAGCTAGCGATCTAACATTGGCCGAAAATAAGTACGAACTAATCGAGAGCGGATATTGTTATTGGCTGTCGATGGTGCTCCCAAAAGCGTATGGGACAGAACATATGCGGAGGTTACCACATCAGCGAATTCGGGCATTTCCGGTGGTGGTTGCGATTCATTTTCATCTGTAGCTATGTCATGGAGGACGGCACAAGCGATGATGATTTATTGCACAGTTTCAACTCGGCACATTAAGCCAGTGGCCAAAACTGGAAACCGCCTCTTCCAAATGCCGTATGAAAGTTCGACGCAGTTTCGAGTTTTATTTTCTTCGTATAGAGCTCACTGTGACCGGGTAGGTCAGTATTATGGTACTTATTATTATGAATTTTTATTTAAGGGGTTAGGCCACTCTAGAGGCTTTTCTCTGATTTTTTTTTTTTTTCAAGAAAAATATAAAATACATCGAGTTTACAAAGGAAAAAGTTTATTGTACCTAGTCCTACCATAAGTTCTGTTACAAATATGAAAGGCTATAAAAAAAAGCCAGTAAACCTATGGTATTCAAAATGTTTTCATTTATTAGATCACAATATTGATTATTAAAAAAACTGGATTCACTCGAAATGACTGCCTTTTGCTTTAACACAAGCTTCCAAACGGTGTGGCCATTGGGCTATAGCGGCTCGTACGGTTTCTATGGAGATCGTGGACGCTGCTCTGGTTAATGCTGTTTTAAGGCTTTCCAAATTTCTGTGGGGTCTTGCAGGCCATGTTCTCCAATTCTGACCACAAACCATAATCCAGTGGATTCAGATCTGGGCTCCCCGACGGCCAACCTTGTGCTGCTATAAAGCCAGGAATATTGACTCTGGCCCACTCCTACGTGGTTTTGGCTTTGTGCGCTGGAGCAGAGTCCTGTTGGAAGATGCATCTGTATGTATTGAAAAGGGTATTGGTCAAACCCTTCACAACACCTTCTCGCACATCTTCTTGGTAAACCTTTGCACCAGTTTTTACGTCTTTTTCACAGAAATGGAGGGATGCGACACCGTGGTGGGAGGACCCCCCACCAAACCATTACGGAAGCGGAATGTTGTCCACGTTGAACCCTTAGAAGAACTTTTTTCGCTTCCTTAGATGAAATGGCATAAATTTTGTCATTTTGTTTGTTGAAAACTTCTTCCACGGTAAAAATTTTCTCACCCGTAAACAGAATGTTTTCATGGCCATCTTACGCGTGCTACTGCAAAGGTCGCTTGCATCTTTCCAGCTTAATTTTTTTTTAGATGAGGAGTTAGAAGATGAACCCGACCGACGATAGGCTTTCATATCCAGATCATCCCGAATCAGCCTAGACATGGATCTGGTTGATATATCCAATACCTTCTGCTTCCTAAAGGGATTTATCCGAATTCGTTTGTACGGACGACCACTTCTTTTCTTGCCCTCTACTCCAGACAATTCGCCGAAGCGAGCAATAGCCCGATAAACGAATATTCTCGATATTCCGAGTGGTTTTAGCAACTCGAAAATTTGGCCAACACTCTTTCCGCACTTATGCAACGGTATTGCCGCGACTCGATTCCCTTTAATGCCCCACTCCATGTTAATAGTTTGCAAACTGAAACCAAACTGACTAGTATTCTTCACTGATCAGTGCGTGTGTTCTGAAAAAAAAAGTTAACGGTTCTATTCCCTCAAGAAGTTTTGAACGATAAGCGCTGGAAGGGTCTACGGCCGTACTAACACTGTAAATTTTGATTATGATGACACAATTTTTTTTTTTTATTGTGCATAACAACAGCTAGAAAATATATTTTGATATATTGATTTTTGGCTGAATGGTACACATCCAAAGTCAAACTTGCAAAATTCGCAGAAAAATTCCCAGAAAATTGTTAATAAAAAATTAACTATGCCAAAAAAAATATATATATATATATATATTTTTAGAGATCTAGTTAAAATTCAAAGTGAATTTGGTTGAAAATTGTTTATGTGATGGGTGCGGCCAACTTGAAAAATGCAGTTTTGAGATAAACGCGTTTAAAATTTTAGGTTAAGCTCGCTGCCTACCTGGCGGCCTTGTACTCTACTTTGAAAAAGATGTATTTCGATATATTTCCCGGCCATAATCTTTGGGATATCATTTTTGAAGTCCTAAAGGACCATTGAAGCAATAATTTTTTTATTATTATTATTTGAAAATTATTATTTGAAATTATTTGAAAATCCTAGAGTGGCCTAACCCCTTAAGAAAATTAGGTCAATATCAGTTTTTAATACAAGGTGGACCATATTTTCCTAGGCTATATCTTTAGAATAAAATAACAAAAAATCATTGCATTTTTTAAATGTTTATTTGGGCATTCAAGTTTTTTTTCCATCATGTTTTGAAAATGATATGGCTTCAGTGGCCGCCGCCATTGTTGATAACAATTTGGGTTCTTTTTATAGCATTTTCCATGGTTTTATTTAAAAAAAAACAAGAACTTAACACTCCAGTGAGTATGACTACACTGAAAGTGCCTGAGCACGTGTTAAGTTTTTAGGAAAATGGGACACAGAGAGAAAGAACGATTTTTGCACTCAGTGGTTATTTCGCTCCAAGGGTGACATTCAACATTTAATGGGGAGACTAAATTATTAATGTAATTAGACTTGTTGTATTCTAGGCAACCATTTGCCTAAAATAAAGATTGTCCTTCGGTCGCGGCTGGTACTGAACCCCGAACTGTCCAATTTGGAAGCCAATACACTACCATTTGAGCCACGGCCACCACGGCGATAGCTTATCCACTTATTGACGGATGTTCGCATTGACGGCGGCCAGAGTTTGTGGCTTGTTCACATAAATCCGTGACTTTAAATAATTCCATAGGAAGAAGTCTAGGGCGGTGAAATTGGGCAATTTTTTGGGCTGGTGCAAATCGCCAAAACGTGATATCAGGCGACTGGGAAACGCCTGCTTTAGAATGTCGGTTGTGGATCGTGCAGTTGGCGTCGTTGCCCCGTCCTGCTGGAAGCGCATGTACTCTAGCCCCAATCCATCCAATTGAGGAATTAAAAATTCATCGATCATCGCTCTGTAGCGCCCACCATCCACAGGTTTGGCCCGCGCCCTTCCAACGACTCCTCTAGCGTAAGCAGCACACCATGCAGTAACTATGAGAGAATGTAATGGCTCTTCGTACATTACTCGCGCTTTTCCAGTGCCCCAGAAGTGCAAATTTTGTTTGTTCACGTATGCAGTTAGGTGGAAATGGGCACCATGATTATTTTTTACATAAAATCTTCCACTTGTTAAGACTCAGGAGGGGGTGAACGTAGGTTAGCCGCAATTCACGGTCAACACCAAAATGCGCCGCAGAGACGTGCGTGAAATTGCCAATTGTGTGGTACGATGTTGATGGAGCCTCTACGACATCTTTAGCCACGGCACGAGACTTTCCAGGGCTTGCTCGGCCCGTAGTTGTTCCTGTTTCAAAGAGCCGTGCGGCTAAACCCCGCCTTAAATGACTAGTGGGAACCAGACGGCCAGGAAAACGGGTACGAAATGTACGTTGGGAGAAAATGAATTGTTCATCAAAAACATCGTGACGATTATTCCGCGTTCTTCAGTAGTTTATCGTTCCATTGTTTATTCACCCAAACTCTAATTCTGTTTGCTTCACAAATGTCAAAACCGTATTGACATTTTCGACGCCATTTGCAAAATTAATGGCAATTTCTGAAAAGGTCATACATTATGGCTCACTTAGTACATATGTATTTATATGACTATAATTTAATTTTTTTTTTTATCTTGTAACAAAATGGCTAACAAAGTGGCAACCGAATAAAAACTTTTTTTTCATAACCTTTCTGGGCGACCACCTGCAGGTCACGATTTTCTATCTAGAACAATAAACGGTAATAGTTTAAGCTATTATACCCTGTTCATCAAAAAGTGCAGTCCTTATGTGACTGCTTTTTTTCGAACACGGATGCCTATCGCTTAGTTTTTGGTTCAAAATACTACAAATTGCCACCGAAGTGCCACTAGTTTACATTGAAATTGTTACATTGGAGTTACAATAACCTCTAACAATCCGATACAATCCCAGTGCGACCAGTCTGTCCCGAAAGACAGAATGAACAATTGCATGTGTATTCGCCATTTTTTTTTTCGCTTGTATTTTCGCAAGTTCTTTTGGTTTTTGTTACTTTTAAACCCTCTTTTTTTTAACCGAAAAGCGTGGTAGGGGGTGTTTTATGTACCATACTTTTATTTGCGTGGTAAAGAAATCATTATATGTCAATAAGCAAACACGAATCTTGTAATTAATTATATCTAATGATGATGAAACTTGTAATGTAAAATCTATTCTAGAGAAGCGATTTTCTTAAGGTATATATGCAGATGTGTGCAATTACTAATATTTTTAGAAAAGGTAAATATGATCGGCTTCAGATACATTTAACATGCTTAAAACTAAACAAACATATGTACCTATGTATATGTCTGTTAAGAGTTTAGTAATTTCGAACCTAGCTTCTTCGTTTGAGGTTAATAAAATTAGTTTCATCCTAAGGTTATTTGATGCCTAAAAGGTCCGATTTTGCATAAGTAGCAGGTAGTTTTAGATCAATAAAGTGTGACTAACGAAAACATTTTTATATGTAGGTAGTTATACTAAAATTTTTATGATACGGTCATCTGATGAAAGAATACGTTTTTGTTTTCATTCATATACAGGGTGTCCCAGTGTAGCAGCATAATCCTTTAAGGGCATATTCCCGAAGTTCCGCCGAACAAGAAATTGTATAGCATGGGTATTCTCACTCCATTTCAAGTTACAGCCCATCAAAGTGGGTGACCCATAATTTGGAGGTGTAACCACTTTAAACGTTATAATTTCTAAACTACATAGTACAGGTACAAAAATCGTTTTGGATATTTTGGAAAGATAATTTAGAAGCGCATGCAAGTCTTAAATGCTTTGGGTACATCTGTGCGGCAACAAAAAAGTTATGGCTCGTTAAACTCAAAATTATGGAAATTTGCTGTTCCAGTTTTTTACTTCAAATGCATTTTTCTAAAAAAAAAAAATAAAGTTATTGAAATTTTAAGAAATTTTTATCCTTGTAAAATTTCCTAAAAATTATGTTTAGAAACTTTTTTACGTACGATCAACAGATTTTGTAGTAAAAGCCATTTTTCGTCAAACAAAAATGGCCAAAAAGAAGTGTATCTATTGGATTACTCATAAAATCGCTTAGATATTTTTATGTGGTCCTGAGAAGGACTTTTTTGGAACAGTTTATGGAATGTTTATAGCAATTGTTTTAAATACTTTCCTTCCATTTGAATACACTTTCGGGCGCGTTTAACCATTTCGGATAATATTATAATAATATTTTCTTGAAGCTCTACCAGATTCGACATTTTTCTAAAATAAACCTTTTCTTTCATAGCACCCCAGAAGATAAAAATCGATGTGTGTTAGGTCAGGAGATCTGGATGTTCAAGGATTGGGGCCGAATCGACCAATCCACAGTTCGTTAAACGTATGGTTGAGGAACGAAGTTACCCCGCTGCTACTGTAACAAGGTGCTCCATCTTGTTGAAAGAACATTGCCCTTCTCTGAACAAGAGGAACATCTTCAAGGAGCTCCGGCAATCGTTCTCTAAGAAATTCCAGGTAGTGATTGGAATTAACTGCTTGTGAAAGAACGTGCGGGCCTACTAACGTGTTTCCTATTAATCCAGGCCAAACATTTACGTTAAACACCCTTTAAAATAAACAACACATTTTGAAGAAGTTACTTAGAATAATTAAATTCTTACCTTTGAGAGGATGTTGTTGGTATTAAATGGGGATTGGAGCCTGGCCAATGGTGCAAATTATGGTGGTTTATAACCCCATCTCTTGTGAACTGCGCTTCGTCAGTCCACAGAATGTTCTTGAGGAATTGCCCGTCTTCTGCATGTGTGCGCAGTAGTGTGCCGTGTCAAATGGAAAGTTTGTAATCTATTTCTCTGTAGAGTCCTGTGAATTCTGGTTCTGGGAAGTTCCAACTGCACAGCAAGTCTCCGGACGCTGACTGAAGGCTGCACTTCCACAGTACGCAAAATCCCATCCTCAACTTCTGCCACCGCTTCGTCTGAACGTCCTTCTCTTTTTTTTTTTGGTGCAGTTGACCCGGTATCAACGAGGCGCTGATACGTACTAGCGAATAGCCGGATGCACGGTGTTCTACGATTTGGGTATCGTCGTTGGTACCCCAATCTTGCCAACGAGGCGTTTCCATTGCAGAACCTGTATTTCCGCGAATTCACGTTTTGAATACATTTTGTGGAGATCAACTTATGTTATCAATCGGCTGTTCACTTACAGAGCAAAATGTCGATTGTAGATCAGTTCAAACAAAATTGTACCGCAATGTCAAATTGAAAAAAAGGGTAACAAAGAATTATTCTTTGTTAACAGTTAATTGTTGAATAGGCAAAAACAATCGTAACAAAGAGTAATTCTTAACTGTTAACTGCATTGTTCATAGGTACGAGGGCGGGTCAATAAGTCAATAAAACACAGATTTTTTGATAAAAAAATAATTTTATTTTTCAACGTAGTCTCCCTTGAGCTCTATACACTTTGTCTCCAATTTTTTTTATCCCTTCCAAAAAAAATGATTTGTCGAGGTCCTCAAAATAGGCCTTTGTTTGCGAGATGACTTCATCATTGGAGTCAAATCTTTTTCCACCAAGCCATTTCTTCAGGTTTGGGAACAAGAAGTAGTCGCTCGGAGCCAAATCTGGAGAATAGGGTGGATGAGGGAGCAATTCATAGCCCAATTCATGGATTTTTGCCATGGCAACTGCATATGTGTGCACCCTTGCATTGTCTTGGTGGAAAAGAACTTTTTTCTTGGCCAAATGAGGTCGTTTTTTTTTCAAATCGTCATTGAATCGGTCCAATAAGTTGGCATAATATTCCCCATTGATTGTTCTTCCCTTTTGAAGGTAGTCAATGTGGATTATCCCGCGTGCATCCCAAAAAACAGTCGCCATAACTTTATTGGCTGACAAACCCACCTTGGCCTTCTTTGGCGCCGATTCACCCTTAGAAACCCACTGTTTTGACTGGTGTGTTGTGATGGATCCATGTTTCGTCCACGGTTACAAAACGGCGCAAAAACTCCTCCATATTGCGATTAAACAACGCCAAACCTTCCTGTGAAGTTGTTACACGATTGCGTTTGTGGTCGACTGTGAGCAAACGCGGCACCCATCTTGCGGAAAGCTTTCTCATGCCCAAGTGATCATTCAAAATTGAAACCACTGAGCCATGCGAGATCCCTACGGCTTCCACAATCTCTCGCACTTTCAATCTTCGGTCGGCCAACACCATATCGTGAATTTTTTCGATTGTTTCGGGTGTAGAGACCTCAACTGGGCGTCCAGGACGTTCGGCATCTTCAGTGCTTGTACGGCCACAACGAAATTCGGAAAACCACTTTTTTACCATTGAAATCGATGGTGCAGAGTCCCCATAGTATTTATCAAGCTTAGCCTTGGTCTCGGTAATGGTTTTTTTTCGCAAGAAATAATGCTTAATAAGCACACGAAATTCACTTTTTTCCATTTTCTCCTCAAATTAGTGAGTAGTCTGATAAAAATAGCTGTCAAACACAAACTAACTGACGCAGCAAGTTTAAATTTTGACAGGAGTCAACTGACAGATGCCTGTTGACAGGAGCAGTGTTGCTGTTTCAGTAAAGAGGTCAGAAATTCAAAAACTTATTGACCCGCCCTCCTCGTACGTTAGTTTATTATTCTCACTTATTTTGTTTGACAATTTTTGTTTGGCTTTTATTATAAAATCGTACGTAAAATAGTTTCTAAACATAATTTTTAGGAAATTTTACAAGGATAAAAATTTCAGAAAATTTATTAAGCAAAAATTTTAAGAAAAATGCATTTTAAGTAAAAAACTGGAAAGCATTTAAGACTTGCATGTACTACTAAATTATCCAATTCTATATTCCAAGATGTCCAAAATTATTTTTGTACCTGTACTAGTTTAGAAATTATAGCGTTTAAAGTGGTTACACCCCCAAATTAGAGGTCACCCACTTTGATGGGCTGCAACTTGAAATTTAGTGAGAATAGACACCCCCCCCCCCCCCCCTCCCCCGTTCCATAAAATTTCTTGTTCGGCGGAACTTCGGGAATATCCCCTTAAAGGCGTATACTGCTAAATTGAAACACCCTGTATAAATAAAAATTGTGAATAGACGAATTCTGAGTAAAGTTATCGTCTGGCGTAGGAGTTTTTAATTTAAAATAGCATAGCTTTTGAAGAAAACATGGCAAAAGCTGAGTTGTTGGAAGTTGTCAAACGCCACAAAGATAACCCTTCCACCTTACCATTGTGATGAGCTCAAATCCCATAGAAATGGGCTCAAGTAAAAGGGTTCGTAGCAAGCCAAAAAAAAAATCGGATTGAAAGAACTAAAGAGCTAAGCTACTATTAACAGAGGCACTTGAGAAAGTGGACAGTGGAAAATAGCTTAATTACGTCAAACATGTTGAACTAAAAATGGAGCCTAAAATGTGGGATATTGATGTTTTCGCCGAAACAGAGGACCTGTTCTAGCTTTAAAAGATGAAAACGCCAGCAGCGGTGAATTCTCTTCGGATTAGTTTGTTTTTATTATATTATAATAATGTAACATTTTACACAATACATTGTATAAAATTAAATAAAAAATGTAAGTTACGCGATATATTTTTTTTCTCAAAAACATACATAACATCATCAAAACAGGTAATTATCTTCAGAAATCCCTGTCGACAAATGTTCATATCATGACATGGTACGCCTACGAGAATTTTCAAGAGCGAAGTGCTTGTGCATTTCATTGTAACCAGAGTGAGAGGTCAATATCTTACCTGTACTGCTGATTTTTTTTGAACAGGATATAGTATGTTTTACTCACTTAGCGTTCATAGGTCTCATTTTTGCTTTGCCCAAAACCAATTTTTTTCAATATCAAATTTAATAGCGCGTTTCATTTATGCATGTTTAATATGTTTGTTTTTGATTGTTTATTTAGTTTTTAAAACCATACATGAATAGTTTCGTGGCAGTCCTTCACAAATTTTCGTGGTAAACAAACGTTTTTGTTTTTTTTTTTTTGCAAATATAAGCAACGGTTACGTTCATTAGGCGATGAATGATAAAGAGCAATCCGCTCTCCCCATAGCGGGATAAGTGAATGGGCTATGCAAACTACAGAAAAGCAGCAAAAGAAAGCTACCCATCAACATCGTCAACCACTGAGATGACAGCAACACGGCGAAGAAAAATAAAACCAGCTCCCAACATAGTTAAACACTTCCCCATATTCTCATAAACTGAAAAGCTGCAAGGTGGAGCAAGTAAGAGAGCGTTTACATTAGCAGCAGCAATTAGATTACGTCGGGATTAAGTAGACTACGACAACACTCTTAGGTCTCCGACGGTGTAGAAGGCCGTTGTATGGGAGATATGAATAGCTTTGCGTATCTGGCAGCCCCCGAGTCTGAAGACGAAGAAAAAGAAGTAGTAGGTCATTGAGCTACAACAAAGAGTGCTGGCTTAGCAAAGTGCGAGAAGAGAAAAGAATACGCAATATCTCTAGTACTTCCTACTCCAATAACAACAACATCAGATACGAGAGCAGCAACCAAAACAGCTGAAACAACAAGCAGTCCAAAATGCTACAGCAGCAGAAACAGCAAGAACAACAAGTATAGCTACAGCGAAAAACTACCAACATAAGAATGATGCCAATCAACACTTATAAAATGGATTTGAGAGATACTATTGAACTATGCAAGTCGGCTATGCATAGATTGCAATGTTTTCATGAAGCATGTAAATGTAGATAGGCATACGATTCAACACAATACAGTAGAGTGCTAAAACAACTAAAAATTTTGTTACAGGATACAATGACGGAGTTCTTCTCCCTCACCGCGAAGGATTATAAGCTGCAAATTATGCTGCTGAGGGGCTGAACCGTCTACCAATACGAAGGAGTTTACTGTGTTGCTGAAAGGGAAGGAGTGCGACGAGTTTAAAGTCATCACTACTAAAGCAAAATGGAAGAAACCGTAACTACCGCTTTTCGTGGATCAATTCACTCCCAATCAATCCAATCTTTTATCACTGAGCCATTTTTTCAAATTTGGAAATAGAAAATAATCCGAGAGGGCTAAATCTGGCAAATAGGGTGCATGAGGAAGCAATTCGAACTTCAAATCATTGATTTTGGCCATCGCGATGACGGATGAGTGAACTGGTGCATCGACTTGATGAAGCAAAACTTTTTTCTTTGCCAAATGCGGTCGTTTTATAAGACAGATTCCACCATCTTTTAGCGGAACTAGACATTGAAAGGGTGGGAGACGTCGGCGTCGTTTTGTTTAAGCGTGGTGATAGGGTATTATTTTGTGGAAAATTTGAATTTAGGGAGTTTAAAGGTTTTAAGTTTTGGCTCCGCTGCACAGATGCCAAACTAGGCGGGCCCCTTGAGGAGCTCGGAAGATTCAACTCCTGAACAGCAGAGCCGTTGTTATGGGTGTTAATTGTATTGGTTTTATGTGCTATCATCATCGTCGAATGGAGTATGAACGAAGTATTTGTTGTTATTGATGAGGGATTGAGTGACTTTAGACAAAGGTGAAAGGTTTGAGTGAGTTGGACTGGATTGAGTAATAGGAAAATTGGAGTTGGAGTTGAATTCATATTTTCTGTATGATTAGTGGAATAAGTGGGTGAAATATGTGATGAGGTATTTGTTTTGTTGTTGTATAAGTCTGAAGAATCTGTGGTTGTGTTTTTTGTTTGGCAATTTTAAGTGTTGCGGCCGCTGGTTGTGAAGATATTTGGCGAGGTTGTTGTGGCGGTGGTAATGGTGGTGGGCGGTCAAAGGAGACAGGTATAGTTTTATCTTGGTTTTCGATTTGAGTGGATTGTGAGTTTTTTGGAGTGGGAATATGATTATCCGTTATTATGGATAATTCAGGCCTGTGGCTCGTTCTGTTGCTTGTCCCAGGCTGGGTGAGTACAGATTTGGTTAGGCGAGACGGAGAAGCGTAAGTGGTATTAGCTTGCTTAGCCTTATTGGCAAATGATATGTGGCTAGGGTTAAGTTGGGAGGGAAAACGATCATTATAGATACGTTTAGCATCTGCCATGCTGCACTTTTTTTGGGTTTTAATTCTTAAAATCTCCTTCATTTGAATGAATTTTGGGCATTCTTTAGAAGAGGAAGGATGAGAGGAGGAGCAATTGGCGCATAGTGTTCTAGAGCACTCGGAGTTTGTATGGGGTGAGAGTTACATATATGGCACATTGGAGTATTGCTGCATCTTTTTGTAGTGTGCCCGAGTAACTGGCAATTCCGACAACGCATGGGGTTTGGAATGTACTTAGTGACCTTGACCATGAACCAACCAATCTCAACCGTGTCTGGTGGCTGAAATGAATCGAAAGTCAAAAGCACCAAACCTGTTGGACATTGATTACCGTCGGAAAACCTGGTAAACTTGCATTCTTCGGTCACATTTTGTGCTTTCATTTCCGATATAATCTCTGGAAATGGAAATCTTTTGACGCGTTCAATTGGTTATGCATAGTGATAGAGACCGGGCAAAGATTTGAAAGATTTTTCGTTGCGACAAGTCGGTCTGCTATTTTCTGATATTTTGCCAAAACAAGAATCTGACCATCTCTAAATAGCGAGATTTGCTCATATAGTACTCCTGACTAATTCCGTCTATGGCTTTTTTTAGAGCAAAGATGCTCACTGATGCGAGGGGTTTATTTTCCTCATCGCACAAATTTGGGGTTTATAGAACTTCTTTTTTTTGGAAGTTCGGGAAATCCATCAAAAGCATTGGATGTCGTTTTATGTCTTTTTGCATTTTAATATTTTGTTATCAATTATATTTTGTTTAAGCACTAAAAAAATTTAAATCTTGTTATACGAGTACACTCCATTTGTATTCAACAATAACAATAATAACATAATTTTAAAACACGTCCGACAGGTTTGAAAACTTTGCAAACAATGTTGGAGGAAGGTATTTCCAATTCCATTTAATGTTCAAGATTTTTGTACTATTTAGTTTGTTTATGATGCTGTCTGAAATAAAAGCGTTCGCTGAGGCAAAAAATAT
The DNA here is from genome assembly GCA_963966105.1 of Volucella zonaria. NCBI lineage: Eukaryota > Metazoa > Arthropoda > Insecta > Diptera > Syrphidae > Volucella > Volucella zonaria. Next base: position 152,439,193 of record OZ014530.1, on the reverse strand, counting down.
TAAAATTTTTGGTCATACATCAAAAACATTAGAAATTCTGCCGCATCCTCCATCCGACGGTTCATCCGCATTACAAATATAATAAGATTTCAGCTGTCAACTCTTAAGATAAAGCAAATTCTTTTGCTATACGCTTTGAAGCCCACTTCCCATGTCTCCTTGAGCGCGTGGGATCTTCAAGGGAAGTAATTCACTTTCGCATTCACAAGGGGATGGCAGTGGCTCAAGTGGTAGTGGACTGGTTTCCAAATCGGTGTTCGAATCCCAGCCTCGCCCGAAAGACGTATCATCCATTTTTTCAGTTAACGAAAATCAAGTAAGACGAGTAGTTGACTAGAAATCAACATCAAGCCAACTTCCACTAAGAATTTAGTCTACCCATTAAATGTTGGATGCCACCCATGGGGCGAAATAACCACTGAGCCCAAAATCTTTCTTTCTCTCTCTATCCCATTTTCAAAAAAAAAAAAACCCTAACACATGCTGAGGCATTATAAGTGTATTCATACCCACTTGAGTGTGTTGAGTTCTTTAAAAAAAAAAAAAAAAAAAAAAACTCGCAAGGGTACTTAAAGAATTCAACATACAGAAATCCTCTTGCTGAAGAACTGGCCCATCCCTAAAAAAGGCGAATCATCAGGTCCTTTTGCCGAAAATGTGTGCATTTGGGATTGATGAATTTCTTCTTCAATGGAGTAGAAATTAGTTTTCAGAACGGTCAATTCATAGCGTTTTCAGCGGTTTCAAATCTGATGTCCACAACGTAAATGCTTGTGTGGCCCAGGTTTCCGTTCTCCGTCTCTTTCTAATTTCCATTTTTAATCTCATCTGCTATTCCTAATCCAATATATTACTTTCTGAGGACTCTGGATTTCATATTCGTGGGAATAATCACATATTCTATGCCGCAAAAATGCGTGCAATGTTTCCTGAAGCGATGTAAGAACTCGTTCCCCCATCCAATTTGGAATCAATATACCATATGCATAGAGCATTTATCCTCCCAAAATTGGAGTACAATGTTCACATCTGGTCAGGTGCCTTCCTCAGCACGAAACACTTAGTCCTTGAATGTCCCATAGTCTTCATTTTTATTTGAATGGAAGTTTTTCGGTTTCGACGATGTAAGTTCATGAATAATGGCTGGGTATTTAAATTTCGCTTTAATGACAGCAGACAGCATTGAGTTTTGGAAGCATTAAATTCCACTCGGTTGATAATTCCCCAATTGGTTATGCTGTTAATATCGGAATTTAGTGAGCTTAACATACGCTGCCGTTCCCGTTTTACAGCCGAAGAGCAGGGACGTGAGTCCGAAAACGAATATGAAAAGCAGAGAGTATTGAACGTTCCGAAAGGTAATTTCTAATCCTTTGAAGAAGAGAGTCGTCGATCTCAAAAGCACGACAAAAGAGCCTGATGCCAAACTCCATCAAATGCCTTAGAAATATTAAGTGCAACCATCTTGCTTTCGTCAGATTGATGTACGGTTTGGTTCCACTTTTCGGAGAGACGTGCCATCAGATCATCAGTGGACCCGTTGCTACGAAAGCCGTACTGCCTGTCATTAAGAAGTTTTCGTGTTTCGAGATATTTCATGAGCTGATGATTAATCAGCGTTTCCATGACCTTGGAAAGAAGGGACGTAAGTGCAATGGGTCTGGATGAGGAGAGAGAGGAAGATTCGCCTTTTTTAGGGACGGGCTGGACAAATGCTGTTTTCCATCTGCTCGGAAAGAGTCCTAAAGAGTAGGATTGATGAAAAAGCTTACGCAGTGGTTTTGCCAGAGAGGAAGAACACCTCTTCAGAAGAAGGGGAGATAAACCATCTGGACCAGTGGATTTATGTATATTAAGATCTTTAAGTACTCTTGCCACTACACGAATGCGAAAGTGGATTCGCCCTATTGAAGATTCGACGCACTCATAGTTTTATAGTTTCATAGTTTATTTCATATTTAGAGCTTATACTTAAGATATAGAGTGAATTGTAAAGCTTATACAAGGTTGTGACAGAATTAAATAAAAGTAACAATAGATATAGTAAAATAAAATAAATAGCATATGTACAAATCTTAAGTTTGGCACGTGTAGATACATTTAAATACTAGTATGCGAAAAGAAGAAAAAAAAATTATTAATAATTTAAATTCAAAGAAAATAATTAAGGAAATGGGAGAAAATAGAAAAAAAAAAGATGGAAGACCAGACACTGCGTTGATATGAAAAACAGAACTAGTGAGATAGGAAAAGATGCAATTCCTTTTTAAATTTTCCGATATCACTGATCTGTCTTAAAAAAAGCGGTAGTGAATTCCAAAGTCGAATAGCAGCGATGAAAAACGGTCTTTCCTTTAAATAAGAAAAATGCGGAAGTATTAAGCAAGCTGATTTAGTTAATGTCGGAAACTGGAATTTTTCATATATGTACGATTATTGACGTGTTTTTAAGATATTAGATACAAATTTTCATGTACGAAACTTAATGAAATTTTCAAAAGTCATCCCATGAAGGTTTTTAGACAGATGTGAAACATGACTTTCGCAAGGTGTACACATCGAATAATACGAGGTCGGTCAATAAGTCCGTGACTTTTGGATTAAAACAGATTTTTTTGATAAAAAAATAATTTTATTTTTCAACGTAGCCTCCCTTGAGCTCTATACACTTGATTTATTTTAAATAGCGCGTGGGACAAGGTACCTTTAAAATGTTTGCACACAGCGCGGGCGAAGGAAAATTAGGGAGGAAAGAAAGATAGGTACCAATGTTTTTAAATGTCTGAATGTCACAATGACTAGGAAATAGAGAGCTCGGTAGGCCATTCCACAGCGAGTTATTTAGCTTAGGAGCGAATCACGATATTTCCGAGTACGACCGGGAAGCTTGAGGGTATACTGATGAGCATGAAAAAAACGAATACTTAGGAAATATAAAGCGGATTTATATCAAATGATCATACCAAAGTGTAAGGCCCCTAAAATACACAAAAATACAGCTTGTGGAGAATTAATTCTATCTGGGGCAGACAAAATCATTTTCCACCAAAGAAGTAAGAGAAATAAATTAAAAAAGGGATGTAATGCATTAATTGCCGAGTGCATTGCGATTAAAAAAATTTTTTGATAAAAAAATAATTTTATTTTTCAACGTAGTCTCCCTTGAACTCTATACACTTTGTCCAACGCTTCTCCAATTTTTTTATCCCTTCCAAAAAAAATGATTTGTCGATGTCCTCAAAATAGGCCTTTGTTTGCGAGATGACTTCATCATTGGAGTCAAATCTTTTTCCACCAAGCCATTTCTTCAAGTTTGGGAACAAGAAGTAGTCGCTCGGAGCCAAATCTGGAGAATAGGGTGGATGAGGGAGCAATTCATAGCCCAATTCATGGATTTTTGCCATGGCACCTGCACATGTGTGCACCCTTGCATTGCCTTGGTGGAAAAGAACTTTTTTCTTGGCCAAATGAGGTGGTTTTTTTTTCAAATCGTCATTGAATCGGTCCAATAAGTTGGCATAATATTCCCCATTGATTGTTCTTCCCTTTTGAAGGTAGTCAATGTGGATTATCCCGCGTGCATCCCAAAAAACAGTCGCCATAACTTTATTGGCTGACAAACCCACCTTGGCCTTCTTTGGCGCCGATTCACCCTTAGAAACCCACTGTTTTGACTGTTGTTTGTTCTCTGGTGTGTTGTGATGGATCCATGTTTCGTCCACGGTTACAAAACGGTGCAAAAACTCCTCCATATTGCGATTAAACAACGCCAAACCTTCCTGTGAAGTTGTTACACGATTGCGTTTGTGGTCGACTGTGAGCAAACGCGGCACCCATCTTGCGGAAAGCTTTCTCATGCTCAAGTGATCATTCAAAATTGAAACCACTGAGCCATGCGAGATCCCTACGGCTTCCACAATCTCTCGCACTTTCAATTTTCGGTCGGCCAACACCATATCGTGAATTTTTTCGATTGTTTCGGGTGTAGAGACCTCAACTGGGCGTCCAGGACGTTCGGCATCTTCAGTGCTTGTACGGCCACAACGAAATTCAGTAAACCACTTTTTTACCATTGAAATCGATGGTGCAGAGTCCCCATAGTATTTATCAAGCTTAGCCTTGGTCTCGGTAATGGTTTTTTTTCGCAAGAAATAATGCTTAATAAGCACACGAAATTCACTTTTTTCCATTTTCTCCTCAAATTAGTGAGTAGTCTGATAAAAATAGCTGTCAAACACAAACTAACTGACGCAGCAAGTTTAAATTTTGACAGGAGTCAACTGACAGATGCCTGTTGACAGGAGCAGTGTTGCTGTTTCAGTAAAGAGGTCAGAAATTCAAAAATTCAAAATTCACGGACTTATTGACCCGCCCTCGTACTATTAAAAGCGACTTGGGGCTTTCTCTTGCTAACAGTGTCACAATTTCCAACGATTTCACATCCGTGTGTGACTATGGGAATGGCTAGAGATTTTGCATGTATTATTCTCGTTGTTAACGGTGTAAATTGTTGAGCTGTCTATAGCGTTCGGAGAACACCATAGGTCTTACTTGAAAGTAAGACATGGTCGTTCCATGTCAAAGTTCTGTTGAACACGATTGCTAAATATTTAGCTGAGGACAGCATCTTTAAAGCTACGTTGCCTAAATAGATAGACGGGAAGTACGACAGGTCCAAAACTTTTTTGGAAATCACCAAGCATTTCCATTTATGTGGGTTTAGAGTTAAACCGTTCTTAACCGACCAACTCAGAATACGCTCAAGGTCCAGGTTAATATTTCGGGCACAATTTTCAATCAAACCAAGAGGACAACTCTGGTAGATTTGAACGTCGTCAGCAAGAGTGTAGTATCTTATTTCGTTAATGTACAGCGTGAAAAGAAGTGGGCCCCAAGGGTCAACGAAAGCAAATCTGTTAAAACGTTATCAATAGATACAGCCTGTTTTCTATCACTAAGGTATGACGACATAAGATTCATTGCAAACCGAGAAAAGTTGAATGAAGCTCGCTGTTTTTTTGCAGAGTACGGTATGGTTGACCGTGTCGAAGGCTTGGAAAAGTCCAATAGGGTCAAGAAGGTGACATTGTTTGCATCTAGCCTAGACCTTAGTTGTCTTTGCATAAGCCGTTCACAAACTTTTGAGATAAAAGGCAGAATTGATATAGGCCTGAACTCATAACCCCATTCTTGGGAATTGGCACAATTTTTGCCATTTTCCATTGATGATGAGATATTCCTGTAACTATTTCTGTATTCATAAGGTGCGTGACATATGTTAAGGCAACAAAAAAGGAATAATGGCTTTAAAAAAATTGGATGTACATCATCAGCACCAACTGCATTCGATTTAATGGAGAGAAAACTTTAAAGAACATCCAAGTTATTGACCCCGATGAACTCAAAAGGCGTATCTGTGGAGTGCACCGTACTGTAAGTGTGATCACTTTGTTCAGATACGACCTTAGAGAGGGGAAGAGAAACAAAATTGCGGTTGAGATCACTACCATTTACGGTATGTGAACAGGTTAATCGCTGCTTACCAATCCCTAACTCTCTTAAATTCTTCTAGAGCTTACGTCCATCTGATTTTGCCTCTAAACGGCTAGAAAAGAACCGAATTACATTGGTTGAGCTAATGGAGATTACATCCATCAACTCAGATAAAGGTGTTCAATTTATATATGAGTTAGGTCTATAAACAGTACCTATAAGAAGACTATTTAAACCGCATTTAAATTCAACAAATAGGTATTCAATAGCGGAATTAGTAGGCAATGAATATTTCCATCTATTAGGAATTCCGTCTCGAACGTACATTACAACACCACCACCGATATCACGATTATGCCTATCTGTGCGAAAAAGTTTGTAGCCTTTTATATGTAGAGTACTTTTGACTATTATTAATTAGATCATTATTAATTTTATCATTATTAATTGGCGAAAACCAGGTTTCCGATACACAGACTACGAGGGGCGTTCAAGATATTCTCGGTATCGGGGTGAAGCTGTGGTTGCATATATAAATTGACTTATTTATCAAGTAATACTATTATTTTAGTGCATTCATGTAAAGTTTCATATAAATGTGATTATTAATTCGCGTTTTATCTCTAGTTAAACAGAATCATAATGGCAACTGAGGCGATGATGGTGAAAATTGAGCATCGCGCTGTAAAGTCAAAAAACTATTCATGAAGAGATGGTGGCTGTTTACCAGGGTTCCGCACCTTCATTATCAACTGTGCAAAAGTGGTCAAGTGAGTTCAAGAGAGGCAGAGAGAGCATTGAGGACGACCCCCGCTCCGGCGCCCCGGCTACCGCTTGTACGGGAGAAAGCATCAAAGAAGTCGAAAAACTTGTTCTTGAGGATGCCCGAATAAAGGTGAAAATGATAGCAGAGATCACCAAGCTTTCAATTGGTACCATTCACACCATTCTTCATGACCATCTTAACCTTTCAAAGGTCAGTGCAAGGTGGGTGCCACGAATGCTCACAGCGCCTCAGATAAAAAGTGAGAATCGCATGCTGTAGAGAGCTTTTGGAGATGTGTAGTGAGAACGCGGACGGTGTTATGGATCGAATTGTTACTAGGGACGAAACATGGGTCCACCACTATGACCCTGAAAGCAAACAAGAGTCCATGC